>VXAB01013084.1:14148-36382 GCA_013399175.1 Odontophorus gujanensis | reverse complement strand
TTTTATTTTTTTATTATTTATTTCCACGTAGTTTTCCAGTGTTTTCCTAGTCTTGAGAATCAGGGATCAGCATATATTAAATATCATATTTCTGGGAAAAGTGTACCTGCTTAAGTAGTTTCTCTTCCTTTACAGACTTACTTTCTCAGTTAATTTACATTCCAGAGCTTCCATAAACTTTGAGGATGATAATACCATGTTTTTTGGTGACTTACTGAAAGAGAGGAAGTTTGCATGCACTGACAAGCTTTGTACCATGCAGGATATTGCTGCAGTCTCTCTTACTGCTACCACAAGTATGATGATAAATTAGTGATAATAAATTAATATGGTACACTACTTGCTGCAGTGTGATAAGCCGCAGCTTTGCAGGCACCTGAAGGGTTAAATGGTCATCATTAGACACTTATGCAGTAAATGCTGCCTATTGCAAAAAAACACAAAACAAAACAAAACAAAAAAACACTACCACCACCACCAACAAAACAATAACAAAAACAAAAACAAAAAACAGGAATTTCTGGTTTGCTTCAGCATTTTGTTTTTTAGGTTTCTTCAAAAGTGACTACATTGCACCTTTCTGTTTAGGAACCCTATTGTCATATATTATTACCCGATATGTGCTTGATAACAATGGAGTGAGGAGCCAATGCATAGGAGATGACCAGAAAGGAAGAAAAAGGAAAAAAATCTGGTTTTACAACTGATGTTCCTCCATTCTGAAATGTTTTGATGGTAGACAGCTTAAGAAGAAGGCAAGAAGCCAACTGTTGACCTACAGTACTTAGCAACAAGTTACTGCTTGGAGGGAATGTGTCCTGCCTTTGGAGCTGCTGACTTAGTCGGGAGTTTTTGAAAAGTGTGTCTGCATTATAGCTAGACCTTGGGTACTTGGCAGTGACAGTATGATGAAATTGTTGGCATCCTTTGTGACTTACGTATATTCCATGACTTGACTTTTTAAACTTAACTCTGAGGGGGCTGTAGGGATAAAAGGGGGCAGTCAATAGGTACATGGAAGAGAACCCGTCAGGGCACTAAGATGCTTGCTGTGAAAGGAGTGGGAAAATTGCTGCTCTCTGCAGGAAGATCATTGGCCTCTGGAAATGTGCTTTTAGTCTCTCTCACTGCTTCTGCTTTCAGCAAAAGGTTTAGGTTTCTATATAGCTGGTGACTAAGAAAGCACTGCAGCAGTAGCTGCTTGGCAAGATGTAAAGTCCTGCTTCCTTTCTGGGTCTGCAAGAATTTGCCTGTTCTAGAATTATGATATCAGATTGTCTGTGATGGTGACTATGTGTATCTACCACTTGAATCTTGGGGATATAGAAATACTTCCTTACTGTCATTTTATTGTTAACCTTCTCAGCTGTGACTGTAGCAGGCAACCCAACAATTCCTACTTAGTAAAAATACAAAAGCCTGTGGTAAGCAGAGCACTTACTTATGAAAAGTGGAATACTCTGTGTGTTTTTGGTTGATTACTCGCTTCCAGCCTATTTAGAATATATCTTTTATTCTGAATTTATCCAGGTTGTCAAAAAGTTACTCAAAGACAGACATATCTGACAAAATACAGAATGACCTGTCAGACATGGACACACAACCATGTCTGGAACTTAGCACGTGTTAAAATCCGCAACACTAAAACCATCAGAAAATCATCAAAATAGAGATTGGAGGCTGCAGAGATACACAACAAAAATCCCCTGTGTCCACATTCAAAGACTTTATAGAGGATGCATTGAAATACAATATCATGTTGTTATCTACACAACACTAGGAGTTCTTATTGGATCCTCTGCCAGGGTCTTAAAAACAGTTAGTACTTAGTGTTTATAAATGCCTACTCATATCCTGATCTGGGCAAGCTCTTCTGTACCTTTAACAAGCCACAGAGGCTTCCATGCCAGTGTGATCGACGCTAAAGGATCTTTCCAAAATCTGGTGGGGAGAGTGTCCTATTGTATGTGAGATATCAGGCCACTCTCTACTTTGGAAAAGAGGCACCAGAAGAGCTGCCAGCACCTGGATCAACTGCCAGCATCTGGCAGCTGGTGGGACAGGGTGGCAGGCAGAGGCAAGGGGAAGCATGCTGCGACAGCAAGAAGCCTGCTGCTGCAAAACAACACGTGCAATGGTCAGTGGGCTTCTGCATAGGAACTGGGACATTTCTGTAGTTTTTTTGTCTTGTAGAGAAGCTTTTCTGAGTCTGTTATACCTCTTGAGTCCCAGCTTTGGTTAGTATTCCTTGTTTTCCAAGCATCTTCAGCCAGGCTTGTTAGTCCCTGTGATGCCTTAAATCTCCATACATTTCAGTGAAGGGGACTCAAAATTAGCTCCATTCACATATTGTTAGATATGGGAAAAAATTTTTAGCTGATTCCTTTGCTAACTGTACTTTGAAACTGTTAGCAGAATCATGGCTCCAGCCTGCTGTCCCTCACAAAAGAAGACAATGAATGAAGAACTGTGAAAACTCTGAGTATTTTGGTTCAACCTGTTTATAATGAAATACTTCTGGTAGTGTTCCATTTCAGCACATACCTAACTTTAAGTTTCTGAAGCAAGAACTTCACCTTACTTCTAGTATCATATGCATGATCCTGAACAACATTTTGCAAACAACCAGACCTCTTGGCGGAGTGGAGAACAGAGAAGGAGGAAAGTTTTTGAAGAAAACAAAGGATGTAAGCATGACTAATACAAGGAAAGAAAAGAAAATAATGGTGGATTTTTCTGATCTAAAAATGTAACTCTGCCTGTTGGTGGTTGCTGGTTTTTGAGAACCTTTTTTTAGGATCCTTTGAGTATAGCTTTCGACTTTTCCATGCTTATCTACATTTGGAAGAGAAGTGGCATTACCTCCCTTCAGTCTGCTGCTGGAAAATGGTACAGCAAAGCCCTGTATCACAAAACAAGACAGCTGCAGATAGATATGGAACTGTGTCACTGAGGCATCATTTTTCTCTTTGACCACTGGCCACATGTCATTTGTGGGCAACACTGACTTTGAAAGCATTTAGCTGCACAGCTCTTGTGACATCCCCTGGAGGCAGTGTATTCAAGTCCTTCACAGTATGCCCATATCTTTGTTAACCTGATGAGCTATCATATTCACCATTCCTTCAGAGTCTTATAGGAGAAGCTTGCTGAAGTCTCAAATAAATGTGAGGCCTTTACTGTGAAAGCTTTGCTGCAGTGTCTGCAATACGGAGAGTTATTCTATTTGGCATTACTAGGGCTCTCACTGTGATATACTTTAGATTAATGAGACATCGATTCTCAGTCAAGAGGCTATTTAAAAAACACTCCTAATTCGATGGGTTGTGCAGATGAATTAGTTCATTCAGTGTAACTTTTGCCAATTATGCTGGTGGTGGGATGGATGATGTGTCTGCCGTCTTTGAGATTCTCCCCTTTTTTGTGCACATACTTTTAACCTTGCCTAGAAATAACTGGCATAATGGGCTTTTTATTTTTTTATTTTTTTTTAATCAGCTGAGCTCCAGAATTGAGAATCAAACGGCATGGGTGAAAATTCACAGAAGAGGACTGAAGCAGTGTTTTGAAAAGAAATGACTGAATAAGCATAAAACATGGTTTGTTTCAGAAATATCAGGTGCCTTTACCTCTACTCAGAATGACAGAGATAAGACCTCTCATGTTCAGGTGGTGTAAGTAGACCATAGCTTTTTCACTGACCCTGATCCCCTAGGTTTTGCTTCTGTGATTTTCCCCTCACTCCTACTTTACCTGGATCTGCAGGGAAAAATGGTTTGGCCATTGCTTTTGCAGAAAACGACAGAGGTACTACCTGGACCCTGGCTGATGGCCTGGGTAACCCATTGCAGCAGAGGGTCTGTACACTTCAAATCCTGAACTCTACCAGGAACAGAAAGGTAACTGCTTGGGAGACAGCAGGCATTTTTGTTCCTGTATGAGGCAGTGCAGTTGTCTGTGTAAAATATAAATGTGATGGTCACCATCCAGGTCTGGATCAAAAAGTGTCCACATCAGAGCCCCACTTTGCAGCAGCTGATAGCTTCCCTAGAGATACCAGAAACTGAATGGGTAAGGAGAAAGACCGTATCTGGAACTGCAGGAGGACTCTGATGAGAAGTGGTCACAGTTACTGCCAAGTTGTATCTGCTCTGCCTGAAAGAAGGCTTTCATCTCTGCAGTTTGTGGTCAGAAAAGAAAGAGCTTCATTGCTATTAAAGCCAGCAGGATCACCTGCTGTGGTCCCCTGTGTGAAACAGGTGGTAGATATAAGACAGCTTTTATTGTCTACTTTGACAACCTAAATTCATGTAAGTGGGTTACTTTGCAATGTTTTAATTTTGTAAGCAGTTTTCCATCTCAGTATCCTATGTGAATTAGTAGTCATTTGATGAATGAATAAAAGTATCTCAATTATGTGCATGGCAAACTAAGTTCAAGTGTGTTTTACAAAAATTTCCCATATGCAAGGATTGTGTGATTGTGTGGCGGTATTCAAATGATGGGGATTTTAATCCACACTGGAGACTTAGAAAGCCTGGGAATTTATTAGGCATTGAGAAAGTCTGTGAAATAGGGCAAATTATTGAATTAAATGGGATGAGAATTTGGGAAGGAAGAGAAGTGCATTGAAATGGGTGCATTTAAATGAACCATTGTATTTTGTGGTGAGAACTGAAGGTGTGCAAGCAAGACTCCTTGGGAAGTGCAAAAACACTCCAAACATACAAAAGTCATAAAGTTGGGTTCAGAAGAAACTAGGAATTCAAATTACAGAGTGAGGGAAATATCTCTGTTCTTCCATTTGCTTTGTCTGGGATTTCCTTGGAGGGGGGGTTGATTAAATGACAGTCTCTAAAGAATCCCTTGGGGTCAAGACCAGAAAAGATGACAGCTTCTGAAGAAGCATAAGTCTGCTAATGAGTCAGCAAACGTGGCAGCAGAACAGACAGGCGGACATTTTGCAGGCAACATGTTCCACGGGAGAAGAAGGATTCAATACACCTAGCTAAAAGATATATGGAGTGACTCTTAATATAATTTCTGGAACATAACATTTTCATTCTGTGTCCATACTGGTGGATGTTCAGACATGAGGGATGTCCTGTTCTTGTAATTCAGTTCAGGGCTCTGTTCTTGATCTTGGTCGTGCATGGTCATCTCAAGCAGCTTGGGCTTAGAAAATCAAACATAACCTTTGGTTCTATGATCCTTTATTTCTGAGTGCTTGCAGTTGGACATAGTGAAAAAAATGTAAAAATGCATCCATAGATGGCCTGAAAAATAGCTGAAAACTCAGATCTTAGTACTTAGTACTAATATGGAGCTGTGAATTTGGAAGCATCCTGGTTATCAAACCAACCCTGAAATAGTGGCTTTGGTGGGGGAGGGACTCATTTTTTCTGCCTGGAGTGGTCAAAATGACATCTGTGAACTTCTGTGGGCTTCTGAGTTCTGCATAGGAAAATAGAGATGCAGAACGAAGGCTGTTCTGCTGCAAATTCATATTATGCTTTCGTTCCACCTAAGCCCCTGGGAACACAAGGGAGTTCACACTGTTCTGTCATGAGTCTACAACTCAGTGAACAACAACAGCTGGACATGTTGAGGCTGATGTCAGTTTCTGGATCCTCTCCGATAACACTCTGAGTCATTGCTCTTGATTTGATCCTGTGCTACATGTGGGTGGAGTACAGGACACTCAGGACTGCAAGGTAAAATTACTCATAGATGATCCTGATTCTATGTCAGAGACCTTGCTGCTATGACAAGATCCTCCTCCCTGAATATGACTGGGTGGTAAACACCTCAACCATCAGATTTATATCTGCAGCTTATCAGTATGCCTCATCCCATCACCTCATTAGCTCCACAGATAGCACCCATCGTTATAGGTCTCAATCCACCTTCAGATTTGGCTCCTTGCCAAACACAGGAAGGAAAAAAAAGCTGGGTATAGTGTGAACTAAGTGATGTACTTGAGACGTAGAAGGACACCTCTGGCAGAGCTGGGGCCCAGACTGGAGTCTTGGACTCCAGCATGCAAGCTGATGAACTGCTTTTGGACTCCAGGATGAAGGTAGAACACAATGAAAGCACCCACTGTACAAGTAACAGGCACTTCTTCCTGATGAGGAAGGTGCGAGGCTATTGTTGATATTTCTGTTCCATAACCTTGCAGTTCCTCACATATACCACGCATGGAATTGCAAGATGCTCTGTTGAGTTTATACTCAGCGTTAAAGAAGGGCTTCACCTAAACTGCCTAGTGAATATACTTGCGTTTTGGTTTTAGTTATGAGATTCAAAAGGCCCCCCCAAAGCTGCTCACAAAAGAGGAATGATCTTAAGAGAAATCTGGATGGGTACTGTGGCTCAGCAGAGGTTCAAAAGGCTTCGTGTAGTTGCATCATGTGCAGGTCTGAAGCAGACTCTGCTCTCCCATTGGAAGTGCAACAGACCAATGACTATAGGAGGCAGTGCCAGCTGGTATGTGTACAGCATTAAAAGCATCTCACCCACTCTTTTCTATTAGAAAAATAATATGAAATGAAATGAAATAAAATGAAAAAATGAAATAAATAAAATGAATAAATGAAATGAAATAAAATAAAATGAAATAAAATAAAATAAAATAAAATAAAATAAAATAAAATAAAATAAAATAAAATAAAATAAATAAAATAAAATACAATAAAATAAAATGGCTTCTTGATAGACAGGGACTTCTGGAAAATTATGTGAACCCTGAAAATACAACGTTGAAGAAAACTCAAATNTTCCCCCTGTAGCATACACTGTGCATCAATTGGTTTTTCTTCTTACCTTTTCCTTTTCCCTCATATTTTATTGGGGGTGGAGGGGGTTGCTGTGATGAAGGAGTGGGAATTGTTGCTTTTGTTGCAAGGAAGATTCTGGAATCTCTGAACACAAAGTAATAGTATTTTAAATAATGAGAAAAGATTCCACATGGAAAGCTCATCTGGCTGTGGCAGTTTGTGACTGAATGAAAGAAAAGTGCCCTAGAAGCTATTCATTAGGAATTCACTGGAAGCTCTCAAACAAGCCTGGCAGAAGCTGAAATTGAAGTGGTCTCTGACCTAATTTTCTTCTGCATGAAACATCTGCATCAAGGCACTCTTTGATGTATTCCACTTGGCTCTGTCTACATATCACATGGCTTCAGCGTTGCTTCAGTTTTAAAAGACATTTCCAGCCTGTAGAAGGTAATGTGATGTTACTGTTACCCAAACTAATCACTCAATGTGATCCCAAAATAGAAACAATAGAGGTTCAGACAACGATGTCTGCTTTGCAGTCGTTTCTGCCTAAGCTCACGGTTTAAAAAACCCAGATCTGTGATACTCATCTCATGTAATTCATCAACACCAGGAAGGGGAGGGAGAGGGGGAGAACTGTGAGCCTTCTGTGTAATAGTATGTCAGAGGACACAATGCTTTACATGTGTGAGCTTTGCATTCTTTGCTGCTACAGACATACAGTTAGTTTAGCGCATTAAAAACAAAAACAGGGAAATGTTGGAGGACATTATCATAAAACCTCAACAGAAGGAGCTCCTGGTTTTCATTTTGCTGTTTGTTCTCTGCTGATTGACACCCAGAGCTCACGGTGAAAGAAATGCGAGCATGTTTGTGTAGATGCGTGGATGATGTGTGATGTATTCTGAATTTATATTTATATATTTCCCCCCTTCTTTTCTTTCCTGCACCACAGTACACATTTCAGATCCTCTCTCAAGCTCTTCCCAAAGTGGGGTAGAAAACCTAGCTATACAACAATCTCTTTTTAAATGTACATGCACACTCTCACATATGCACACAGATAAATGCATAAATAAGAAATGATTACGGTCACTTCTTTACTCTGAATGAATAGATTTTAGCCTTCTCCAGAAAAGCTTTCCGCTCAGTCTTACCTAATGGTATGCTGCTGTTTCCCCAACCTTGCTTGTATTATGTGAATAACTGTGGCGTCTTTTGTATTCCACCCCCTGAAGAAGAATCCTTTGAAATTCTAAATGACTGTGCTGCGGATTTTAATGTCTATCTCTTAGAAATAGCCAAGCATACCCACTCATGGAGTAAGATGCAGCAAGCCTTTTGAAAGTTATTCAGCCTGCTTCCTCAGTCTCATGAGTGTGCGCATGTGTGTCTACATATGCGGTTTAATTTTCTGAATGTATGGCAGGAATATATTATTTCCCTGTGAATCACTTTCTCTCTCCTGTCCATCTACTCCACCTCCCAAATCTCTCCTACTTTTGTTGGCACAGGAAAAATAAAGCCGACTGGCTGGGGAGCTTGTGTAGGTCCTGTGAATACAGCATGAGATGAGTTGGTGGCTTCTCAGTACGGTTTTTCATGGAGATCACAAAGAAAAGGCAACAACACTTTTGCTGCTAATTGGATGCCCCTGGGATAATCACAGCAGAAAAGACATGGCCCAGGAGTCTCAAAATAACATGCTCCCTGGGGTCATTTTCCAAGTTACGGCTGAAACACGTTGAGTAGGCAGAATGAAGGGAAACAGACTCACTCCTGTCTGACTGCAGATACCTGTGTCCTCTTTTGTGCCTAACCTCCTTTCTTCAGTGCTTCTCCTTCGAGCTCATGTTTCTTTGCTTCACTAATTGCACTGGTGGAGACTGTGCAATTAATTCCTTATGCAAGTAGTTGCTCCATCCCCTGTTGAGGTTGCTCATAGCGCTGTGCTAGGAGTTGAATACATTTTGAGAGGTAACTCTTGTTATGGAAGACTTCCTCCAAAGTGTATGGCCTTGTGAAATCTAGGGTATGAAGGAAAAGATGAAGGTACACAGTGAAGGTCATGTAGCCAGAAACCAGGAAGCAACCTTCACCTCATCTTCTGATGACCAAAGCACAGCCCTTTGCAGTGGGAACACCCTGTCTCATCTTCTGCAGACAAGCACTAGGCCTGCCCTCTGTGCCTGTCACTAGCAATAAATCTCCTTGAACTGATTTTGTAAAGGACAAAGCCAATGCTTTACAAAAACAAAAAAGTCCCATGGCTTCTTGGCACCTCTGTTGTTTCTGGAAGGGCAGAGAGGAGCAGGGAACCCCTCTCTCACTGCATTCACAGATAACAGCCCCAAAGAGTTATTTCAGAGAGCATATTTAAATAAGAAAAGGCAAGGTCTCCCAGTGAGCACTGAGGCTGATTTACACTTCTGCATGGACGTGGTTGGCTGCGGATGGTGCCTGGCAGAAGCTTATCGTGCCCACTCTAAAAATAAACATCTCCAATGGGCAAGATCTGCTCACTCAGCTCCAGCCTTGGTTTGCAAACAGTGACATGACATTCAAAAGTGGCAGAGACACTCTTTGGCAGGTCTGCAATGCTTGAAAAGTCCAGACAGGTCACAGCAGCAGGGTTTAAAACAAGTGGCTTCTGCCTAGGCAGAATACAGTTTGTTCCCCAAGAGTGGGAGGTGCTGAGGGCTGAAGTGCTTGTTCCCTGGTTTTGTTTCTTGTTTTGCCCATAAATCCTCCCTCCTTCCTGCCCCTGCTTCTCTCTGCATTTTATGGCAATGGCACAGACCTGCCCAGAATGGAGGGAGGTCATGGCACCCAAACGTTCCCCACTCAGCCCCAAGTGCTTGTGTAAATTAAAGCTGTTTTGTTTCTTACTGGTTGACCCAAGCTCTGGAGACCCGTGTTTCGCAGTCCAGCATTCTCCAGCCTCTTCACCATTGTGATGTTTCTTCCTTATCCACCCCCTTACATCTGAACCCTGGAAGACAAGCTGGGTTTTATCTATTCATTTGGCAGATGGTTAGGTTCAGATCTTACAGGAACATAATGTTAGAAATGAAGCATGTGTGTTTGTGTTGTGTGTGGTGGGAAAGGGATCCCAGATCATTTTCTTCCTCTGTGGTCCTATAACAGCTAGCAGTTTCATGCAAACTCTGTAGGTAACAGGAATAAAAAAGAGAAATCTCTTTTTATTTACTCGGTGTTTTTTTTTTGTTTTTGTTTTTTTTTTTTTCCCCCAAAGTCTGTGTTTTATATACCAGCAGTGTGGTCTAGGCCAATGCTGAACATTTGTGCCTTGGACAATAGCACAGCCTGGACTGACTATTATCAGCTGCTGTTTTCTGGTTAGCTTTCCTTTTATTCAAGTGCACAATGCAAGCCTTTATCACCCTTCAGTCATAGTGACTCTTGAGGAATACATCTGGTTTTCTCTTTCAGCAGCTCTGAAAAGGTCAGTCTGTTCATTTCTTATTCGCAGGACACCACATTTTTTTCTGAGCTGGAAAGACAGGCCTACACCTTTTCATTCCATCTTGTACGTAATTAGACATGGTGTCGCTCTAGAAACCTACCCTTGAAATCCTCCCGAGTAACTCTTTCAGAGATGGGGGAGAAGCGGAGAGGGAGAGGGAGTGCGGGGACCACTTCCATCCGGTCTTAAATCTCATTGTGTGGCCACAAAAGCACTTCCCCCAGCGTTGCCAGCATGCTTTTTTTTCCCTTCTTCTTTTTCCCCCCTTTTCTCTCCTGATGCTGGTGATTGCTTTACTGACATGCCACACATGATAGAAGCTCTCGCATAAAGAAGTCCACAGATTATTTGTGCAAACGCGATTGTAATCATTTTCACTTCAGTGACGTCCCACATTCTTCACGCAGGCTGTAACATAATAACAAGTGTGCCCATGAGGAAAGAGCTCACAGCAGCTGGTGTCTGACAAATTATCCCGTTCCAGACAGGCAAATGGTGACTTGAGCTCCAGCAGTCAAATGGACGTGTTTGGTGTGCCCTTGTGCGACAGGCAGGGTGGGCTAAATCCTGTGCTGGAGGAAATCCTCACGGTCCCCCAGCAGCCCTGGGCTTTCATCCCTGCCAGAGGTAACTTTCCCTCCCCAGCTGCTGCTGGCCAGGTTCAGCCCAAGAAGGACTGCACACAGCTGCAGTGGCTGCCACAGCACTGAGGGGAGAGCTGCGAACCTGGAGGGCCCGAGGTACTCCTCAAAGATGGGTGCCAGTAGTGTCTGAGGGAATGAAACAGGAGGATATTCCATGAAATTTGTCACTGGTCAGTATGAAATGAACTAGGAGCATCAAATGAATTTCTGCCAAGCACACGAGGTTAGAGCTGCTAAGACTCAGTCAAGGCACATTTGGATAAAAAACACTGGTTTATTAAGTTATCCTGTCAAGAGTGCTAAGATGTTGGGGTATGATTTTTGAACTCTTGAAACTTACCCAGATTGCAGAGTTGGTAGTTGGTATTCTTTCCCTGTTTCAGCTTTACATTTTTGTGTGTGTCATAATTTCCATCATAATTTCCATCACATGGCAGAAAGCCCTGTTGCAGGCTAGAAACTGAGAGGAAACTATCTGATTTTCTTTGTATCCACCACCTTTCTCCAAGTGTTCACAGCACTGTAGCTGTGGTCTGTTAGGGCTTCTTTCCAGGAATAAAATCCATTCCTTTTTTATGCTTTGAAATATTACCCCAGGATTTGAGTACATCATGCAGGGCCTTTTCCCATGTGGAGGCAGTCCTTACAGCTGAAATCTTATGATGGTAACTATGAACCTTTAGAAGTTTGCAGTTCCAGGATTATTTTTTCCTGTTAGCAATTTCCGGCCCCAAGCTAAATATGTGTGTACTTCGTATGCCCACCACTAGCACCTTGCTTTGCTGCTCACAAGGAAGCCAACAAGTAGAAGAGGTAAAAATACACTGTGAGAGAGCAGTATCAAAATGGCAGATGCAGGTCAGAGCAGAGACCTCCCATTTCTGCTCCAGCTTTTTCCATGGAGCTGGTAGGTCTCTTCCTGTACAGGGTAGAAGTATTGCCTTTCCCAAAGAGTTCACAGCAGAGTGGGAGGATAAAAATGAGCTTAAAGACGCAAATTAATTTGCTATCACACTACACCACAGGCTAATCTATCTGTGAGACTAAGAACAGATCCTCCTCCTCCTTCATCTATTTATTGAGTAACTGGATCATATCTTCTCAGATGGGCAACCCTTCTTCTTTGCTTTATAGAAGACTTGATCCACTTGCTCCACTACAGCAGAAGAGTTTGAACAGCCAAGATTCCTGTATAAGTTTTGTACTTTAAAGCAAGGAATTGGTTAAGACAGAGGGAATTTAGTTTCTAGTATAAAATTTCTTGATTGGTTTAGAGCTATATATACTCTATATATGCATATGTATATATACACAAGACACACACTATATAGATATTTCAGATGAAATCCTTCTGAAATATTTTGTGATTTACCATGCTTTAGCAGTGAATAATTGCTTTAGGACACAGAAAGAACATTTGAAATCTTTGATAAATCATCCACATAATAGCAGCTCCTAGAAATACTGTCAGACATTGGGGTTTATCACAGTTTCTATCACAGACCCTGATTTTCATGGGTGTAGAACAATATGGTCTTAAAATCTGCCCATAGCTAAAACATATTTTTGGTCTTATCGTACTGGGCTTACAGTAAATCGGAATAGAAATTAGAAAAGTGTAGAAGAGTTATGTGAGTTTTTATTACCTCCTGTAGAAAGACATAAAAGTCCAGAATCTTGGCATGCCGCAGAAGATACTATTCCTTTCATTCCAACATCGCATATCTGACAATTTATAGTTTTTTTCATGGTGCTCATGATGCTGAATTATCACCACCTTGTCTCGCACAATTTGCCTGCACACAAGGTACCACAACATGAAAAGAAAAACCTGGACCCAGACTGAAAGCCTGAGGTATACTCATCCTCCCTGTGTTCTTACATCCTGGACAGGGGTGGAAGGCAGATCTTCCTTGAAGAGTCACCTCTCACTAACATCTTGTGGCAGCAAGTTTCATAAACTCACCACAAAATATATCCATTTAATTGTTCATTGTGCACTGTTCTACAGGCACTGAGTTCTGTTTGTTTGTCTTTTCAGGATAAAGCAGGCCATGTCCATATCTTCCATCAGAATGCAAAGCTGTAACCGATTTTATTTTTCATTTTGGACCAGTGGAGACCTCTGTCTCCAGGTGCAATTCTAACAGAAATAACAAATACTATAATAAACCACAAGTATAAGACATATCAGTAGAATCTGGTTTAATTACTGATAGTTAAAATAAACCTGTCTCACAATAGATTCTAAATGTGTCAATTAATAACTGACTCCATTATGTGAAAAAAAAAATTGCTTTTGTTTCCTACTGAGAAGATTCTTGTGTGACCAACTTGAAATAATTAAAATTTTTGAGAAAAATCAACTGCTTTTGTAGTGGTAAAATCCATAAGACCAGAAACATTCTTATACAGAGAAATAGTCTCACTACAGCTGTAGTCTCAGGACATAAGCTAGAAAAAGTTTGTAGTTTCCAATGAAAGTTTCTGTCGGAGATATTCTAACATATATATCTGATTTGGCTCAGAGAAGTTGTTTCCAGCTTTGAAGTATTTCAAACATAAAGAAAAGTTTTTAGAGAGGAAATCTGTTCTACTTTTTCTAGTTACACCTGGTTCATGCGTTTAAACACATGACCTCAACTGGTAAATGTTGTCTTACCTTTCAACAAGGTTATTTTGATATTTCTGGAATATTTTACTCAAAAAACTTCATTTCATAGGTAATTTCAAGGTTTATTTGCAGTTGATAGGTTAGTGATGTCAAATCTGCAAGCATTTCTCAGCAAATTGAAAAGTTTGTCTTTTTTATTAGGTCTCTCTACAAAGACAAACATTTCTTCAGAAATAGGCACTGTATAAGGCTGCTCCAAAAATAATGCCTCATATTTTATTATGTTGTCTCATGGTATCAGAGATGAATGTTGGTGTTGTGGTAGTAGAGGTTGAACCTTTTCACCAGTATCCCGTTACATTTTGTTGCTGTGTGACAGTTGGTAACCGAGAGGCAGTCAGAGAGAACAGCATCTGACACGGAAGTGCACGTGAAGAAAAGGTGTGGAATTGAATTCCTCTATGTGGAAACAAAATATAGAATCATAGAATGTCTTCAGTTGTAAGGGATCTCAAAGCTCCAGCCACTAATCAGTTTGCCTAAGGCCCTATCCAACCTGGCCTTCAACGCCTCTAGGGATTGGGTGTACACAGCTTCTCTGGGCAGCCTGTGCCAATGCCTCACTGCCCCCTCAGTGAAAATTTTCCCCTGACATCTAATCTAAATCTCCCCTCTTTTGGTATAAAACCATTCTTCCTTGTCCTGTCACTATCTACCCCTCCAAAAAATTATTTCTCTACTCTTCATAAGCTCTCTTCAACTACTAGAAGGCCACAGTGATGTCTCCCCAGAGCCTTTTCTTCTCTAGGCTGAACAAATGCAACTCTCTCAGTCTTCCTTCACAGATGAGGTGCTACGGTCCTCTGAGCATCTTTGTTGCCCTCATCCAGACCCACTTCTAAAGCTGCACATCTTTGCCAGACCTGGACTCAGTATTCCACATGGAGCTTCACAAGGACGGAGGAGAAGGGGACAGTACCCTTCCTTGCCCCGTGGCCAGCACTCTTGTTGCAGCCCAGGATACAGTTGACCTTCTGGGCTGTAAGTGCCTACTGTTGACTCATGTTAAGTTTTTCATCTACCAGAACCCCCAAGTCCTTGCTACAGGACTGCTGTCAGTGAGTTGTTTTCCCAGTCTGTACACATATCTCCAATTTCCCAACACAAGTGCAACATCTTTCTCTTGGGCTTGCTGAACCTCATTAGTTTTACATGGGCCCACCTTCTGAGCTTGTTCAGGTTGCTCTGAATATCATCTGTTCCATCTGTTATATGAACTGCACCACTCAGCTTCTTGACAAATATGTTGAAGACCACTGGACCCAAGACAGAGACCTGGGGAACACTGTCACTGGTCTCCATCTGGTCATATAGCCTTTGACCTCAACCTTCTGGTTGCAACCCTCTAACCGATATCTTATCCACTGAATAGTTAACCCTTTGTACCCATATCTTTCCAATTTGTAAATAAGAATGTGTTGTGGCACCATATCAAGGGCTTTGCAGAAGTCCTGGCAGAGAACATCAGTTGCTCTGCCTTTATCCACTGATGCCATCCTTCCATCAAGGAAGACCACCAAACTGGTCAGGAACAAACTTCACTTGGTGAAGCCATTGCAGGCATGTCTTCCTGGAGGATCTGCTCCATGATCTCCTGAGGTGCAGAGATGATGCTGTCCAGTCTGTAGTTCCTGAAGTCTTCCTTTCTTCCTTTCTTACAAATGAGATAAGTGTTTTCCTTTTTCCAGTCAACAAGATCTTCATCTAATGGCCACAATTTTTGACAGAGTAAGACAGAGTGTAGCTTGGCAACTATATCAGCCAGCTTCTTCAGGACTCTGGAATCTGTGTCATCTGGCCCCATAGACTTATGCCCATCTATTGACATTTATTAATGTTTGCTGAATATTTCTGGAGGTCAAACTGTGGATTTGAGTACACTGAAGCAGTGGTGCATTTCAGCAGTGGTGAGAGTGACATGAAAGACAAGTTGCGTTCCAGATTGCCATGAACAGTTGTCACATCACAGAATGAAGAGCATCTTGATACATGCAAATTGGTGAATTATGACCATAGAACTGTGTACACAGTTGAATATCATCTTTGCTGTGTTGGAAACAACAGTGGCAATGTTGGAATATCACGAAGTTTGCACTAAGTGGGTCCCACAAATGCTCACGTGGGGACTGAAAGAAGACTGTATGCCAGCTTGTCAGAGACTGTTGAACCAATGTGAAACTGAAAGCAACAGTTTTCTGGATCACATCATTACCAGTGATAAGATGTAGTATATGAGGTGGAGTCAAAACAACAGTCCGTGGAATGGCAACATATGAATTCCCCATATTCCCCAAATTCAAGATGCAGCCCTCCAAGTGTAAAGCGATTTGCGCTGTCTTTTGGGATAGGAAAAGGAGAATCATTTTGGATTTCCTGGAACCTGAATAAACCATCAACTCTGACTGCTACATTGTGATGCTGACTGATATGAAGCCTCAAATTTCCAGAGTCACACCAGAGAAGAAGACAGCCTTTCTCTTGCAACAAAATAATGCCAGTCCCCACACCAGTCTGAAGACCGTGGAGCACATTGTCAATCTTGGCTGGACCACATCCATCATATAGTCTTGATGTGGTGCCTTCTGACTTCCATCTGTTCAAGTTGATGGAAGTTGGAAAGCATAGGCATTGTTTTTTTTCTACGTTTGGTGAGCTACCCATTTTCACATTTCTCTGCAGAATTCTAGAGCTAGATCTTTCACTCCCAGTCTGTCTTTACTCTCACATTAATGTGTTCATGAACATGTGAAATAAGGTTACAGGCCATGAACAGTCTACCACCTGTAAATTCCAACACTTCCCATAGCATGAAAGCATCGTAAAATTTTTTTGTTGTTGTAATGTTTTTTAATGATTATGAAATATTTTCTTTTCCCATCCCTTCCAGAGTTATTTATATATGTTACCATTGTAAACGTTCTTGTGTAGCTGCTCAGGTAATATTTGGAGTTAAAGTGATTGACATTGATATCAATTTTTTTTTTCTTTTTTAAACAAGTGAGGGAAAAATGCATTACTTCATCATTTTTAAGTGTGTTCCAAATCAAGTTTATTTATTGGTAATTTGATTTATAGGAAATAGAAAAAAAAATAAAAAAAACAGAATGTTATCTGTAGAGTAGATATCAATAATTCATCACTCCATAAATATGCAAAGACATTGACTCTGTTTAGGAATATAATTTTTATTGGAAACCATGCATGTGTTTAAATGTTTTCCCCCTCAGCTAAGCCTATCTACATATGTTTACTGTTCTAATTAGGTGACCAGGTGAAGTTCAAGGTACACATATGCATGACATTTTAGAAAAAGTTCTCAGTTACCTCTGTCTGCCAAAGGCTGTGAATTTCAATGTGCCACAAAACCATAATGAAACCTGATTATTCTTTGTGAGTGCAAAATATTAGGCACAGTTCTGAGATGAACTGAAATGTCTTATTCTGCCCAGTTAAAAGGGTCAGCAGAGGTTATGTTTTGATATAACATCAACAGAACCATGCTGTATTTTAGGGCCAAACCTCATGGACCTCTGGCTGTTTCATGATATCATAGAATCATAGAAAGGTGTGAGTTGGAAGGGAACTTAAAGCCCACTCAGTTCCAACCACCATGCATGGGCAGGGCTGCCCCCCAGCAGGCTGCCCAGGGCCCCATCCAACCCGGCACTGAGTGCCTCCAGGGATGGGACACCACAGCTTCTCTGGGTAGCCTGTGCCACCGCCTCACCGCTACCAGTAAAGAATTTCCTCTTAAAATCTGATCTAAATATTCTTTCGCATAGTTTAAAACTGGTGTTCTTTGCATAATCATTGGTGAAGAGTCTCTTCCCATATTTCTTTCAAAAGCTCATTGCTAGGTTGCAGTGAGGTCTCCCTAATGCCTTCTCTTCTCTAGGCTGAACAAGCCCAACTCCCTCAGCCTGTCTTCATAGGAGAGGTGATCCAGCCCTCTGATCATCTTCATGGTCCTTCTTGAGCCCACTGTAACAAGCCCATAACTTTCTTCTGTGGAGGCCCCAGAACTGGATGCAGTACTCCAGGTAAGTTCTCACAAAAGTGATACTGAAGGTGAGAATCGCATCCCTCAGCCTGCTGGCTCCATTTATTTTTATGGAACCCAGGATGTAATTGGATTTCCAGACTGCAAGTACACATTGCTGGACCAATCTCAGATCTAGATACAGGCTCAGATCAATATTCGTGACTGAAAAATCCTGAAATCAGTGGGCATCGAAAATCCAAGCTCAACTATAGATAGGACATCTCTTATACCTGAAAAATCCCGGGATTTATCTGACAGCGTTTACCTTGACAGCATTTCTACAAGGTGCAGGTAACAATTCTGAAGTCTGTGAAAATCTCAGCAAACAGTATTTCCATACTCTTGTAGAATAAATTAAGCACTTACTGTTCAATCTTTGCCATTTCTTTTGTGTTAATCTGGCCATACACTATCTGTCTATGAGGAAGCTACTCACTTTCTTAGCACTCAGCATCATTTGTTTTCCTTATTCCTTGTTCCTGTCAGAGGGCAAACACTATCGCTGTCACTTAGAAAAATAGGATTTTGCCTGCTGTGCTTGAGAAATCTTTAGCACCAGGCTGATTGTATAGGTTCCAGGAACTCCTGTTGTAAGTCTGGGGTTCAGATGACTGATCTATAGCTGCGAAGGTTCACTGCTTTACTGCACCAGCATAAAATGGAAATGTTGTAACATTCCCATCTGTGAAAGACTTGCCAAAACAGTTTAGTGTTTCAAAAGCCGTGTACTGAAGGAAGACAAGATCTCACTACAAGCAGTGGGAGCTGGGAGAGTTTATGAAGCAGAAAGTATGGGCTGAGGGAGAGATCAGAGCAGTGATAGTTTACTGGCCTTGCAATTCTTTTAAGAGGCACTAATGGTAGTGGACTGCTACAGTGGAAGTAGATCCAGACTCATTTAAGGCGGTAGCATGAAATTGGTTGCAATAAAATTATGCATTAAATGTGCATTATGTTTAATAAGACTGTATTGCACTCCCAATGTTTACTCTGTGCCCACTGAGGCTGATCCAATTTTCTAAAGTTCTCCGATTGGTTTGCTATCAGGTTTTCAGCCAGAAGGTCAAATTTCACTTGCTGTTAGTACATGTCTCCATTACTTTGCTAAGGCATTTACACTCCATATTCATTACCTCTTCTTTTTTATCCATCTCCTGTAACTTGACTGCTCCAAAACACTCACTGTAGGTGGCATGTTTGACACAAATGAGTGCAGTCTTTAATAGATGTCAACTCAAGAACATATACATGCGCAAACACACGCTCACACAAACACGCAAAGAGAAAGAGGGGGGAAGGCTATTTTCAGAGCCACATTGGAGGTAATTTTATGTTGCTGCGCTCAAGGTGTATAAATGACCTTTGTGAAATCATGGGTTTCAGATATGAAACTGGGAACATAAGTAGAGAGGCTGGAATATATGTTTAGAACAGTGTGTGATCATGACTATACCAAACTGGGAACTGGATTGTTTTAATCAGAGGCAATGATAGTTTTAGTGTTCCAAAAACACATTATTTCCCAACATCTCTACAAACTCTGTCAGCACTGAGCTCAATGTGGGTAACACAGGCGAGGAACCAGCAGGCGAACTTTCTTAGGGCTTTCTATTTCTTCATGAAAGCACTAGCAGGAAAATACCAGCCTGCTTGTATTCTGTTCTCTTCTGTTAGGAGATCATGTTGAGTGAATTCAGCTTGTCTAACAAGTTTCAGCCAATAACATAGCATTCATCACTTCAAAATGGACTGTCTGTTAGCAAAACTGGCTGGGTAACCCAGCCGGAACCATTGTCTGGGACACTTGGTACTCTGTCTTTGCAGTGAGGTCTATGCTGAACCTTCAGCTTGATTAGTTATGGAAAATGCAGTGGAGGCCCTGAAAAATCTTGCCAGTGCCTCATAATGAAGTGTTTGAATTAGCTAGCTGCAAGGTATGTCCACCCTGCCGTCACTTCTCTATCTCCAGGCTGATGTAGATGTACTCATGTTTGCTTTAAAGCTATATCCTGGCAGGCTGCTGTCTGTATGTACCCAAAACTTGCCCAAAGATCAAAAGCCAGCCTGACTTCTTAGGAGCTGCCCTTAGATCATCCATGCCAACAGGCCAAAGGTATTGCTACCTGCAGCAGTTCTTCATGCTCAGTGCTGGCCAGTCTCACAAGCTTCCTTGGGCCTCTCAGTGCTGATTAGATCTTCTGTGCTGGTTATTAAGCTGCTAAGAGCTTGGCAGTCACCCTCTGGAAGATACAGGGTGAACTGCTGGAAGAGCAAGCAGGCAGCAGGTCCATCCCATGACCTGGCTGGATGTTATTTGAAACTATTTTATCCACAGCATATCGTGTCCCTGGTCTCACCTGGGGTGGTTGCTACTCCCTCAGCGAGTTCTGCTGCTCTCACACCCCATCAGACATCAGATCCCTGCCTGTATATGTGGCACAATGTCATGGCACCAGTTTCAGTTTGGAGACTAGCTTCTGGTGTAAGTTTCTCACATGACAATTCTCCTTCTGCAACTTTCCAGTTGTTGGTCTTTGCCACCCTACAGGTGGTGTCACCAGCTTTTAAACAACGTCTTACTGCATTGCTCCAGTGTAAGCTACAGTATCTTTTTTTTNCCACTGTAAGCCAAAGCATTTTTTTTTTTTTTTTTTTTTTTTTTTTGAGAGAGAGCTTGCGCAAGCCATTCCTACCTCTTTAAACCAGTTGGAGACCTTCCTTTTCTTTGTTCACAGAATGAACAAAGAACCATGGGAGTTTTTCTGGTAGTTCTTGAGGAAGCAGCTAGTTTAACTGAGGTTTAAGGGTTTAAGCAGTCATTTAAATATTTTAGTCTGAGAGTAAGTTGTGCTGCTTAATATGGGGGCTGGAACTGGTCAATGAAAGTGAGGAGCAACCTTCAGAGTGGAGCTCTGCTGAAAGAAGTGCTGAATCATCTCAAAACACAGAGAGGTTGTGGCAAAGCTCACATTATTTCTCATTCATTACCCAGCCAGCCTTGTCTACCTCTTTTGTTACTGCATATACAGACTGAGATATAATTTCTGCTACTTATGTAAGGAAAGAGCCACGTGTTGGTGCTGTTTTTCTACCTCTTCTACTTCTTTTGTTCCTGAATGCAAAGACTGAATTAATTTGTGCTACTTGTGCATTGATAGACACAAGTTTTGATGTTACCCTTTTGCAGTTCATGTAGTTTTTGTATGGAAGTAGCAGTGTGTGGATTCAGGAAACACTGATATTCTTTTTTTAATTTACGCTGTGTCACTTTTGTAAGATGTTAAGCATCTGACCTATTTTATAGAAGTGCTTTGGGTGTTGTGAGCTGGATTCCAAAACCTGTGGTCCCCCAAAGTCATTACTTTAAAATATCCTCAGAGAAATTATGTTACTGACCTCTAATAGTGAATGTTTCTTGAATGCCACCTTTCTTTAGGCACACACAACAATCCATTAGCTTTTATATGAAAGTTTATATGTATAGTTCTGTGTGTCCACTATCCATGGTGCTCTTCACCTGGATCTCTGGGTCTCTGTGGATGGAGAAGACCAAGAGGTTGAGCAGCAAGTGTACCTGTCTCTGAACTACCTCACATCCATGGAGTCCTTATGGGACAAGAGCAGGTCCCTATCTCCTTTTAGAAGGCCCAGAATATCTTTTGGCAGAATACTGAGGCAAACAGCTGAGGCAACGGCTGCCTTAACTAATCCAGCTAAATCTATCCACAGCCATGAGTCAGAGTCCTAAATCTATGTGTAACCAGTCCCCACCTGCTTTGCATTTATCCTTTCATTTTTCCTTATAGAGTGAGTAGTGGACCTAGTGTTTTCTGAATCTGTCCAGGCCCTTGTGCAATATTTGTCTTGATTTGCATCTTATAGTGCTGCAGAAGATATCGTTGCTGTTAAGTGACCTCTGATTATGTCCTGAAGGTCCCAAAAGGAGGGACAGGATCAGAAAATAAAATTTAAAAAAAAAACAGGGTAGAAAAGGTACAGTTGTCCCTTGTGCTGCGTGGAGAATTTTGGTTGAGAATCATTGTGCTAAGGGTACATCTCACAAGACCCTTCCTATAATCAGGTGGTCAGCTTGGGCAAAGGGTTTAGACTTCACATAGACTTCTTCAGTGGGCACTATGATTCAGGCATGTGTAGTCTCCACGCAGAATACTGTGTTTGTATTCATATGTAATTATTTTGCTTTTTCTTTTTCTTTGGATTGTGGCTTTCTACTTCATCCCAGCTGTTTGGATTTGCTACTGCTAAGTAGCAAAGGCTGAGAGCTTCAGAAGCGACTATATTTCATTGCTGCCTGGTAGTGAAAGACATACAAGAAAGGGATATAGTTTTGATTTGAGTAAATCAGATTAAATTGCTGAGAACGATAAAAGCAAACAGCCTTGGCTATCTTGTTTCCATGCATAGGAAAGAAGGACCTTATTCATTTCCCACTGAAACCAAAAGAAGAGATTTCACTGGGGTCACTCCATACTGTATCAGACCACAAGTAAATACTTCTTAGTCTAGCTTTAATTTTTTTAATTATTATTTCTGCAGGCTTGGTTGCATTTTTTAAAATTTGTTTCTCTTTTTTTTTTTTTTTTTTTC
>VXAB01013084.1:0-14142 GCA_013399175.1 Odontophorus gujanensis | reverse complement strand
TTTTTTTTTTTTTTTTTTTTTCCTCATTTGCTTTGGCTTTATTGTGCTCTACTAGAAAACAGGACTGTGAAACATGTTTGTATGATGATAGATGACTTGTGCTACTGTATTCCATGATGTCTTCTGCTGCTATATAACTGTAAATTCACATGTAATTGGTAGAAGGCCAGCTCAGTCATGAAAATACAAATATATAAATACTTCTGGTTAAAACTCACTTACCAAATAATAGTAACTCACACACAAAAAAGTAAAAAATGCTGTTCTCTTTTATATTGGATAAGAACTTCTATGAAAACGTTTTTGTTTTTTTTTTTAATAATAATATTAAAAAAAATGGTAATACAGTGAAATGTCCATCCAAGTCAGCATTGATTATTTTTCATTCTCCTGTGTAGGTGAAAATGAATGTTAACTACATAGCAGTGCATGCAAAAAATCATCTTGACTTGCAAGGAGTCAGATTTCCTCTAGAAACCCAAAATGTCCTTCAGTGGAACCATTAAAGAAAGACTCAAGACTTCAGTTTGAATGACAATAAAGACCCTGTTTCAGCACAACACAAGCATAATCATTTTGACCTGCCTTAGATGTAAGGCTGTAATCCAGGAAGGTGCTTATACACATGCCTGCCTGTAAACAAATCCTTAATCCCATTGGAATCAATTGGGCCTCAGCTCAGCTTGAGTTTTCTTTGCTGTGATGAATTTAAACATATGCACTGAAGAGAAAACTGCACACAGCACCCTAATCTTTGACAAGCGTGATGGAAAAAGTTTGTAGTGAAATCAGCAGGACTTCAGGCAATGTGATTAAATGCTGTTCTGAATCCAGCCTTGTCCAGGCCCATGGACTCCATTCAAAGCCTTCTGAGAGCAATGGGTGCTGCTGGATCAAGCCTCACATGCAACTTGATTTTTTCACACTTTGCAACTTAAAAAAAAGGAGGAAAAAAAAAAAAAAAACGGAAAATTTGAGAAGGAAAGAAAAGGAAATCAAGGGTGTGTTTTATTGTTTTGCCACCTTTCAGAAAAAGAATTGGTGAATGAAATAAGTCAGGTTATGAGAAAGTAGCTGGTTCTAAATGGATACTTTGATTCCCCTCTTCCAAATGATCTGCAGGCTGCCAGTTTTGGTTTCTGCTCTCCCAGGAATAACTGAGATCAGCAGTCCATAGATCACATGAAGAATAGAGATTATCCAGGAATAAGCTGTTCTCTCATTCCTTCCAGTCCTGCTCTTTTGTGTGTTCCCTGTCAACGTTCAAGGTTCCATCTCTTTGTGTTTCAAAGGTTTGTCTGATTGAAACCAAATAGAAGCTGGAGGACTAGCTGTTGTATATGCCTCATGCCCATATTTCCTATAAACTGCTGGCAGGCATGTGAAAAGTTCTCCAAATTGACAGTGCACACGATGTTCAAATCTAATTTGAACTGCATGGTGCAGCTTCAAGCTTTCAATCACACAGCACTTCCCCTAAAACAGTGACTGCAGCTACATTTCCAAATTGGGACATTTGAGAAATTGCTCATCATGCAGCTCCCTCAATAGACCAACATATGCTTCAGCAGAATCAACAGGCTGACAAACTCCAGGCCACTGAGAATTTTATGTACTGGAGAGCGTGTGTCGTACATGAATCAAAGCCTGTGTCATGCTTCAGAACTTGGTATGAGAATATCTGCAAACATTTTCCAGTATGGTTATTAATTATAGGGATGCTGTAAACAAGTCAACCTTCCTCAGACATCTTATTTCAGCTCTGCAGCAGCAAAGAGCCCGAGCCAAATGACATCCCCAACCCACAAAGGCTCACCCACCTGCTTTGTTCCAAGCACTGTGAATGATCTTCTTATGCTTGATAGAATATACTGGTTAATCTTGAGCATATTTCTAAGTTTTATAAAATTGACACATAAAGTGCTTGGAGAAGAGTGGAGGAAGCATAAGGAAGACTAGTCTTCTGCATGGGGTAATGGAAAGAAGTTCCAAAGTCTGAAGATCAGAGGATAGGTCCTGTGGACTTTGCTTGGTCTCTCAGAAATGAGAACATTACAGGTGACTGACTTCACTAGGGTGTAGTGAGAGGGAAGTCATTCATGGTTTGGAAGTGTTCAGAGACAATCATGATGAACACTATAAAAAAACTTATAAATAATAGATAAAACCTTTCCTTATGCTGACTAATATTGGCTGTCCTTTAGCTTTTACTGAGTCAGAACTATTCAATTCAACTTCTACAGAGAAATTCTGAGGTAAAAAATGAGTTTTACCCAAGGTATGTTGTGAGCAAAGAGCTGATGAAAAGTAGATCTGTGTAATGGAGACCATTTTTTGAGATGGAAATCTACAGTTTCTATTACATCATTGCTTGTGACAGAAACATTATTTACAAACCAGGTTGGTTTTCTACAGGACAGTTTATTTGTTGGTTTCTCCTCACAGTCACATCTTTTTTTGTTGTTTTTTTTTTTGGTTGTTTTTTTTTCCCTTTTTTTCTTTTCTTTTTTTCCTTTTTCATTGTCTTTTTTTGTTTGTTTGTTTTTGTTTTTGTTTTGTTTTGTTTTCAGTCCATTGACAGTGATCAAGTGGCAGGTAGTAGGGGTGGTGAGTTTGCATTCACTCACAGGAACCCCAGTATAAGACTTACGGATGTCCATCACAGTAACAGTTCTGAGCCATCATAAAACCATATCCTGGAGAACTTCATCTCTGTCAGAGACTTTCTGTGTGGTATCTGGCATTAAGCTGAACATATTATTGTCCCACACACTAAATAAAACTATGTTTTTTGATAAAGGAGGGTATATTGGAAGAGTGAATTAACAGAGCTAATTGTGCTTTGATGGGCTGTGACACTATCTGCACAAATGTACGCCAGCTTTGACTTACAAGTGACTTTTATTCTTTGCATGGTGCAAGCAATGAATGAATTTGGTTTTTTTGCTGCTCAAATTTCAAGAAGTTTGATAAATTCAGAGACCTGAGTTTATGTCATTAAATGGAATTTCTCTTGTTATAGTTTAACTTTGCTATTGATGGATAGGTGTTCCTTTTGTTATTTTAATGGTATAGTTGTTCATGCAAGCTGGGAAATCCAAAACAGAGAAGACATAAACTAGGAATCTCAAGTATTTCTATGGATTCTATTGTGTCTTACCAGACAAGCCACAGCTACATCATGAAACTATTCCTTTCAGCAGAGGACTTAGTAATCTGAGTGCCCACATATATGACCATGTGCAAATAAAGGTAGTTTGTCTGGAGGGAGAATGAACTTCACTGAAAGTTTTTACAACTTTTTTTTTTCCATTTATGTAATACCATGTTCCTTAGGATGTGTATGTTATCTCACAGTGATCCAGTTTCCCTTGTAAAATTGTTCTGCTTAAATTTTTCTCCTACAGTAGAGAGCCTAAAGTAGTGTTCATGGAAATGCTTTAAAGTAGCTATTGTATGTGTATATATATGTATGTATATTACACATATAACATGTAAACAGAAAATTAGAGTGACACATTCTGTTACTTAAAACTACTGGCATGTGTATATTGATATCCCAAACTTGATATCTCTCAAATATTTATTTTCTGATCTGACTTTTATTTCCAGAAATTTTCTTTCTGTTGTTCACTTCTGCCATTCCAGGGCTAGAGGTCATCAGATGGATGAGGTCAGCTTCCTGAGGTGTTTACTCAATGTCTTTGTTCCACCATCTTTTTGGTTAGGAATATTTTTGAGCTGCCTCTCCTTGGGTAGGCTTTTCAAGTTTGTGTTATTTGTTACGTTATTTCAGGTCAGCTGCAGCACTGCAATGCAGTTACTGGCATGATGGAGGAGGGTATGAAGAAGTGTTTCTAACACTAGAAAACTAAATGTCTTTGGAGACAAACAGTTGGTGGTTTCCATTTTCTTCCTAGAGGAACCTGTTGGTGTCCTGAACTATGAAGTGACTTTGAGTCTTAGGGTTTTGGTTTGGGGAACCTAGCTGGAGTTCGACTTCCCCATTGTTCCATTTGACACAGTCATGCAACTGCTTGGGGGAATTTATACACAGCACACAGTCCTACACATAATGGATATAAATATGATTCTTGGAATTTACCAAACAATAGGCAAGAACAGTATTCCCAACAGGCTGAAGGGGAGCAGTTAAGTACGAAGGAAACACCTGCAGAAGTGGGTATCCATTGTTTCCTTTTGATGTTTATCACTGTGCCTAAATCTGGAAAGAATAGGATCTTCTGGCCTTCAAAAATTATTTCCTTCCTAGCCTTTATTGCTTGGAGAGATCTGTCCAAGGATTCCTGTTTTGGAGACAGTGAAAATTATCTCTGTGCCTGGGTGAAATTTCATCTCTGGCTCCTCTAAAAAAATGAGCAAGTAACTTTTGCAGATCAGGTCATTTAAAATGAAGGGTTTTAGTGAGCCATACTTGTGATGTGCTTCTCACAGTGGCATATTCTGATATACTGGTAAAACATCACAGCACTGGCACTAAAAGAAAGAGGTGCAGAGGTGGATGAAGTCTGGGACCTGACTGAAGCTGCTAAGTGAAGATTTCCAGACCAGGGACCTGACAGGTACCATTCTGTCCTCCAGCACTTCTGCAGCTCTCGGACAGATGAAAACTGCTAGAAAATGAAGAGACAGCCCAATACTCATGCATTTTTGATCAGTGGAAGAGCTTGACTCCTGTGCAGTGAGGGGTTGTGAGCAGGCCCTCCCTTTGCCTTGTCACCTTTGGAGACAGAAAGCATGTCTCTAATGCCAGGCACTTCTGCAAGCCTCTAAATGCTCTCATAGCTTTAGGAATCCATCTCTGAATACTATCCCTTCTGGCCAATCCTATTGCTGTTCTGACTGCCTGAGATTTGTCTTCTCTTTATAGCACCTTTTATTATTCTTCTTACAATCCCTGAATAGTGACGATGAGGAGGCAAGGGCAGCAGTCCAGTGCTCCCAGTGGTGCTGTTTAATTGTATAGTTGTTTTTCTCAAGCTGCCAGCTGGTCCTGACATTCTGCTTGTTTTCTCCCCCCTCAGGAGGCATTCTTTTGGTGGAAGTTACCTCACTGATATTTAACTAAAGCAGCAAGTGCTGCTGAGCTACTTCTCGTCCAATTCAAGAGGAGCTGTGTGGCTTTCTTTCTCTTTGTCTGTTCCCCACAGCATCTCACCCAGTTTCCCAGCATTAACAGCAATCCAGAGGCTTTCAGCTTTCCTCCTCTTCCCTTCTTCCTCCTCCAAAACCTTTCTTCTTTCTGTTGATTTTTCCTCAGACTTAATAATGTCTAGAAGAAAAATACTTAATTTTCTTCTCATTTGTGCTGACACAAACTAGGAATAATGCAACAAAGAGCTGTAAATTAGAAGGATATCTCAATAAGGCTTCGCATGTAGCTGTAGTACTTCCACTTCTGCACTTCCAGCCCCCTCCAAGATTCATTCAGACTACCCACTACCGCAGACTGAAGAACATGACAATCATATGCGCAGTGCATGGCTGGCCAGCCTCAGCTCAATGCTCTGAATTAGCAGTGTGAGACCCCGCCCCGTTATAACATGTGGCAATTCTACCCAAGCACCGTGTCCCCAACATGGTACTATATTCACACATTCTTATGGCTTATTGTCTTCACAAATGATTGGCATTGCAAGCCTGTGGCTACCTGCAATATACTTTGTAGATATACCTGAAATTATGTCTTTATTCAGACATAAGAGGATGGGGATGGAGATGCAGATAGGAAGCATGGACAGGGAATCACGTCAGCAATATATCAGTTGGGTGGCAAATGCCATGTTGTTGCTATTGCATTTTCCTCTAGCCATCTCTGCTGGTCCCCCACCTCACTGTTGAACAGTTTCTTCCAGTATCTAGAATCATGTTTGCTGGATAAATTTAAACCAGAAAAATGAAAAAAAGCTTTCAGACTCTTTTAAGATCATTAGTTGAATATGTTTAGTATTAGATGAATATGTTTAGTATTCACATACTATAATGAATTATGTGTAACATAGTGTTAAATATATATTTTTTATTATGTATTGGAATATATTTTATACTTTTTTTTTTCCTTTCACGTTCTGGCCCCCGTTACCTCTGAGTAAATACTGTATGATGACATTGGCTATACTGGTATCACCTTTGTTTAACATAGGTTAACAAACATCAGAAAGCACCAGCCAGACTGGGCCAAAATGTGCCTCACTCTTCCAGGTTTATTTACAGTATCAGTATAAACAATCCATACAAGACAGCATGAGACTGTCATCTCGTTCAGACTGTTGCAACCACCAGAAAAACTAAATCCAACTTCCTGCTGCTGTAGAAAATCAGTTTGAGAAACCTTTGAATCTCTCCCTCTTCATCAGGACATCAAGAATGTATTCATGCAGCTTCACTTGAGTTTGCAATGCACAGCAAGGCAACTAGGAAAATGCATTACACTGTCACACCTGGAAGAACAAGTTGATCAACATCAGACTTCCGTAAGTATTCTGGATTGACTCTAAATTGTATGTACCTTTTCCCCATTGTTTGTCATCTCTACAACATATGACTTGAGGAATAAATTCCAACATGTAACTGTGGCATTTGTACATGTTTACACAGACAGTAGAGTAGGAGCCCATGATAATTTCAACCTCTGAACTTTTAAATACGCAGTCATGATTGCCTAAATATCCTGAAGAATGTTATGGCTTGTCATTGTATCCCTTCCCATTATCTGTATCACAGAATAATGAGGGGACCTCAGCCACAGTTTATTCCTACTGAATTCAGCTATAGGTCTTACCATAAGAGATAATCCAGCACCAAGACATCTGGAGAGACAGCAGGACAGTTACTAAGGTGCTCCTTTACCCATGGTTCTTCATTCATAAAGTTTGCCAAGGAGCACTGAATTCCCCTAGAACACTGTACTGAGAGTTTTTGGTCTGTAAGCATTTTCCTTGGAGCTTTATGTATATGTATTGGCACACTGGGACAGATGCCTTTCCACCTAGCTGTTGCTCTTATATTTCTGAAATGAACTTTAAGTCATCATTCATTGCAACCATTGCCATGCTTTGCAGTTGAGTAGATCAGATGGACTTATCCAGGGGACAATACTTCTGGTATTAAGCAGTGTAAAGTAACACAGACACAGTCTGAGCATGGCATTCTACATTATAGCTCTAAATTAAAACACATGGGATACAGTAACCTGAAGGAGAAGATGACACATTTCAGCAGTTATTTTGGAAACTATTTTTGTGGTCATTCTTTAGCCAGATCTAGAGAGCCCAACTCAGTTCTCATTACAGTCGACTTTCCAGTAGGATTACTATATCTAGTGGATAAATTTCTCTAGGCCATACACCTTTTGATTTGGTTAAGGTTTGTACTCTGCTTAAAGATACTATTTGTGAAGAGAGCAAGGGACGACAAATCACTACAGGCTGTCTTGACATACAGAGAGAATTTAACTGTGGTCAGGATTATGAGCTATTTGATGCAAGCTGCGTAAAATAACTCAACAGTTCTTATATAGTCTATTTCATCTGAAACCTATTACCTAACTTGGCTCATTCTCTTTCACCACTCTTGCATATACACCTCATCTCCTCTACAGTATTTCAACAGATAAATTCTCACTCTTTCATTCCTATCATTATTCCAGAAAACCCTCAAATGGATAGAGCCATGCTGACAGTGAACAGCTTTTGTTGGCTTAGTCCATATCCTTTGAAGAAGAAGTGTAACAACACTAATGGGAAAACTCTTCCTGTTCCTGTCTGTGTTTGGAAGAGACTACAGCACGAAGTCTGTAGCATTGAAAAAAATCTTACTCCTGCATGTTCACATGATCAGAACTGAGGTAGTACCGGATGGATAAAGTTGTATTGTGTCAGGTGAGCACCATTCCTAAACAACGGACAAAATTCATCAGACATCATTATTTTTTAAGCTGTTTATTGGTTATGTTTCTTTTTATTTCTTATCATCTCACCATTGTACCTAGAGGAGGTTAGATGGTTCTAGGACTTATCCTTTGCAATTTTTTTTATCATCACAACATTTTGGGGGAATTCAGTCTTAATTTTTAATGTTCACTGACCCTTTTACCTCATTACCTCTTTGTTCACTCCTTTTGAAGAAAATTAGACTTTTCATTCAATCTATTTTTCATGGTCAGAGGAAGAGCAATGATTTTTTTTTTTCTCACAATAGATGTTAATGAATGTGTAAAAACTTTTTATTAGTCTAGATGAATCCATCAATTAGGCAGTTCAAAGCAAGCCTCAGCTGGCTACATAATGATTACAGTGAAACTGCGTATCTCGCAAATGATGTAAGAGTTACAGGTAGGGTTCTTGAGAGATACAAAATCATAATCTTCTGTTGGCTTCTTCTGTAGTTCCCCAGATTTTTGGGGCTTTATGATATTATATAAGCAAGATGAAATTATGCTTTTCAAAAATAAATTAAAAGAATTAAAATTCAAAATGTTTTAAATGCTAGAAATAAATAGCAAAAACAATGAATGTTCTGGCTCAGCTTATAGCAAGCACTTAGATTTCACTTCTACCCCTTAAACAGTGCAGAGTTTAGAAATCTGTATGAATCTTACATGTCTCTGTTTCCCACTTTACAACAAAATGATACTTGGCCATATTCCAGATTGCAGAGAGCTCAGCAATTTTGTGTAGGATATAGCCAAGTTAAGGGAAATTTGGTTGGGGCTGAAAGCTATATAGGAAGGGAGATGGCAGTTGTTGAACCTCTCTTAAATTGTAAAACACAATATGGATACGCATATATACAACAATGTGGAAAATCAGTTTTTCAACCAGACGACTCTATTTATAGAGTGCTTTTGCTTTGGTTTATCAAAGAATATTAGGACTTGTTAACTATCTCCAGCTAGAAGAACAACACTGAAAAAATGTGAGAGCCTGGGTGGACCTGTTGGCTGCAAGCTCTGTGGCTTGGCTCACTGTTAAAGTTCAGAGAAAGTTACAAATCCTCAGAATATCCCAAGCAAGAAATTAGCAATGGATGACATTCAAGTCCTTCAGATCTGTCTGTATGAGCAGCCTGGTGCAGGCAGTCCTGGCTCTCCCTCACAGTGACAAAGCTGTGTTGACTTCTGGGATACTCTGACTGAGCCTACCAGCACAGAATGGCATGACCACATGGCACAAAGGATGATCCTAGCAGTGCTTGGTGTTAGGGCTAGACTCACTGATGCTTGCTAGCAAGCTCCAGAAGTGAGCCATGCTGTTCATAATACACCCCGTACTTCCGGGATTCATTCAGAGCAAAAGGAGGATTTACATAGGATGCTGCTCTTTCTCAGCAACTCTGAATTCCATCTAAGATTGTAGTAGGTGGCTTGTTGCCAAATGACAAAAGAGCCAGAGTCACCAGGTATTCCTCACAATGCTTAGTGGAGGTTTCTAGAATGGTATTGCCTTGGAAGAAACATCCTGCTGTATGAATGTGCCTAGAGGCAACCACATACAGCTATTTTGGGATTTCTTAAACCTTCAGAATTCAACAGTGAAACATTTTTTCTGTGTTTTATTCACTTGTCATGGTGACTTTTGTAGGTTATGACAAAATAGGAGCACATATTAATGGAAACAAAGAACTTTATCACTTTTTCTTTTTCTTTTTTAATAGAGATTTTCTTTTCCCCCAGGCTGCAGTTTCTACTTGATTACAGTATTCACCAGTTTTTCAGTATTTCATTAATAAAAAACCCTTTTTTCAAAAGTTGTTTTAACTGAGCTTTTTAAACTTTATTGCTCAATGAAACTGAGTTTACAAGGTATGTGACTGGGAATCATTTTTTAAATCCCAATTAATATATACATATAGCTTGGTATTTTTTAATTACCTAAATTTAAAACAAAATGGAGAGTTTATAAGTTTCAGATGGTTTCTTGAGGCTTTATAACTTTGATCTAAAGATGAAATTGCCCTCCTTACAATTTTTTAAAAACAAAAAAAATCCAACCAAAAACAAGGGAAATGTTGTGATTTTAAAAATGATTACAGCAAGTATGCAATAAATTATGTCCACACTTTTTATAAGGATTTTTATTGGCATGAATCCTAGTCATGGCACCACATCAAAATCCATAATCAGTCCACAGGTGCCAATCTATTCTCCAGCTCACACCATACTCTGAAGACTTCTGGTAGTCTGTGGCTTCTGAATCTGGACTCTGCTGTCATGCCCAATGGTGCAATTCCACAGACAGTTTAATTAAACTCTCAGCTAGTTTCTTCCACCAAGAAATAAAAGCAGGCAAAACCACTCTCCTTGCTTTCCCTCAGATGCATGTTTTACTTCCAAGGTGAAACAAGCTCTGATGACACAGCAGGACACAAGGAGATCTATGTTCTTTATCTCTTCACTGGAAAATGACAGAAAATAGCTCTTGAAAGCAGAGGTTCACCTTCCACTAAATACCAGAGGTAAAGCTGCATTCAAAACTGAGTATCAAATGTATGCAAGACAGTGATAACTTCAGGACTAAGCCAAAGAAGTGTGGCTGTGAGAGGAGGAAAAGGAAAAGCTGCCTGCTGGTCCAAGCTCAGGCTTCCCAGCAGACAAGCAGAGACCATCAAGAGGAAGCACAGCTTGCTGGTAAGTTTTTAATAGCCATTTTCCAAACTGACTGTAATTTTAGCAGCCAGTTTAGCTAGACTGGACCGAAATTTTTCCAGCTTGGCCCTGTTCAAGGGAGTTTAAGAAAATCCCCTGGCTGCTGCTGAAGATCTGATGAGAAACACATATCTTAAAGAAGCTTTTTGAACAACACAAATGAGACCCAATACTATAATTACTGTCATGAGTTCAGAAAGTATCCTTCTGTTCATAGCATTCATTTTCCCAGCTTTCAGATTTCTTCTATCTGAGATATGCTCTTATATAGTACATGCAGCAGTTCTAAGTTTCTACCTGATAGCTTAGTCTTTCAGAAGGGAATTTTGGGGATTTAAGTCAATACTTGACTATCACATGCAAATACGTCTACATTTTGGAAGGGGCACGGCTTTGTGCTATAACCCCATTTGGCTTGGAAAGTAGACCAATTTCTCCAAGACTTGTTAGGACTAAATCAGAAACTTCTGAGCATTGTTTGGAATTTTGGCTCCAAACAAAGGTCTAAGAACAGCCCCTTGAGGGCTAGACTTCGCACTCCTTATTCATAGAATCATAGAATCATAGAATCATAGAATGCCCAAGTTGGAAGGCATTCATAAGAATCATAAAGTCCAACCCCCCTGACTCCACGCAGAACCACACAAAATCCAAACCCTCTATCTGAGAGCATTGTCCAAATACTCCTTGAACTCCAGTACTTGGGACCGTGCCCACTGTTCTGGGCAGCTTGTTTCATGTTCACTGCCCTCTGGTGCAGACGTTTCCTTGACCACCCCCTGACCCAACACACACCTCCCTTGACACAGCTCCATGCTGTTCCCTCAGATCCAGTTGCTGTCACAGAGAGCAGAGCTCAGTACTGCCCTGTGCTCCCTGTGAGAGCTGCATCCGCCATGAGGGCTATCCTCAGCTCCTCTGCTCTGCACTGAGCTCACCAAGAGTCCTCTTCACACACCTTGCCCTCCAGACCCTTCATTGTCTTCATAGCCCTACTTTGGATGCTCTCTAATAGCTTGATGCCCTTCATACACTGCAGCACCCACCCAGCAGGCAGTGCAGCCCCTCCCCTTGCCCAGTGCCAGCATTGGGCCTGGTGCATCCCAGGGTATGGTTGGCCCTTTGGGCTCCAGGGCACAGTGCTGCCTTGTGTTCAGCCCACTGTCAGACAGAACCCCTAGATCCCTTTTAGTAGGGCTGCTCTCCAGCATCATGTACAGGGTTGCTCAATCACAGATGCAGAATCTGACATTTGTTTTTGTTGAACTTCATGAATCCATGATTACCCAGACCTCAAATTTGTTAAAATCTCTTTGCAAGGCATCTCTGCTCTTGAGAGAGTCATTCACATGAGTTTGTATGCTCATTTAAGTCAAGGGAACTTACAGGTGAGCAGGTGATCTGCATTTTGGTTTCATTTTTACTGTAGACCCATAACAGTTTTGAAGAGGTTCTTATTTACAGTTGGTTTAATATAAGGATTCTGGATGTCTTTTCTCCATCTAAGCGTGAGATATAGACAGTTGGCACTCAAGTCACATCTTCTGGTGGTCCCCATCTTTGTGACCAATCTCATGATCTCAGAAATTAGTTTTCAGTACTTTAGAATATGACTTGGCTTCTCAGCAGGTCTAAACCTACAGCCATACCCTACATCTAAATCCACAGGCCAAATCTCTTCAGCCTATGTCTAAAATAAACACTTCAACCACATGTTTAAATAATGTCAGGGTCTTAGTACAGACTGATAAGAGCCAGAGAATTCAGCCTAAAGGTGAACAACCCTGTTCTCTGTAATGTGTTATCCTCCTCCTCCTCTTTTTCTCACAACAGCCAAGTGTTAGCACATTACATCATCAAACCTTTGAATTTCTCTGCTCTTGTGATGTTTAAACTCGATTGTCTAACACTCGCCTTTTACATGTTGCCTCTAAGCTCTTTGCAGTCAGCAAACCTACTGCTGACAGATGGTGGGGAAAAGTGGGCTGAGCTGGATTTCTTCCAAAAACTATGTCTAGCCACATGACATGTAAAACACAACTCTCATTTAAAATCTGATCCATTTTTGTTTTTGTTGATCCTTCAGAACTATTTTTATTTCAGGGACTGTTATTTTCTGTTGAGGATCTTTGTTCATTTGCTTGGACCAGTGGCAGCAGTGTTCTTCTGGGTTCTACGCCCTGCTTTTGGTAGTTTCTGAACTTCCAGACAGGAAATTCTCCTAAGTATTGCAGATGAGAATTGGACCATTTTCTTGGAACAGAGATAAAATGGAATAGTTTTGTCAGGTTCTTCTCTTCATATGTAGTAACTCGTACTAATGCATATGTAAAAGACTTCAGCGAAGAAATCCTCAGTAAGGGCTGTTGACTGATAAAATCTCTGTCAGCAGATGATTTGACAATTGTAAAGGCAGGATCTAGGGTTGTGGCTTACAAGTTCTTATTTTTTCTAAATATTTTTCTTTGAATAGTGCAATGCATCAAGAAGTTTTCAGTGAAACCTCTGAAAGAGGACTATTACTTCAGTGGAAGGATGTGATATTCTATCAAACCTAGAAAAATACATATTAGATGTTTTATGTTCTTATTTACTTACATTTTAGGAAACTTTTTTTTTTTCTTTCCCAAGATAAAATCAATACATGCATCATGAAATGTCACATCTCATTTTCTTGGAAGACCTAAGGCTAGGAAGAAATGTAGGCATAGTAAACATTATATTTGCTGCATTTTTGTATTTTTAAAAGATCGTCTGTAAACTAGAGGTGAACATATAAAACAACAACAAAAAAGAATACACTGCTAGATGCTGTAGGTAATCTGTAATCCTTCAACATCTTCTCAACCAATTTTGTTTTCCATTTGGAGCAAGATCCACTTTGTTTCTTCATATGTATCTAATTAGTCAGTTGGATTGCCTGAATATGAATGATGCCTATAGGTGAATGCTTGTGTTGGAAAACAACACAAAAATAGATTGGTTCCTGAGCTAAGCAGTAATAGACAAGGCAGATGATTTTACATTGGTTAGCTCAGTAATCATTGTGCTACATAAAAGATATAACTTATTAAAAAATGCACACCTAACACTGGATTTTGAGTTGCTGTATACTTAAAGATACCAGGATATAAAACATATTGCCATGACTGGTAATAATCAAACCTAACAGATAACACTAACTTGATGGCTCTTTCTAACATAGCTGCTTGTTGGACAATGGAAACAGTATGTAAGAGTTGGTGCACTGAAGGAATCACAACTACAGATGATTGGAAAACAGAATCATAGAATCATAAAATATCCCAAGTTGGAACAGACCTGTAAGAATCATTGAGTTCAACTCCTGATTCCACACAGGACTACTCAAAAATCAGACCATATGTGTCAGAATGTTATCCAAATACTTCTTGAACACTGTCAGCGTGAGGCCATGACCACTGTCCTGGGGAGGCTGTTCCATGCCCACCACCCTC
>VXAB01013083.1:45290-111909 GCA_013399175.1 Odontophorus gujanensis | reverse complement strand
CCCCCATAGGAAACGCTTCTGCGCGAAAAGCCGTTCCCTTCCCGGGGGGGAGGGGGAAGGTGGGGACTTGAGAGGTGTCATAAGAAAACGCGTTTCGTGCGCACAAAACAACCCTTCAAATATCACATAGTGTCCCGGGATGGGGACGGGAGCCGCCTCCAAACCTTCCTGAGCGCGGCGGGCCGGGCGCGGAGCCGCGCCGTGCTCCCGAGGGATGCGGCTGCGGGACCGTCCCCAAACTCGTTTCATCGGACGCTGGGAGACGTGCGAAAGTCGGCATGAGGAGAAGCCCCGGGGCCGCGCGGCTCTGCCCGCCAGGTGGAGCATCCTCATCGCGTTTCAGCCGCTCCCGAAGCGCCCGCAGAGGCGGCCGCTCTGCCGGCTCCGGCTGTGGGGCGAACCGCGATGGGGGGGGGGGGGGGGGCCGCCCCCTTTTNTGGGGGGGGGGCGGCGCCGCGCCATTTTCTCGCCTCACGGCGCGGGGTGCGAGCGTCGCCGTGAGGGAGACGGGCGAGGAGCCCGAGGAGCGGGGAAGGGCCTTCAGCGGGGTGCGGGACCCGTCTGGGGTGGGTGTGCGGCGGGCGGAGGTCGTCCCTTTTTCCCCTGGGGACGGCGGAGGAGACGCTGAAGGAGCGAGGCCGTGTCCGCGGGCATTGACAGCGGCTGAGGCCCGGGGCGGCTGTCATGGCTCTCTTCCCGCCCTTCCCTTCCTGTCAGTGCGCCTAGCCGGGCAGGGCCGCCCTGCAGAGCCGGTGGTCCCCGGGACGCGGCCCCTCGCACGCCCTCACGCGCTGAGCGGCCATTTTGTGGCGCTCCGCGCGGCCCCCGACGTGTCCCCCGCGGGGGTGGTTACCCATATTGTGTCAAAATTTCACGCATTTATTTGTTTGTTTCCAGGAATTTAAGGGGTAACAGCACGAAGGGAGAGCAGCAGGGGCGTGTGACTCGCTGAGTGTGAGTGACTCGCTGAGTGTGACGCGCAGAGATGTGAACTCGGCTAAACTCCAGGAGCTAGATAACCGGTTTGGTGAAAGAGTCCTATCGGATAGTGACCATCACACGAGAGATATAGTTCACCGTCAGAAGAGCTTTGCTGGCATTAAAATCGTTTATATAAAGCCAGCAGAAATTGATAGCTTTGTGCAGCAGTGTGTGGAATTGAGTGTTATGACAGAGTTTTGAAGAGTAAGGGTCATGTAAATAAAAGTAATACGCAACCAGTTGTTTTAGGGAGCTATCTGTAGAGGATGCCTGCGTGGTTTGAGCTCCGGGCAAGTGATTTGAAACAAGGAATTTACCTCTTAGTTTGTGGGTATTTATCAGCTATTAGTGAAGCACCTTTCCAGTCAGGATGTTAAACTACAGCTGTAAATCTGCGATGAGGAATTCCTTTAACGTCAGTGTTGTGATAGTGAGCAGGCACTCAGCAGACAATTAGGCAGTTTTTCTGCTTTCTGGGCTCAGTGCTGCCCTGTGGCTCATGAAATTGAGAGCTATACAGTTGAACTTAGTAATGTGGTACAAAAGGGCTAGATGACTAATACATGATTTTTTGGCAGAGTTCAGAATAGGATAGATAGCATCAAGCTGAGAGGTCCATTAAAAATCATCTATTAGTTTGAAGAGTTTTTACTCATAGCTGTTTATTATGTATTATTATTATTTTTCTGTAGCAGAAGTTGGTGGATTCTGCTTTGTAGTGCTTCTTTCAGATCAGAGAGACAGCAGCCCCACGTGAGAACATCTGACTTTGTCATCCCAGGTTGGCAAATGGCTTAATGCTGTTTACTCCAGTGAGATCAAGAATCATACAGTCATACCCTTAACATCTTTTGTTTCAGGCTGTTTAAAATCTACAGTCATCTAACAGATCACCAGTGCAGTGAAATCTCTCAGCCCTTTCTACCAGGGACACACAAGCCTTTGAATTTACAAACAGAAATCTGTCATTTGTGGTTTTCTTACTTAATTTAAACAATATCTAGAACAGCAAATCTTTTTATGTGTGTGTGCTTACAGTGAGATGGTTTCATCTTGTATCCTGCACACTAGACAGATCTTCAGTATATGTTCCCAACTAATTTTTAGTTCTTAATAAATTACTTATTTTCTTTTATTTGTTGCGAAAGCAGAAATGCTTTGTTAATATTTTCCTAAAAATGTTGTTTGCTGTTTCCAAACACCAGTAACTGGGGTGTCAGTCTTTTAAATATGTTTGGTAGAACTGTTCTGTCTTTCTTGGAGCTTTTATGTCTGCCCGTTCTAATCTGTTCTCTTGGATTAGCAGCTCTGATCCTCACGTAACTGTTAGGCATATTCATTTCTGTTAAACATCCAGCATTTTAAATGCTCCCCCTTTGCTCCTCCCTTTTCCCTCCCCGCTGTTTTCACAGTCTCAGTGCTACACCGTTCAATCTTAATGCCGCTTTAGTTCAGTTCTGAAGTTGTTTTCTATTCCACTTCATCCTGGATTAGGATCTCATCCCCATCACCAGTTGGTTTTGGCTTTACTTTTTACACACAGCCAAGGGAAGTGTTCTTTCACCCATGGGAAAGCCGCTGTGGGATGGTTGTGTTTCGGTGTGTCTGAGCTAACTGCCCGTGCTCAGGATGTTCTGATTAGGTACTGATTACATCCTTTTAAGAAGAGGACATGACTACAAGCTGTTCAGAACAAACATAACTGAATTTCTGCACATAGCTGCACTATACAGACAGAAAAATCAATTTGTAATAATCTGCTTTTCCACTGCATTTTAGTTCTGTCTTTAATCCCACTTACACATATACTTTCTGGTTCAAATGTACTTTGCAATTATTTCTGGAGGACTGTACAGAATGGAAAAGAAGCTTTATCCATTACCATCGTTGCAGTTGATAGGCTTAGTAAACCAGCTGGAGTAGAGGCTGCACTTCTTGTACACGAGCATCTCTTACTGCATTCATCCTGCCTTCTAAGTTAGCACGCTAAACCTCTCTGAGATAGAACTTCTCCAGGAACTTTTACCTAGGTTGTACACTTCCTTTTTTTCCTAGCTGTGTTTTAGACCTCCAGTAAATCCATTACTACAAATGGTGAAAAAGTTGGTTCCATTAAAATGGAAGTTTGGCTTGTTTCTTGTATCAATAAAGCTTTGGATTGTGTTTGTAAATCTGTAAATTGCATTTTTTCTCTTGAGGTTTACGTGATGAGTGACACACTGTTAACCAACTTGGATAAACTCCTGCTTCAATTCGGTAGGCTATTATACTGTACGTTTTTAATGTGAAAATTTCCAGTGCAGTGCATATAGTGATATTTTTAACTTTATGCAGTTACATTAACTGCAAGTAAACATTTAAATCTGAAGGTTTGGATGATCAGCTACATGATGAGGATGTTTTGAAGCAGGGTTCTACAAATTGCCAAACAGCAGAATTGCTTGTGTGAAAGAGTGTCTTTAGATGGCACGTTAATGCCTTTGCAAATTGATGTTTGTGCAGTTAATGTTGCACAACGTTTGTTTAACAGTTCATTGTAGATAAATGTGTTTATTTTTCTTTTCAGTTTTCCAGCTAAAACAAATTTCTTATGCAAAGGAACATGTAAATCAACAGATAAATTGTGAGTAGCAATGAGTTATCATTTTATTAGCTGTTGAATACTCTGTTTCACTGGTCCTGATACATGTCTGAGTTTCAGAGGCGGAAGCAAGCTCAATAATGAAAGCTGTCCAGTGTCCTGCTCTCACCCTATCTCATCTTCTGCCATCAGTACTTGCTCATTCTCTCTAGCAGACTTTGCTTTTGCCTTCGACTTTTAGCTAATGCTGCTCAGCTGTCTCATGGACAGCCAGTTTCATGCTGCGCCATTTCCTGCTCTTACTCTGTAGCTCCTCACAGTCGCTGGCAGTTCTTTGGTTCAGCTGTGCTTGCTCAGTACATCTGCCACTTGTCTGCCCTTCTCTCTTCATGTTTTTTGTTCTTCCTAAATTTGGACCTCTGCCTCAGTGCTTCTTCTCTCTTTCTGTCTTCCTTCAATAATGAAAGTTCTCTCAGTTGCTGCAGTCTACTCAAGCCTGGTTCTTCTTTTCTGCGGTCAAGCAGCTGGTAATTTTATGTGAAATCCCAAACAGTAATGCCCATGGGAAACTCTTGCTCCACATTAAATTCTTTCTTCCTAGGACTAACAGTATAATATTATGGACTTACGTCTTGACTTATTATTATCTTTTTAACCATCCTGCCAGTTGTATCACTCAGTTACAGGAATGGACGTAGAGAAACTGTTCTTTAGACAACCTAAAGAAATCCATGCTCATCACTGGTACCTCAAAGGTAGAAGCTGAAATTCAAGTCCTTCAGGAATAAGAGAGTGTTCCAGATCCTATTGGTGGCAGCATTTCTAACAATCTGAAGTGATATGTCCAAGCAAGTACTTATACACTGAGAGGTTTATCGGTATTAGATTGGAGTATTTTGAACATTAAAGCATCTGTTACACAAGATCTGATACACACAGAGTTCTGTAACAATTCTTTGGTCTCATTGTGTAAATTTAGAGGTGTTTGTGGCATAAAACTTGTTTGAGCTTACTGTAAATGAGCATGTTTTAGCTAAAATCCAAAGGCTGTGCAGTAATGCACTACAACTGTTTGAGTGTTCTGTTAAGAGCATGTGTGAACTCAAAAGAGACACTTTTAAAAGTTTCAGTTAAATTTTTCAAAAATGTAACCAGAAATATCTCTATTTGATTTGGTTTCTGTGTATTGGCAGAGGGATCAGTTGTATCATTTGGCTTTTGACGATTGGTGTGAGATTCATCACACCTTTTGGCTGTAGTCCCCTTGTAGTAGTGGAGGGAAAGTGATTTGTCTCACCCTATAAAAAGAGTTTGAAGTTAAATCCTTCCCTGATTTGGACCTCTGCCTCGTTGCTTGTTCTCTCTTTCTCTCTTCCTACAATAATGAAAATTAGTAGCTTTAACAAATCTGTTGCTCTGCAGTGAGTGTAGTTGCTGCCATGTGTGCCTAGCTGTGATGTAGATATCTGCATTGTAAAGTTGGGTGGGATGGATCTCATCCACAAGCTCTTCACAGAAGTAAAAGTGAATAGAACAATTCACACTTGTCTCAGAAATGCTGTAGAAAATAGTAAATGAAATACACATTGTATAGCTTTGATGATGTTGTAGACATTTTGTTAGTGTGTTGTGTTATATATCATGGTAAATCTTAAAGCAGGCAACTTCCAAGTGCCCTTGTGTTCTTGTTTTTTTATTTTTTATTTTTTTTTTCAGAAATGAAGCATATTTTTCTTGTTCAGTAGTTATGCTTTGTGTTAAGCTACTGATTTTAGGAATTAAAGGTATTAAGATGTTGTATATACTCAGGATTACTCAAGACATTAAAATACATTGGGATTCTGTTGCTGCATGCTGGATGATGTTGATCTCTGGCAGATGTACTCTTGTATCAGCCCAGATGGTAATGCAAGAGAATATATAACAAATACTGCAAAAACACACCCAAACTTTAGGATGATCTGAACCTCTAGAGCAGCAATGCAGACAGCTGAAGATACATCTCAGCTAAAGATACATCTCAGCTTTGTGTATGTGCTCTCAGAGATGTTTTTACTTTTCCTTTCTTGAAGTCAGCTTTCCCATTCAAAACATTTTTTATTTCTGGACTTCTGTGAAAGAAGACGTATTTAAAGAGACTTAATCTTAAGCAACACTTGTGCTCCAATCAGCCTCGCCAGTTGCAAGCATTACCAAAAGAAAAGTGGCTTATACTGTTTTCTTGTATACTACCTCTAGTGTCTGCAGACACTTGTCCTTCTGTGAACTCTGGAGAAGAGTCAACGTTAACTATTTATAAGCATTTTAATTTCTACCTCTATTAATAACTTTAGTTTTACACAGACAGTTCAGGAACAGCACTGATGTTTTCTTCCAAAGCCAATTTCAAAATATTAAATGAAAATCAGTGTTCTGACCACACAGCTCTTTTTTTTTTTTTCTTTTTCCATTCACTTTGTTACTGCTTTGCTTAATTGCAGGCTGTTCGTTCATCTGGTACTACTGAGACCAAGCACTTGGGAAGAAATTTTGAATCCTTCTGAATGTGGACTATTTCACAGATATGTTGCAAATACTTAAACATATTTTTACATTTTCAGTGTATTCTTCAAAAATCACAGAAAAAAGGAATGAAATTGCTAGACTGCAGGAAAATATAAATAACTGCAATGATGCCATTGCTGATTTACGCAAGCAAAATGAGAACAGTAAAGACAGCTGTAATGTGTAAGTATAATATCAGCTGAACTTTTAGGTAGAGCTGGCATTAAGAAAGTCAGTGAGGAAGTAGTATGAAAGAACATGTATGGGTGTGTCTGAAAGTTTGGCACAGGTTGTGTGATCATGCCTTTGCACTTCAGTGTTCATCTTTCAATAACCAGTCTAGCTCTTGGCAGTTGATTTGTTAGCAGATCCTATCCTTTTTGTTTTCTTGCAAATCTATACCTAAAGGGAAGTGGTTGAATATAAATGTCCTTTGCATATATTTATAAAAAATTGTATAAGATTTCTAAGAATTAAAAGAGAAGTGGAGGTTGCACCGGAGTCCTTTCTAGGTTTCAAAGTAGCTGCAAGGAGAAGAAAGAAAGGAGTCATGATTGAATGAAGGTTTAGTTGGTAGCTGATGGAATAGATTGTTATTCTGTAACTGTAGCTTTGTTATATAAAGTTAGGAAACTATTTGAGCTTGACAATAAAATTTTAGTTTATTTGTACTCTAAACTTTTGCCCCCAATGCAATATAAAGTGAACACTTTTGAAAGTTGCTTGAAACCATTCCATACTGATTCCCTAAGTTTTAAGAAGTTGTACATCCGCTGTTATGTAATGCAAACAAGGAAATAAGAAATGAAGGGTAGAGCTATCTGACCAAATTTGGAACCATTAAATTCAAAGGGCATTGGCTGAGGTCCTAAAGAGAACCATCAATGGCATTTGTTTGAAGAGACTGAAAAAAAGAAACGACTCAATAATGGATTCATATATTCCCAGAGACAATGCTTGCAGAAGGATGAGATTTTGTCTTAAATTGTTGAGAATACAATTTTTCAGCATACTGAAAGCTGTAATAAACAATTTCTAGCTGTGAGATCAGACAGAGAAAGTACTAGAATCATCTTACACTTCTAATATTTATCCTAGTTGATACTCCTGGTACTCTGGGCAAGTTTCTAACATTGATTTTGTAAATTCAGGTTCTGTATTTGGCTGACAATCATCCTCACAGTTGATTGATTCAGAGATGTGTATCATTACATTCAGTTACCAGGAACATTCAGTAGAGCTCTCAATGAAACTACTTGTTGTCTGGATTACTAGGCATCATATTGAGGCACGTTCAAAGACTTTGAACAAAAAACTGCATTCTTACATACAACAGGTCTACCAAAAATGCAGTACGTGAGATGTGCATCCGGATGGTGTCATGAGTTCTAGAAAAATCCATAAAAGTCTGTTTAACGAAGAACTGAAGAATACAGTGGCACAACAGAAATACATATTCTTAGAAATATAATGACATTTTTCTAATATCTAATTGCTCAAATGATTTGGTCTTGAAATGTTGATCCAAGAACAAGAAGTGGTGAAATACTGTTGATGAGATGAATTGAAATGTTATCGTTCCACTTAGTGTTTTAATTTGTGTTCATGATGGTGGGCTATCATAGAAATAAAAAAGAAAGCCAGATGAACACAGAATAATTCTATCTTAGGAAAAGACAGTGTCTTGTCCAGCTGGCTAAACCATAGGCTATTTTTAGCACTTTCAGGTAAGTGTAGATAGGGATTTCTCTATACCCTTGCTGATGAAAGGAGGAACAAACAAATGTTATGGTTATCAAGAACTTCCATGAAATGGAAGCAAACTATCAGATCAACTGCTTGCATCCTTTATGCCTTGTTCTGTTGCAAAGCTTTCTTCATATACTCTGTATTCTTTGCATGCCTGCAGAACAGGTGTGAATAGAAAATAAAACACACAATGTGGTTTGTACTTTGGTTAATGAAAGTTTTTTTTCTTTTTCATTGTTTTTTGTTGTTTTTTTTTTCCTCCAAAGAAAAAAATGTAGTTTTCTGGAGGAAGATCACAGCTCTTACATATGTGTGCTTCAAGTTTATGTGGAAGTGCTTGGCTTCAGGTGCTTTTAGGTTTTTTCTTCTTTTGCCTCTTTGGGGCTTGATGGGATATGTGCAAGTGTTCCTTAAGTTGGGATTTGTTTGCATGTCTCCCAGGTCTGACAGTTCCACCCAAACTTCATTCATTGTCGGTGTTTATGTTACCCCGGAGTGGAGGTATTCTAAATAATGCCATAGAGGCAAAAAGGAACATCTTGCCAGCAATCAGTTCTCCTCTGCGATTAACTAGCTGGAACTTTTTACTCTAGAAACATATGTGTTTGACTTTCATAACATTAAGTGACTTGCTGTAGTTTGCTAGCTAAAGTAAGATGTTGATGTCTTCATTTTTAGTTGCCTTTTTATCAGGAACGCCATTTACACATTTCTTTTTTTGTACTTTCTCTGCAGCTGGAAGCCCACGTATGCAATTCTTAGCAAGCATGAAGAATATTTGAAGAATGAACTCAAAGTTTTAGAAGAAGCTACAGAAAATGAGAGGTATCAATGATCACATGAGATAAGATTTCTAGAAGCAGTGCTAATTAAAGGCGGTGCTATCTAATCTGATCAACAGAGATAGGGAGTCTGCATCAGAAAGTTTTGGTAAAAATTTCAGTGTAATAAAAGAATATTAAGTTTCCGTTGTTAGGGGTTTATCTGTGACTTTGTAGATACTAATGAAGTAGGATAAAATACAGCTTTTTCAGACTCAATTACTTTCCAGATCCCTCTTAGAATTTTCAGAGCATTGTTTACTTACCCACACTTTCAAGAAAAACCCTCTGAATTTGGGCAGTAATAAGATAATCAGTGTTTCAGCTTTGACAGAGATACGAAATATCAGACCATATTTGCAGAGGTATATTTTATCTACAGATTTTTTTTTTAACCATTACTGTGATGTGTCTTCACACATAGGGTAATTTTAGTTTCAGATGTTAAGGTTTAGAAGACTTTTTGGAAAAAACTGAGCTATGTTTTTTAGCAGCATCATGTAAATGAACCTAAGCCTTTACTTTCACGTATGCACTAAATGAGACAACAGATGCATTCAATTAACTTGTGTTTTTCTTTATTTGTGAATAAAATATTCTTCAAAAAAACCTACAAATCGTGCAAGTTCAATATTAGTTCATGAAAAATAGGGCAAGTGGTCAGGAAAGTATGATTTATAACCATTTTTAGACTAATTGTAGGTAAGGGTTCAGTTAGTATTAACTGCGTGTCTAGTTCTGTTTAGTGAGTGGTGTTTCATCTTCATTAATTAGATTCTGCAAATTAAATAACTGGTTACTTATGGAATGTATCTGCTTGCATTGAATGAGATAAAGAAGGCTCCCTGAGAATTTTCACTTAAGTTTTCAAGTGGGATGTGACAAGTTAATGCCATGAAATATTGTGTAACATTCAGAAAAATAATTGATCTTTATTTTAAAGAGGTTTCTCACCTTTACTGATCTGCTTGGGAAGAGGAACAGATGGGTTAACCATGTGTAAAAAAAAAAACAACAACACATCAGGGCAGATCCATCTAGAGATCTAAATTCCAGTTTAGGGGTGATACTGTAGGTAACTGCAAGTTAAAATGTTGCCATTGTTTTTATGTTAGTGTTCTTCTTGCAAGTGGTTTAAGACAGCAGAAGAATGCCTGACAGCCTTTAATTAACTGTTAGTAGCTTATCTGTCTTCCTGTTCAGAGCTCTGTGTTTGGTGAAAAATAAGGTTAAATTGGCTTTCTATGAGTATATGAGCCATTTTGGCCTTCACTAATTTGAGCTGACAAGCCAAAGAAGCATTACTTTTAAATTGCTTCTTGAGATAACTAGTTTCAGTTCCAACAGGAAAGTGTTTGCTTTTTTTCCTGAGCTTTTAATTAGAAAACATCATGACTACAAACCATGGAATAAATCTAGTTTATATGTTTTACAAAAGTTGTCTTGAGAGAGTTCTTTCAAATACAGTCCCTTTGTACTGAACCATTTGATGGTACACTCAAATCAGCAAGATGTGCATTCAACAAATTCTAAATATATAAACTAGGAAGAAAAATAAGTGTGCTTAAAACGTTATGTGCTGAATGCCCTTCTTAGGCTGCAGTTTGTGAACATTCAGGACATGCTGCTTTAGTTGGAAGGATGTTTTTCAGAGATGACTAATGTGAACAGTGCTGAATTGTAAACAGCTGATGTTCAGCTATGTGAACGGAAGGATGTGAATTACTTAGGAAAAATACTGAAAATAGAGACAATTCCTGAATAATTCTATACTATACTCTATATAGTCATAAATATTTATCTGTGGAAAGCGAGTTTTGGGAAAAAAGCGTATTTAAAGTTTGAGGATGATATTCAGAAGTCTGAAATGTACGACTTACAATTTTTTGACTTTGATTTTTATTTTTTGAAATTTATTTGTAGTGCATTCTTAATTTTATATCAGCAAATGTCACTGCTTAGCTACTGTTTGTAGACTCTATTACATTAAATCGAAGTATGTATTTTCCATCTTTCTTATCTTGATAGTATAGACAAGTTTTTAGTAAATCTAATAACTTCATGGATTCCCAAGACTATCCATGAAAAAATGATGAGAAAAACATGTCCTTATGTAACGTTTGGGAAGTCTCAATTTCTTGATTTCACATCTTTGAATCGTAGCAGTGTGAACCTACCACTTCTTTCCCAGGAATAGATGTGATGAACTTCAGTCAATTTAACAGGAACTAGTGCCTGGAGTGTAGTTTTATTTGAAAAATAAGATCTTAAAATGTTCTCCTATGACACTAAAAAATTTACATTTCTTTTGTAAGAGCAGAAGTTTCTACTATTGTGTGTGGACAGAAATTTTACTCTCTTGCATTTCCCAGCCTAACCAGCCTGCAGCCAGAAGTGCCTGCTTTTCAGTAGATCAGTAATAGCAGTTTGAGATATAGTTATTATTTTAAGAGGAGTAGTGTGATTTGGATGCAGTGAGAGCTGTTCCGTATTGCAGACAAACAGGTGTGTCTGCATCTTTTATTGCTGTTATGCATCATAATTTATTTCACAGAGGAATTTCTGATTAATGTACAGGTCTACTAATAACGTAATGTTTATACATTTGCTTCTGTTACTAAGCTTTTCCTTTCAAATGTGGAGAGAAATACACCAGGCCTTGGTTGTTATTACTGATATTATTTTAAAATACTATTAATTATTAACTTTTACTTTCCTGCGGGTCTACTTACTTTACCTGTGACATTAACAATTAGAACCAGTTCCTCTGTTAATTACTCAGTGTTCTTAATTACTGTGCGTTCCCTAAAGATACGACCTTTGCATTGGAAATGACCTGTAACCCACGTTAGACTTAGTAGCACTACTGAAGTGATAGGAGATGCTTCCCCATCACACAGTTAAATGTTTGATCTGTTGCTAGCAAGCTATCCTGCAAATTCCTTGACTGAATGAGAAAGCAGACCAAGGAATCTTTTCCAACGTAGTCACAATTGATTTAACACAAGACAGTTTCTGTTCTGTGCAACAGTACTTCTTTTTCTCTTCTTTCCAAACATAATATTGATAATTTTTTCACCTTTGTGACGAATTACATCTAATTGCTTATTGTGGCATTTGTTTTTATAGCAGTTTTTCAAAAACTCATTTAAACTTCAACAATGTCATGAACATTTACTTAATGGGACCTCTTAACTGATGCTACCTACTTTAATAATTTGTAGCTATGTTCTCAGACAACGTCAGTGAAATCATATCAGTGTGAGATTAATGTAGAGGGTAGTCCTACAAGAAGCTGAGTATTCTGGCTCTTTTCCAGTTAAACATTTAAGTATTTGCTTAACCTTAACTTTGGATAGTCTTGTTATTTTAGTGTGACTGTTGTGTGTGTTTTAAGGCTTCCCTGAGTCAGATTGCTCAGCATTTCCTTGGAAGCAGCTCCTCAGCAATGCATCAGGCTGTTCTAAATACTGGGTGTTAGGCCAAATGTTCCTTTACTGTAAGTTTGATACAGCTCCACTGATGCATGTGGAGTAGTGCCAATAAGCATGAGCAGAGAATTTGGCTTGCTATGAGTTTCAAGATAATTACACAAGGAAGAAGCATTTGTCATCTGTTAAGCTACCCTTCATCATGGGATGGCCTAGATTCAGAATAATGGCTGTTACATCATGGATGTATTCTTTGTTATGTGCAGCATATTTTTCCTTGGAAATAGATGGAAGAAAAAAACTTGGAAGTCAAGTAGAAACATACTAAAAAAGCAGTCTAACCTTTTCCAGAACAACTGCAAATGTAATTGAGATGATTCCATATAGCTTTTCTTTGTAAATGATATCTGAATGATATGTTTTTATAGGAAAATGTATCAAGATTACATAATCCAGTGTAAAGAGATTTTGAAGCAACACCGTGAAAAATATGCAGAAAGTGCCCTTGCACAGGAATATTACAAAAAAAAGAAAGAGCTTGAGGAAATCCAGAACAGAATTCAGAAGCAGTCTGAACAATACAAATTGAAAGAAGATGATGACTTGGACATTCTTGGTACTCCTGTTATCAGTGCTTCAGCAGTAGAGCCTGGTGGTGGTAGGGAACTGCATGTAATTGCGTTGTGCAGAAATCCACTTATTGATTTGTCAGTTTCCCTTAAGCTGATAAAACAATCTTCATTTTACTGTACTACAAAATGAGTTTAGAATCAGCTTCTCAAACGTTTGTTTATATACTTCAGTTATTGTGCTATTTTAAATGTCATTACTTTCTGTATTACTGCTATGTTTTTTATGAGCACTGAGCAATGATAACTGTTCCTGAAGCATTAATGTATCTTGTGTTTGTAAAGCAGATGAGACTTGTTAATGTTCTGAAACAAACGTTTATTTTTACAGAACCGGCTCCTTTTACATCCATTAACGACTGGGCTTTACACATGTATCCTTGATGTGCAATGTTAATGCAGTTTACAGGAAGGAAAACTTAACATTCATGTCTTTTTATTTAAAAATATAGCAATTATGTTTAGAGTGGGAGCATAGCCATTTCCCCGTGGGATAATTGTAGGTCAAATAATAGCTTTCAGTTAAAATTTACTGGAACGTTTTGAGGAAGAAAATCATGTTTCACTTAATGACCCATCAGTCAATGTGCTTCAGTAAGGAGAAGACTGACTGGGAACTGGAGACTTGCCCAATGTAGAACTGACAGAACTTTCTGTACCTGTAGCACGTGCACTTACAGCGTAGAACTGTGAGGGACCTGATAATATCCTCTGCTTGAAAAAAAAACACATTGCCAAGTATGTTCCTTGATTTGAAAGTGCTTCTTTGAGGAAAGAAACACAGGAAATGTTAAAGCTTGCTGAAACCGCTACGCAAGAATCAATTGAACTAGAAAAAGAAGCAGATGAATTAGAAATGAAAATTAATTATTTTAAAAAAGTAAGTGTGTTTTATGTATGTGTAGGTATTTATACAGTTAATTTGGTGAAAGAAAACAGTAGTCTATTTTCAAGCACATGAACCAACGGGATGATAATAGAATTAATAATTATTAATTTCTATAGTATTATCTAAGCTTTCTTGGGGAAGAGGGGTCCATGACTGTTAAGACTCTTAAAGCTTGCTTTCTGCTGACCTGTTTCCACCGTAATTTCTTCATGTGATTGTGTCACGATGACTTCTGTGCTAGCTCAACAGTCAGAGCACACTTGTCAAAATATAGCAGGACCTGACCTTAGTGACTATACAGCCTTTGTGAGTGTTACTATTTTTAGAAAGGTTTTGCTAGTATATACATGATTAACTAAATATGCTTCACAGTAAGAATCACAACAATTCCTTATTCTTTTTAAAATAAATATGAAGGTAAAAAATAGTGGAAGATGGAGTGATTTGAGACTTTACACTCCCAGTAAGTAGCAGAAGCATTGTTTCCAGAAGGATAATCTTCAAAAAAAGGAATTTGTCAAGACAGCATTTTGACCTCTGCTGGGAGTTGTAAAGTCTCTCCTAAGCTGGAATAGCCCAGCAGACCAGGCTTGAAAAGGTTCGGCTAGTTTTTCTCCACAATTCTGGACATGGCACCGAAGGACATGGTTTAGTGGTGGACTCATTAGTGTTAGGCTGATGGTTGGACTTGCTGATCTTAAGGGTCTTTTCCAACCTCAGTAATTCTGCAGTTTTATCTCTCACTGGACCAGATGATCGTTACTGCTGTCAGCCATGTCTGCTTCATCCAGCCTCATGTTGATAGTAGCAGTGTGCACAGATGGTGGGTTTTTCGTATGTTTTGTGGTATTGTTTGACATTAGGCTGAAGTTCACAATGAACTTTGCTCTGCTTATTTCTTTAAATCATTATGGCTACAAAAAAAATTCTGCTTGCACTGATTCATCAGGTTTAGAAACCATTTACAACATGTAGCTACGTTATTTTACCTTTTTCTTAATTTGTGATGTTTATTTGTTCTTTCAAGACATTAGAAGAGACCACAGAAGATCAGAATAATTCAGAAATGATTGAAGGAAAAATTCTGAAAAGTCTAGAGAAACCAAAGGAATTTAAAGATAGGTGTGTTTAAAAATGATTTATTTCTCCTTGCTTTTCAATCTCAGTATTCACACACAGATGTCAACAAAACACAAACTGTTGCTCTGTAGTGATTGGCAAGGTTCTCCAGCCCTAGTCATGTGATCTATCACGTAACTTTGGAAGTATCTTATTTCTTGGTGTTTAGTGAAAGGTGGAGGCAAATTTGTCTTGTTGGAAAATGAGTGTTATCTGGAAGTAACTATTCAAAAGTATTTTGTGTAAGACTTTGCTCCTCACAGCTTCTGCTAATGGATCTGTGTGGATAGTTCTATGGCTTTTAATTACAGTTACAGTGACTCTGCAGTCAAAAATAGAATACATTAACTGTACTGAACAAATATTTGGTGTAAAGTTTAGGGTTACAAATGTCATTGCTTTGTAGTGCAACCTATTTGACTAGTGGATCAAAATATACTTTTGTGATTATACTTTTTTAGTACACCAATTATACTGAAGTATTACTGTTAAAATTTCCATATCAAAAGTTCTCATCAGTGACCACACAGGAACACCAATTGTAGTGTATTTCTGGTATAATTTTAAAGCAATTCAGACTGCTCTTGTGTCTTCAACTTTCTTGAAGCCCTGGCCTTTGTTTCTTGATGAAAGATGATATTTATTACATAGAAATCTTGAACAGTGCTTTGGAATGTGCTGTCTTCATTCCCTATGCTTTTCTAGAATGTTTGGGAGAGATTTAGTTCCTTTATTCTGTAATCCTGGTTGCTGTTTTTTTTCTTCCAATTTGATTACGCATTAATTCCACCCCCGAATACCAAAATCACCTTATGTTCCAAATGAGAGATCTTTGCTAAAACTTCCTCTGGTGGACGTTCTGTAGAGGATGAGTGCAGTTCTTTCTGTACTTTCACATATCAGTGATAAGGTGTTAGTGACCAAATAAAAGACTTTGCAGTATAATTCTTGGAAAAATACTTGCAAGTCTGTTTCTGGAATTCTAAGTGTAAACATAAATGAAGAGTCCATCCTGTGCTGACCACAACCATGATTTCTCTGAAATGAAATTTTATTTTGATTTAGAATATCTTTTTCTGCACTTCAATAAAAACTGAACGTATTACATATTTTGCAACATGGATTGAGATGAAGATCTTTTATCTACTCCGGTGTCTACTTACAATGAAGTAGAAAAAGGAAGACAAATGTTCTTTCTTGTTACTGCAGTTCAGATTATTTTGAGTTTCAGGCTGCAGTTTGATTTTTTTTCCCAGTAGTTATTAATGTCGGGGAAGATGCTCTTTTTTAAATTATGTTTTTGTGGAGGGAGGGGAGCAGGTGGATTGCATGGTTATAAAGTTTAACTGCAGGCTTTTTTGAAGTTTTTGTTACTTAAAAAATCGATATCTCAAGAGCTTCTAACTTCTGTTTGCTACTCTGCCATCAATCCATTCTTCTGAATAGATATGTATTGTAAAAGAGTGCTTTATTTCCTGTATGGCAAATTTTTAGAAATACAGAGAGTTGTCTGCTAGGTTTCAGAAAAGCATGCAGAAACTGAATCCAGGGGCTTTTAAAAACACAATTTGGTGTCTGAAGTAAGTTCTGTAACAAAACTGGTTACTGGCAATCTAAATCATGTTGATCAGCAGCAGCCTTGTTCAGTTCATTCAATTTTTGGATGACTGTGATAAAGTGGCCAGATAAACCATTCTGAACAAAGAAACCATTTCAGCCAGGGTTCTGTGCTTAGCTCTGGTTTAACCACTCCTGGGTCTAAAGTTTTCCGCATCTGATTTTATTCTCATTCATATGAACATTTTATTTCTTGTAGTACTCATACTTGACACAAGTAATATCTGCAGTTGCTGTAACTGAAAGATATAGATACTTTTAAATTATTTCTGTTTGATATATATTTTTGATTGCTATATTTGATGATGCATAGTTTCTATAGTTTGTTATAGAAAGTGTCTTAATCATAAAGTCCAGTATATTAATCATATTGAAGTCCAGACCAGCAATCTTGCTGCATACCTCTTTAATGCACTAAGGATCTTGAATTCCACCTTTTCATTGTCACACTCCACCATTTCCTGGTCGTTTTCTGTGCTACTGACAAAATTCAAGTCAGGAATGTTATTATGATCACTTTAGTACCGTTGCATGTCCTCTGCTTTCAGTGATATTAGGTCTGGCGTTCTTTAAGGAAAAATTAGTCTTATTGGTCGCTGGAGCTGGAAAGAGTTAGTGTTTCCCCTGAGAACTCCACTTACTTGAAGCTGTTGGATTTTGTGATTTCCCATCTTTTTCTTTTCTTTTTTTCTTTTTTAGGATGTTTGAAGAAAGTGAACATCCTTCTTTGTTACATGAGAAACATCAACTGTATAAACCATTACAACTCCCATGCATTCCTCGGAGATCAGTCCAGTCTTTACAGACTTCTAGATTCACTATGCAGCAAACAGAAACAGGTGCAGTGTGCTTCCAATTAGCTTTCTATTTATTTATTTAATGATTTTAACTTTATTTTATGTTTTTTATTTTGGCGAGGATTTTTTTATGTGTTTGTGTGTAAAGAAATGGAAACCATGGCAGTGAATATTCTCAGCTGTTTTTACAGTGGTGGCTGTAGCTAGGCTTTCAACAGAAGTTGGGTACATACCTGTCATTTATGTTCAGAAAACTTCTGATTTCTCTCTCATCTGTGCATTAGTGGAGTGATGTGGTAGGTGTACCTAATACAATATATCAGAAAAAACCTGAAACATACTTCTAGCAGTGATTGTAGATCTGTGGTAAATGTTAACTATTATCTTAGTAATTTGCTTGTTACTTTCATGTTTTGTGCTATCTTTGGCTTAGCTCTTCGTTAACAGGAAAATCTGTACGCTTTGTTGACAAGTTCAGTTTGTACTTAATCCTGTTTAAGTAATGTTTGTTAATTTAGTGAGAGAAGAACGAGAAAATCCTGTGGAACAGTCAGTTGCTGCTAGCAGTTCTTCCAGCCATGCAGAAAATCCATCGCAGGTATGAGTTCTTCCTCTGGTAAAATGTCAGATTGTACAATCTGTTGTAAGTGGTTGTTTGTATACAGAATAGTTCAAATATACCCAGTGCTATTTTATCTTACACAAAACTTGTTAATGATGGATCCAAGATGCTGAAGATTTGGTAATGATAAAGATCTTCTTTTGGTGCCATTTCTAACTCAACTGAAATTGCCTAAGTTATTATAGAACATTATTCACTGCCAGTTACATGAAGCATTCTAATACTGGTTCCTTGTAGGGAACCTGTTTTAGTGGGGTGGGGGGGTTGGACTCTATGATCTCTTGAGGTCCCTTCCAACCCCTGCGATTCTATGATTGTGTGTGATTCCTTTCCAAAATTGAGGTGAACTGTATGTCCAAATAATTTATGTGAGAGTTTTAAACACATAGAATAACCTTTGTAGATTAATTTGATTGTGTGCAGCAAAGTTTTGAAATTCAAGAAGGAATATAGTTTTCTACTATTGATTAATCATCAGTCATCTATTCAGTGGGAAGTGATTTCGTTAAGGACTAAGGGTGTAAGATGCTCTGCGGGACTGTCTACAGTTTATTCAGTAAAGAAAAGAAGGCTCAGAGAAATAAAACCTCAATGGCATTTCTGTTACACTTAAGAAGTCCACAGCTGTGTTTCTTTCTCTGTCCCATGAGCAAATAACTCCTGTGACGTTTTTTTGAAAAGAAGTGTATTGCAGCTCAATATCTTAAGTACACAAACACAGTAAAACAACCAAGAAACAAGCTGCAAGAATAACTTGCAGAGTCACAAAACACAACAAAAAAAACCCCACACTAATAAAATTACATTAAGTAAAAGAAAATTCACAGAGCTGATAGATTGCTGAAGTATAAAAGGAGTACTGGAAAAGGTGGCATCATCAGACATAAAATACACAGTTTGCAACTGTTTTTGCTGCGCAGCAATCTGGGGAAGTTTCCATACTGAAACTTCATAAGGTATATGTCACTGGACCTATTTCAAACCAAATGTCAGTGAACAAAAAAATTTGCCAAGTAAAAAAATTAACTGGTGTGACTTTCAAAGGAAACTGAGGTTATTGTGAGTGCATCTTTAAATGCTTTAGGAGGGAGCCTGTGGGAACAAAACCACCTTAATTAAGACAAGACAGTATGAAGTACAAGAGCTAGAGTGAATGAAGCAGGACCAGAATAAACTCCAAGTAGTTGTGATTTGTGACAGGCTTTAGGGGTTGAACATGATGAAGGTGATGGAAAGTTTGTTGCCAGGGTAATCCAGATGAAGATGGTAATCTGGGACCTAGAATTGCACTTAAAAAAACAGTGGGAAGCAGTAAGTCAAGGTTAAGGAAACTTTAAGAAAGAGTGATGGGAACAAGGAGAAGGTGGAGGTAGAAGGAAAAGACTGGAGGAAAGGAAATTTTGATGCTTCCAAAAAGAAGTGCTGTAAACTAAAGGAGGTGAGTGGTGGACAGATTCTGCATACCCTGCCCTTTTGTCCTCCACCCTGAGTTGAATTCAGTCTGATACATTTTGTACTTCTGTGCATTCTCACTTTGGCCTTAGGAGGTGGAGACAGGTCTGGTTGCAGTGGTGGTAAACCTGGATTAAGTTTGTACGTCATGTCATGTTATTTGTATGACTGAAAAGTTAGTTATTCACCTCCAGTTATCAGTGCTGTGAATGCACCTTTATTAGAAATAGCAGATGTGGCTTTGGGTATCATGTAGGAAAAAATGTTAAACTGTAAGTAAAGCAGACAGGCAAAAAAAAGTGTATTTATTGCATAATCCCTAAAAAGAGCTTAATGGAATGGATTTATGCAATCTAGGCACAAATATGAAGGATATTGTCAAAGTGACAATTTCATCTGCTGCCTCATTTGACTCTTTGTGATGTTTTAGGTGGATGTTGGTGCTTCTGTGACTACTGATGTACAGGTTGCCCAAGTTCCATCGATAACAAGTTTCCAAAACCAAATGCAGTTCAGGTAACTTTGCTCTGATGAAATAGCTTTCATTTTTGTGATGAAAGTTTATGGAAATAATCCACATTCAAACAAGTGTAATTTTTGTCTTTTAGACTGCTGCGGCCTCCAAGGCAAGTGACAACTAATCAACAGTTTGAGAGTGAAAAAAGCATCATAGGTAAAGCATTGCTGTCATCTTTTGATCAGATGTGCTGTTACTGTATGCCAACCACATAGTGATGAAACAGAGTATTCTAGAAGCCACGCTGTCACTCTGATATGAAGTGGACCACCATTTGTTTTCCTTCTCCAGTTTGGTTATTTAGTTTTACCTTGTGAGTATAGCAGGCAGGCTCAGTCTTAGTCTAAATGGAGGCTGAACTATGCAGTAAAATGGAATGCATTCTTCATTGACTACTGCTGAAAAGGGGAATCTCCCAGAATTTCTAGTAAATCCACATATAAGAAATACACACAGAATACTTAGAGAAAGAAAACAGAGTATCTGCAAATGCACCTGTAGTTTTTAAAATCCAGGGCACTGAGCTTTAGTTTAAATGTACATTTTCTTAATTACACTTTCCATTTAGTTCTATTTAAAAAAAATTATAGTCCCTTTTTTTTTCTTTTTTCTATAAGTAGGATCCTAATTATGCATCTTTAAAACACAAGGTCACAACTTACAATATGTGAAACATTGCATGGCATAGGGCAGAAATTTGGGTAACATTCTTCTCATTTGTTATCCTAGCTTTTGCCCAGGTCTTTAAGATACGCTTCATCATTTTCATGGACTTGCTTTTTATTTTGTTTCCATGTGGTTTCTATTGATTGGTACAAGCATTCTGAGAGTGCAACAGATGGATTAGGCAAAAATAGCACTCTTAGGGAGCAACAGCTAAATTTGAAGAACTCACCAAACAGTATGAAGTAGCCTTAGAATATCTTTGACAACAATAAGTGGCAGAACAAGAGGAAACTATTATGAAAATTGTCACGGAGTGGGCAATTATGAAAACTACAGTCAGAACACTTCCTTTTCAATAGCAATGCCAAGTTAGTAAATCTTTTTCAAGGATTCTTTCCCACAACGTAATTTTTATTTGTCCATTTAAATTGCTGTTATAATATAAGGAGTACTGTCTTCTTTGCATAGAGGACAAAGAGGCCAAATGTGATGATAAAGAGACAGAAGATGAGCCTAAGGATTCTTCTTACATACCTCAAGTAAGCAGAGCATTATTTTATTTACAGTAGTCAATCTAACTTGATGCATTTGAATCTCTTGGTGAGAGGTAATTGGGATTCTCGGGAATTGTCAAAATGTCTCATTTTATGGCAACCAACATTTAAAGCTATTTCTTGACTTCTGATTATTAACATAGTGATCTTGAGCATGTCAGTGTTGTGTGGTTTTTTTTAATGCTATCTTGACAATGGAACATTGAGGATAACTGTCCCATGCACATCATGGTTTTTAGATAGAACTGGTGTGTGTTGTTTTCATCTTTGTAAGCTAAGATGCATTTGAACGTTGTTTTCATTTTTGCATTTGAAACTCACCTCTCCCACAAAAGTATGGAAAATTGGCTCTGTGCTGGCTACAGGCTCTGTGTGGCTTAATTTGCACTCCTTTTATTAGCTGTACTTGAGCGGTAGTTTAAGCTCATCATGCTATATTGTTGAAGCCAGTTCTATGTACAGCTTGCATATACAGGTGATATTGAGGTCAAATTTGAGGCACTCAGCATCCTCTAGCTGGCTTACTACAGGCTCATGACCCTCAGGCAGCTGGTGTAGAACATTGTCTTTAAAACAATATTGAGTTCAGTGGAAATTGCTCCACAGAATCCGAGTGTACATTCCCAGTTAACATTTCCTGAGAAAGAGAAATAGTGAGATAGTGTACATTCTGATGACTCTGTTCCTTTAATTCACTAGGGAATATCAAGTGGATTCCAGTGTGACTTAAAGCATTAGCTAAGAGATACTTTAGAAAGAGACCAAAGCATTGTTTTCAGCCAACTCAAATGTTTCCTTTGTTTGAATGAAATCTTTCATATTTAGTTTTAATTGGAAGAAGTCAGTCTTTAATAAGTCAAATTACGGCTACAGTCATAACTATGGTGAATGTGCAACTGGAAGCAGTTTATTAAATTCCCTTTATTTTTCATGAAAATTAACAAACCTTAAAACAGAAATGAGCATGCTTGTGGAAATGGACTAACAGTATTTTGGGAAATTATATAGGCCATAAACATTATCGTATCTTTGTTTTTAACAGGACATGCACAAGTATTTTACACCAAATGAGAATAATCCTGACACAGCAGAAGAAAGTGCAGAACATTTTCTAAGGGCACCTGGAACACCTGAGTTTGTTGGAACACCTGCCTCAAAGGAGAAAAGACCCCAGTTTTCTAAAACACTTCCATTTGACTTGTATGATTACAGCTTTGATTTAGGTTTCGTGAGCAAATTTGTAATGATGCTTATTGTTTCAGTATTTCCACAAGTTTTGAAAGATGCTATAGAAAGACTTCCATTGAACACTCTTCCAAAATAGACAGATTTTTTCTTCTAAGTTAGATTTTGTGCATGGAATATAATTTCTACTTGAATTGTAGATTGCTTTTTTTTTTTTCTTTTTGAAAGAGGGAGACTTTTCTTAGAAATATGTGAGCAGGTTCTTTGTAGCTCCTTTGCTAAGACTGTTTTTTTTTTAAAGGATCTTTTTCTTGGAGCAGGAAAGTGAAAGGAAAGGGATTAGTTAAGAACATCACCTCACTCTTTTTTAAAGGGTTGTATCACCTGTTATGTCTTACAGGAAGCAGTTATTGACGGAAGCTATAGAAATGTAGGAAAGTCAGAAAGAAAAAAAGCCACCTGTGCTACTTTTAAAAACCATTGATGTAGTTTCTACCTTTCTGTCTTTACAGTGCTCCCAACATGGGCTGTGAAGAAGCCACATCAAAATCTCCTGCTTACTTTTCTTTCTTGGGTGTCTCCCAGAAGTCACCTGGCTTTAATTTGTTTGATTCATCTGTATTTGGGGCAGAAAATTCATCTGATGAGGTAAAAATTAATACTTAAGAATATTAAATTTCCAGAAGCAGAATCATGCTAAGGAAGTAGTAATAACTATGAATGGGTTTCTTTCACGAGACACCTTTTTGGCCAGTGTATTTTAAAAGCTTGCTTAATTTTACACTGGATATCCTTTGAAAATACTTATCTCCTTAACTGCTAATTGCCATGCGATGACCTCTGATCAAAGCACTTTCCCATATGGATATGCAGATGCACATAGGAACCCTTTTGGTAAATCGAGTTGACTCAGCATTGCAATGCAGAATTTTAGGCACTACTCACGTGCCTAACCTGTATGGTGTTGTTTGGCTGTAGCAGGGAATCAGTTACTTAAAATGTTAGGTTTTTTCCTCCATGTTTCACACGGTGCAGAACACTAAGGGAAGGAAGAAAGGTTCATCTATTAGAAATATTAAAATGTAAGTATGTACTAGCAGCTGTCTTTAAATGAGGGCAATAGGTAGCTAGCTAATTGGAACAGGGCCTGGAATCCTGTTAACACTTCTTATCTTTTGACTAACTACAGTACTCTGGAGTAATTTTTTTTTTTGCTTTCTAGGCTAGTAATATGTAATTGGATATTCAGGACAGGTGTGTGTCAGTGCATAGTGCAGTGGTTAGGTATCACTCACTGGTAATGCATATTCAAAACTAATTATGTAAATAAGGGAATGGAATCCTGGTATTTCCTATTTCAGTGGGGATGTTCAGTCTTGCAGTCACTAGGTGAAAGCTGAAAGAGGAAAAACACGTTTTTTTATTTTGTGTTTGGTGAATAATGTGTTGGTGATACTACCTGGCATCGACCTGGAGGAGAGAATAGGCTGGTGGGTAGTTTGTGAATGGTTTAGGAATGAGATGGATGTAGGCAACGTGAAAAGAGTGGGTAGGTAAGTCCAATAATGCTCTCAGAACCCATGTTATCTTGTGACAGATCAGGAATTTAGCAGTGTCTAGGGGTCACTTTAATCTGCAGTTAGATGGAAGTTTTGAACTTACTTATCCATTATAAACCCAGCTTAAGAGCTCTTCTGGAGTGTAGGTAGGTCTTATTTTATCATTCTGTCTGGCAATATCAAGTCCTGTTAGGAGGCTGTAACTCTGGTGTTGCTTAGAGGTTTTCTAAAATGTTGTAGAATTAAATAATTTGGAATCTCTTCAGGTTAAAAAACAGCAGAAAATCAGATCGGGTTTTGGCCTGGTTACAGTCTGCTGCTCCTTTCCGGAAAGGCTGAAGGTGTTCATTTGTAGATGTAAACAAAACACGAAGCTTGTTGAAGAGCTTACCTTGTAACTTCAGGGTTTGATATATGAACTTAAATTTAGAAGCCAGTATTCACTGGGAAAGTGTCTTTCTCACTTATGTATCAGCATTAGACTTTGTTTTCTCTTCCTCATTTGCTAAATAAAATGACTGTTACGTTGCAGGTAGATGAAGGTTTTTCTGTGGGAAACTTGAATCCCATGTCACCACATAAAGATTTTGGTAAGTCTAACAGTGGAAAGTATTAGAAAGTGTTTGTGTATATCAGCTGTGTTTTGTCTATGTTTACATGGCTGGTGAGCTCACAATTCTGCTTAACAAGGCACTTTTGGTTGTCTAAAAGATGTTCATTTGTTATATACTGCTCTGTGATAAAGCTGTTTAGTGGGTTATTATGTCAATTTATATTTTGACTAGCTTGATTTTTTTTTAATTTTTTTTTTTGCCAAAATACCTGTCTTATGGAATTCAAATGTCTGAGATGTCCTCAAAAAAGAGATGTGAGAGAGTGTGTTTCAAACACACCTTATACAATCCCTGGTTCTACTGAGATGAACAGCAAGAGGGGAGAAAGATTTTTAAGTGTCAGAGTTCTGTTAGCTTTTTCACTCCTAAAAAGAACACTGTTCTGTTAATGTACAAGTTATAGCACTTGGTAAATACATTTTTTTACCTTCAAGCTGCCAGCTCTGTGTTGAAAGAACAGACCTGTTTTTTTCAGTCTCCCCACAACTGGAATGAAAATGGTTTCCAAACGCTTAAAGAAGCCTAGATCATAAGTTTAAATATTTGGAGGTACATGATGCAAAAATAGCACAAGTGAGACAGGAGAAACAGACATCATAAACCATGTTTTCCTGTGACACAGCAAATATTGGGAGTAAAAAAAATATTAAATAAATGTATGCTGAATACAGTAAAAACTAATCTAATAATAGCTTACGTATGTCATATAGGAAGCTTATTTGGGAAACCGGAAAGTGAGGATACATTTGCCTTTCCCTTCTCTATGGAATCAACTTCTCGTGCTTTTGGAGATGGCAAAGATGACTTCAGTTTTCCATTTGCATTTGGACAAGATCAGAGATCATCGCTGTCTCCTTCTGTGAAAGGTTTTCATTCTTCCTTGCAAAATACAAAGCCATCTACATTCTTTTGAATACCTTTGACTTCCTTTTAAATTCTTTTCCTACTTAGCCTTGACAAATGTTTCCATTTTCTTAAGTTAAAGTACAAAGCACTTCACCTTCTTTCATTTCACTTAAGAACACATTATTGCAATTGCTGCAGGAGCACGTGTATATTCATCAAGTGTGTGCTTTGAGATGCAGCTTTTATTTCTCTTATTTTCTAAATACATTGTTTTCACAAAATGTTATGATATGCTATACCTAAACTGACTCTTGGAAGCAGCAGAAATGCCATTTTAAAATAACATCTGGAATTATTTCATTGTCTGTGAGAGCATCTGAACTTCTAGATGGGTCCTTATAATCTCTGACTTAAGCATTGGTAAAAGTAACTGTTTATTGTTCTGGAGAAAGCTGAATTTGAGTTACTGTTCTTAAATTGGTTATCTGTTATTAAATTCTCAAAATAAACATTTTCATTAATTTTATGTAAAGCTTTGTAGTTATTTCTTAAGATATGAAGTGAAATAATGTTATAGTAATAATACTTCTGTCTTTCTAGCTTAAAACACTGAAAGCAAAGTAATGTCCTTCTGGTTTATCTGATGTTGTAGTTTGTTTGTTTTAAAGGTACGAACTCAGACAGTTTCCAAAGTCTAACTGTGGTCAGTGCAAATACAGTTATCAGTTTTCCAAAAATGGTTTTCCTTCTGGAATGGCTGGCAGTAAAGATGGTACCAGGTCAGTAAGGAGTGCTGAGTGTTGTGAGCTGCCATGTCAGTGCACAGTGAGTCTGTCAGAACCGTCTCCACAAGCAGTGCTTTCAGATTTATGGTCCTTGATGGAAACACCAGGATGCTTTTGAGGGTTTTTTTTTTTTAATGTTTTATGTAAAACATCTACTATTAGTTCTCGAAACTCTTATAGAATTGGTAGAGGAAATCTGTTTCACAGTCACTTAGTGTGAAGTAAATGCTCTGTCTAACAGCAAGCAAGCAAGATGCTGGAATGGAAGCAAAGGAAATCAAAGAAGATATTGCAGGAAATTGAACGGGAGACGTTGAAAATGCACAAGCTAGTTAGAAGGACACCTGAACTAGGTGAAACAGGCTGACAAAAAGCATCCTACCATTATAATCTGTGCAGTATGCCAGTAAACTCTAATTATGAAGTCCAAAGTGGAATAGAGTTCCCCTTCCCTCTACTTACTTGTAAAACCCTAAGTGATGAAGAGCTCAGTCATCTGTGCCACTGCTTATCTGCCAAACCCCTAAATGGCTTAGGACCATTTTAACAGAGAGAGTTGGAGAGCCTGTCTGTTTCTGGGATAGTGGTTTAGGGTATGCTACTGGCAGAGGATCTTCTGAGATCATTTAGGAAGATGAAAGGTGCAGTTTTCTTTAGCTCAGTTATTCCATAACTGAACCTTGCTTTCCTGTCATCTGATGAATTCTGTCATCCCTGTCCCTGGAATTACAGTGCAGTAGAAAAGGCTGCTGGCTGGAGTGGGAGAAAACACACTTCTGTATCTTGCTGGATGATTACTTACAGAAATTGGAGAAGCTGGTTAATCATAAGAAAGAGAAAACTACTTCATAAAAGGCAACTGGGATACTTCTCAGAGATTCACAAGTATTAATGGCTTTAAAATGTGCACTGGGGTTTTTCATTGTTGTCTGCCAAGTTTTGCCTGAAAACAATTCCTTGTTATTATACCCCATCAAGTCAGTAGTGCTGGATTGCTGAGACTCACATACTGACTGATTTTGTTTTCTCTGTCCTTGCTGTGAACACCTGATTGCATCCATCTCTTGTCAAAAGATGTGGTCAGAGATCCTCTTGTCAACGTGGAAGGGGTGATTTGAGAACAAAGTGCTTTTTGTTCATTACCAATTGTTATTTGGTGTTACTGTCCCTGTCATGCAGGTAAAGTTGAAGGACTTGTGTGCCTGTTCTTCATTCCTCAAGGCAGAGTTGGTTGGTTTAATGTGTGTCACTGCTGGAAGTGTGGGAAGCTAACTTGGCTCTGGACTCCAGTAGATGAGAAACAGGTACAGTGCACACAAGTACAGCTCAGCTATGGACCAGTAGGCTCCAGCAGTGGGACAGCAATGGCAGCTGGGGGGTCTAAAGTCTCTTAGAGGCATTGCAGCTGTCTCTAGAGCCATAACATGGTCATACCGTGTGCTTGTACTGTGAGCTCTGGGAAGTGGAGGTTGTCCTCTTCTGCCTTTGTATGGCACCTTCTAAAATAGGGTTTGGGTTCATAACTGAGTACTAAGACAATAATGATAAAAAAACACATCCTCTTAAATAAGCAGAGCAGAGATACGACTTTGAATCCTGTACTTTAATCAGAACCAAATGATTGTTTCTACCGTTTCACTGAAGTTTGTAATGACATTTTTGTCAGAAAACTGTTTCACTTGAAAATTCCTCATAAAAGCTAGCATCCCACCTGGCACAAGAAACACCTGATCTGAGCTCCTGATTGAGCTGTACGTGTCCCAGTTTGTTGCAAGGAAGTTGGACTAGATGGCCTTAAGGGTTCCTTCCAGCACAAATGATTCTATGATTCTACGACTGTTGGTCAGTGCTGGTTAAATAGATAATGCTGTCAGAATGGTAGGAAATGCCATCACATTCAAATAAATCAGATTTTGAAATTTTAAGTACAGTTTTAAACACTGAAGAGCACAATTTATGCTCTTCTGCTGCCAGAAAGAAGTCAGTGATGCCTCAGTTTTCATTTTTGTTTTCCCAGAGAAGTAATCCCTAAAGTGAGATGCCATTATCCTAATGGCAATAACACAAAGCATCATCTACTGTTTTCCTGTTAGTTTCACTGAGACTGAAATGTAAAATGTGCTTATAAACAGAATGGAGTGTTTAGCTAACAAATAAGCAAAGCTGGACAGATTTCAGGCAAAAATATTAACTTAGAAACTACGAAGTAAAGCCTGCCTGGAATGACTTCCAGCAGCTGTGGGATGTAGTGTTCATTTTCATGTAATGCTATTCTATGGCCTCGCACAACGTCTCTGAGAGAAAATCTGACATTCATCAAACTGTTTTCAGTCAACAATTAGGAGTTTATTCATTTACTGTGACTTCTTTCTGAGTCTGTCAGTATGTATGCATGACATAGTGTTCTTCAGGACAGGTTTCACTGTACTGTTATATGTAATTCTTAAGGTGATAAAAATGTGTTTTATGTCAGATAGAAGCTGTTCAGTGTTCAAGTGTGAATGGGACATGTAATTGAGGAATTTGATTCACTCCCATGTTAGATTTTCAACAATACTATTGTGTGAATGTGCTGAGAGGAAAAGAAGTGCACAGCATCACACTGTAGACTTATCTTCTAGAGCTGTCCACTCACTTTATGAGTAATATATCAAACAGAATGCTGAGCTGGAAAAATGGCACTGATACATGTGGTACAAAACTGAAAGACCACCCATCTTTTTGAGCAGAGGACATTAAATGTAAATAGCAACTCCATGCTTAGCTACCTCTTAAGACTCACTGTAGGATGCATAAAATACAGCCTCAAACTCTAAACATCAAGCAATTAATTAAAACTGGTTGCAACTCTTTACTGTCCAAGTTGCAGCCTTTCCCTACGCTTCTGTAGTGTCACTGCCCTGAACTCCATGGAAATTCTTTCAATGCTTGTCTGCCACATTTGGGCACTATTTTAAAGAAGAGTATTCTATTTTGCTTTTTATTTCAAGACTAAGAACACAATTAAGACAATGTTGGATGTCAAGAGGCATCACTGCACATAGGTACAAGCAAACTTAGGGGCAGTGGTAGAAGAATCATAGCACTGTAAGAAAACAATCTTATACGATAGCATTAATATGCTTAAGCATTTCAAGGAAATAAGCTTTAAGTGCTACTTACTGTAACAGATTGGAATGTGTAGACTTACAGTATTAGATGGCAGTAATCTCCCCGGCGCGGGGCTGATTGCGTGGGTAGCAAGAGTTGGCTAATCCTTCTCGGTCAGTGCCATGAAACAAGGATTAGTTTTTCATTTACTGCAACTGAGTGGGTCATTAGGATCCAAAGACACTAATGAGCCTGAACAGGCAATTGGATTCTGCTTTCAAAGTTGTGTGCAAGTCTAAAAGGAGATGATTGTGTCTTTTAATGATTTAAACCGGGATGTTTCAGTGACCTTTTTCCTGAAAAACGAACTAACAACCAAACAAACAAGCGAAGGATATATAACCAGGGAATGTGAACCTGGAATGTTGACTTTTTTCTCTTGGAGCTTGAGTTGTTGCCAGATTCATTGCCTTAGAGGCTGAATGGCTCATTTAGGAATGTATCTGTTGCCTTGCTTTTGTGTTCTGCTCTTGATGTCTCCAGAGTTGACACAAGTCACATGCAATCAAGTCTGTATCCCTGGTGGACAGGCGCTGTCCTAATGTTCTCTGACTCACACCCAGGTTGTTTGCAGCTCAGCAGTTCTGCTTCCAGACACATCACTTTGTGTTCCAACGCTAACATCGTGCTGAGAAATTGCCTCTTGGCATGCTGTTTCTTGAATCCTGCACCTTGCTTGATTTGATGTGAAGATGATGCTCTTTTTAGCACTTGCAGCATGTCACCTTTGAGAAGGTAAGTTTTCCCCTTACTTTGCTATGTTCCAGATTTTTTTCTTCGTGTTCCACAATAATATGTTGTCTATATTAGATTTCGTTCAGATAACAGATACTGGCAAAAGGATGTAAAAGAAGACACCAATAGGTGGATATTTCAGTCTTAAGAGAATGTTTAAATACGCATGGAAGGCAAATGTATTGGTTGCCATGATTCCTTTGGGGGAAACAAGGTCAAATGTTCTAATAGCATCGACTTAATTTTCCATTGCACACCACGATTCACAAAGCAGCCACAGAATTATTTCATAGCACGTCTTATTCCGTAGCCCTCTGAGAATTGGGCTGGGGAATATCTGGGAAAGAACTGCAGGGTTAAGTACGAAGTCGTTGCTGGTAGGGAACCAGCTGCTGCAGCTGGTGGGAAGCGTGGCAGCTGACAGTGTTCTGAACCTCAGTTCTAGCACGCTCCCTCCTGCTGGAGCAGGACTGCCCTTGGCTAAGTGCGGGTTCTTGCTGTTTTCTTCCTTCTCTTGAGGCACGTTTGGCTGCTTTTACAAAGTGCACAGTACTGTGCTCGGCGATGTTGCTCACTGCTACAGATGGAAAGGGCTTGTGTCCTGAAGCCATGGCTATCAGAAGTTCTTAAAAATATTTCTTAACCCTTACCTACAAATGGTATGTAAACGTTGCTTCTCAGGGAGGTGCCGGGTCCTGGAAGCCTTTGAGCCATTACCCCCATGGGACTGCTGTGTGCCCCAATTCCTCATCATCCCACGTGGTTTGACAGATGTCACCTGATCAAATACATACTTTTCAATAATTTTTGCCCTGGGAACTTCATCCTGGATGCTTCTGACACGCCGTGTTTCTCACTGCTGCGTATATTGAGGGAGTTATCATGTCTGTTTCTCCATCGCAGTTGGAAGAGGTTCTCAAAAATATGCCAGCTTAGTGCTGGTGTGATCTTAGAGGTGAGGTGTCACACCAAGGCCACGGCCACCAGTTCTCATTGCTAAGCCCACTGCTTGTCACTGCTGTCATTCTGTTACAAGAGTGGTGCTTAGAATTTTTTCCCCATCTTGAAACAATACTTGTGAATCATCATCAGAGGCCAAGGAGGAGTGGTGTTTTGATCAAAAAAAATGTAAATCACAGAGCATGTGGAAAGCTGGTGCTAAATTTCACAGGTGCTTTTAAACCCAAACTGGCCATCCATCCATCCATCCATCCATCCATCCATCCATCCATCCATCCGGAGCACTTCAAAGAAGCTGGTCCTGAGAAGCAGGTATTACTTCATGTAAACTTCCACTTAACCTTGGGTTGTGCTCTCACAGGATTCAAAAATAGACAGCTTTCTGCTAGCACAGGCACAAAAGGTGCAAGAATGGCTGAGGAGATTTTTCTCCTGTAGCTGAACTTCACAGACCTGGGAGCTATGGAAGGGACTTTACGCTGTGGGGTTTGGGGGGTTGCTGTTGTCACTGCATCAGCCTGTGGGTCTGGTTTGCCAAACAGAAATAAATATGGTGTGGAGAGATTGAGGTCTGCTGAGCATCTGGTGCTGCAGGTGGTAAGAAGGTTGTACCAGAATGACTGCTGCTTGTGACTTCCTGAGGAATCGTTAAGAAAGTCAGTAATTGGATGCACATAAGAGGTTAACTGATCAGGCTGCTCTTTCAGATAGTCCTGAGATATTCGTGGTGATTAGCAGTAGGACAGCTGGATTACGGTCTTGTGTTGCACTGGGGCTGTGGATCAGCCCATCGTTGTGGTCACTGAGCCTCCCACAGTCCCCAGTAACACATCGAGGAGCTACATTTGGGGATGGAATGTTAACACTGGATTGTTGCAGGCTTCTCTCAAGTCACAAGCAGTAACATTAGGACAGAACTTCTGAATCTGTTGCTGCAATCTGAACTGCTGGACAGTCTATGGGTACTGAAAGAACATTCATCTCCATGGCTGTCAGTCATAACGTTCCCAAGAGTCACACATCTACATAAAAGCCCTGGAAACAAACATGAGGACCTCTATGAGCATCAAGTCCAACCCATCAGTGCCATGGCAGGCAAGAGATTTTTGTGCCAGCATCCAGGGAGCATAGGAGTTTATTTCTGTGAAATCAGAAACACAGCTTCAGAGTGATGAGGTGAGGATCAGCTCCCTTTGTATGGCAAGTGTCTGTGGGATTGCCCTCAGCTCTTGGCTCTCCATGCCATCACAGTAAGCACTGATATGGAAGATCTGCACAACCTTCAGCTTCGGTGCCTGTGCTGGTTTTGGTTAAGAGGAATTACGGAGTCATGGAATCACAGAAAGGAAGGTGCATGTAAACCAGAGCACACATATTGCCAAAATCACTCCAACATTACCTCGAGCATCTCTGAGATACAAAGCAAAAGCAAGATGCTGAGGATAAGTCTTTCCCAGTACGTCAGTGGAACACTGAGAGCAGTGTGAAGCTGGCAGCAGCACAGCACCCTTCACGTGTCGGGCGCAGCGCACCCACATACTGTGGTGTCAGTATTTTAGCACAGTGTTTTACATCACAAAAAGAAGAAAGGAGGATGCTGGGGTGCACAGTGTATGCATTTCAGTTCCCTTTGCTGAGCCTTATCCGAGCTGACACGGTTGGAATAAAGTAGATTGTCAGAGGCTGGGCAGAGCGCTTCCATCATTTGCAAGTATTGGCATAAAGTAAAGTAATGATTTGGATTTCTGTTTTCTGTCTTTTGTGGCTTACTCTGTCAGTTATGGTGATGTTTTTGACAAGGCAGTGCTGCTGGGTTGGTGATTTCTTTCAGAGCTTCAGAAACAGTTAAGTTATCTGTTATTAACGTCATATCAAGACTGACAGTTGATGGTCACTGCTTATATATTGCCTTTGTAAATTAGAAAATGGAATGAGGAGCAGCAAATGGATCCACTTCTATAATGTTAATTCCACAGCATTGTTTATCACTCACTCACATGTGGGTATAGCAAAATCCTGCATGTTTTTAAGTTGCATCAAGCAGCTGCAGTAATAAAGGTGATAGAAATGCTGAGCATGGCTCTTGAAAATTGGTTGGGTTTGGGAAATGTTTGTATTTATACAAATCCCTGCACAGAAGAAGGTATTAGAACAGGGCTCTTATTTGAACAGGTGTGCTTTTCATGTATGACAGTACGGTGACCAGCACCACTGTTTTGTAACCTGGAGGAACACGTGGGTAACACTGAACTGTGCCTCAAGCTGCAGCACTTGTCCTTAGTTAGAAAGTTCTATCGTTGAGAGCTGTAATATGAGTACAGTTTAATTAATGTGCCATGATTTAAAGGGAGGGAGAAAGGCAGAGATCAAACACTGAAGTCATGAGATTAACTCTTCACTCTGACTGATCATGAATATCAAGATGTACAACTGTGTTGTGCTGTATTTCCAATTCAGATATGTGGAGTTATGAAGTATGGGACTCTGGTGTTGGCCAAAGAAGGCAGTCATGGCTGCTGTGTCATTCTGATGATGTGGTTGAGATTCCAGGAACTGTGTAATATCAGAATAAACTTAGCTGTTTGCAAACAGCTGCTCCTAAATGAAAGAATAGGCTGACCTTATTTATTGCATGTGAGAACTGGGTGCACTTTGCTGCTGTTCTGTCTCAAAAGATTGATTCGAGAGCAGTCCTTCCTATTGTCCCTTCATCAGCGAAAGCAAGTGTGTGAATTCATTTGTATTTATGGCTGGGAGACTTGCATAGCAGTTCTTGGTATTACAGGAGTACCCAGAGGGCACAGCTTCACTTGGGGCTGTGCGATGAGAGTCCAGGCTTTGAGTGTTTTACAGTCCAAGAAGGCTGAGCAGACAGTGGTGGGCTGGATCATAAATGCAGAGTGCTTCCCACCAGAGCTGAGCATGTTGGTTTCCTCTGCCCCCAGTGGGGTTAAGGCTGTTTAGGATCCCAGTACCTGTCACTCTGCGCCATCGAGCCTGCAGGGTTCATTGTAAGGAAAATATAAACAAAATAATGTTTTCCTCTGCTTGTTAAATAGCATTTGCAGAGGGGGGAAATCCTTAAAAGAAATATTCAGCATTTGGAAACGACGGTTGTAGGAAATGAATCCCAGTTCCTCTCTCAGGCTGGGTTTTGTTGGGATGGCTCAGGAAGGCATCACTCACCGCACTCGAGCTGGGCCATTTCCACTACATCAGTGCTCCTGACAAGCCACGCTCTGAGCACAGTTGTCATCGAGAACTTCAGCTGGGAGAAATTTATAAAACCTGAAAAACAGCAGCTTTCAAAGTGCTGGATGTCCTTTCCAGTGTACGTCAGCTGAGAGTGATGAGCAAAGGGCAAATCTGGTGAGGGGAAGAGAGACCAACAGCAAGTCGTAGAGTCATAGGAGCCACGATGAAATCTTTGATATCAAAGAAGCACTGACAATGCCACAGATACAGTGCATTAATTCCTTCTTATCCCTGGACTGTGTGTAGGGCTGAATGTAGTGTGAATCACAGTCTGCATGCCCCAAGCTCCCAGGTCTGGGTTGGGGAGGAGCAGATGAGCTCCGTGGCACAGCTCACAGGGCACAGCAGTGCAGGCTGGCACCCAGCATGGCTCGTGATATCCCTGCCCTGCAGTGTGTGTGCAAGGCATCAAGGCATGGCAGTCAACAGCATTTGGCCAGGTGAGTGGCCTGAGACATGGTTTTATTTTTCCTGTAGTAAATATCCTCTCTTCTGGGCTTATTTTTGTTGCCACTATCAGAGTCAGCATTACAGCTCCTGCCAGCTGTTGTGAGAGGCAAAAAGAAGGTCGTCCATATGGTTGTGTGTGTCATACCTGAAGCATCCTGAAAGCAAACCTGAAGCTTTGGGAGGATTCTTGCAGATGTCAATGGTGGGTCATTTAAGGCCTGACTGTTTCAGCAAAGTCTGTGGGGGTTGTGGCACTTCTTAGTGGGAACAGAAACAAAACCCTAACCCCCGTCAGTTCCGTTTGTATTACATTATACAGAGTGGCACAGATGTACACAGCATGCATGAAAAATAGAGGATTGTGTGCTGCCATCACCTGTTCTCCAGCACCAGAGGGACAGAAGGCACAGCAGTCTGCAGGCAGGCAGCTGCTGCAGGGTGCCAGCTGCTTTCAGCACGTTGATTGACAGAGTTCCCCAAAAGTCCCTCTATTATTTGTCAGGTGGTGGAGTCACCAACTCTGGGGGTATTTAAAGAACGTTTGGACATTGTGTTGAGGGACGTGGCTTAGTGAGGACTATTGGTGATAGGTGGACGGTTGGACTGGATGATCTTGGAGGTCTTTTCCAACCTTGGTGATTCTGTGATTCTGTATTGTAAAATAAATCTATAATAATCCAAATCTGGTTGTGTTGTTTGCTAATACTTCTCAAAGCCTTGGGAAGCAAGGACGAGCTACTTTCCAGCTCTTGCCCATCCTCGCTGCATGGTGTAAGTGCCACTCATACACTTTGGCTGCAGAAGCATTCGCAAGCAGCAGGAATTAGCTCTGTAAGAGGAAAATGTGCAAACATGGGCTCATGTGCACAAACTAACGGTGGTACATTCCCTCTTGTTGCTCACTTCAGTGTCAGGCTCTTCCTTCCTGAAGCAGTGTGGACAGAGGGAAGCCTGCTACCAGTGCAGGCTCTCAATGAGCTACTGGATGAATGGAAAGCCATTAGCATTCTTGTGTACTGATGCAATTAGATCATTTTCTAATAAAAACAGTCATAAATGCAGTGTCACCACTGCTGGACCAGCCCTGTTTTATTAAGGTCAATGGCCGAGCTGTAAATGCATTGTTTCATTACACCCTCAGGTGTGTCTCAGGGACAGTCAGAAGTTTTCCTGTATCTCAGTGGATCAAAATTACAACACTATCGTTGTTGCCTTTATGCAGCAGGAGGTCTGTGAGAAGATGCAGTGTCGTTTGTTATGCTGAACAGTTAGAAGAGAAAGCTGAGAATTGGACTTGGTTTCAGCAGGGACATGGCATCTTTGGCTGCTCAGATGGATTGGGGCGTGACCGAGCCCTTGCAGGACAAACCTCTTATCTGCAGTATTCATCCCTGTGCCCACCACCCTCTGCCAGAGCCTCTGCCACCGATCCTTTTATAGACTGTGTACATCAACATGCCAACACTGCTTCATAGCTCAGCTCCCCTCTACGTGCATTAAGCAAAGCAGACTTGGGCCTACCTTCATCATGTTCCATGAGTGTGCACATGACGTCATTTCAATAAGCTTATCCTGCTAAGAAAGAAGAAAAAACATTCCTAGCACAGTTTAGGTAAACCAAGCAATTATTCTGTTACTAAGTGTAATTAATGCCTAATGACTTGCTTTGATTAATGGGACAATCAGCATCTGCTCCTCCTAATAGGATTAGTAACCCAAGCCGTCTCATATATTAGGAGGCGGGGGGCTCTGCCATATTAAAATCTATTTTTCCACATTCAGCCATGTCCTAAAAGCAGAATGGGGACGCGATGTGTTCCTGAACACATGTAGGAGGAGCTTCAGAATGTCTTTGAGAATTCGTATTATTTGGTGGGGAAGATCCATTATTCTCCATCCTTTAAGAAATCTGATCTAATTCTCTGATAAACTTTATAGACAAATGTCCAAACCCTTTACAAATCTGCATCTTCTGGGAAGCAGAGGCAGAACAGAATGTTGAACTAAACAATCTGCAATTGATGTTTGTTAAACATTCTTCTGGTTTAGGAAGCAGAGGAATGGCGTTTTAGTGATAATGGTTATTTTTTTCTAATTACTGCATGGCTAAGGGGTTACAACATCCAGTGAAGCTACAAGGCTAATCATTCTTCCTCATCTTCTATTGATCCTGGAGCTAGAGCTGGAGTGCAGTTAGATGCAAGCCCTAATCCAGGCGTACAACAGGCAGCCCCATATGGTTTGTCACCGGCTTTGCCGTAAGCCAATCAATAATCACTCTGATGAAGAAAAATAAATGTAGCCCTTTTTTTTTGTCCGAAAGGTCATTTGTGCTCCAAATGCTGCAACTAACTAATGATAGCAAGGTGTTACAGGCTTCTCAGCCACTTCAGTGTCCACTCAAACAGTTTTTGTCAGTGATGGTAGATAACTTAGGAAATGATTCTCATTACTGGGATTTCCGCAGAGCCAAGAACAGAATCAACTTGAGCCACACACCTTGCTTCTAAAAGCCTTTAGAAGAGACTAAAATGAGCAGGGCTTCCATTGTAATATAAACAGAACATGGCCCTGAAGGAATGAGGTCAGTATGAGCCACTGGACATAGGAAGCTTGTGATGGAGGCTCACCTGGAGGCTTTTATTTTTCACTAAGTGGCTGAGCATTGCAAGAATGGAGAGTGAATCCATAGTGAGCACCTGGCAAGTGCTTGGTTTATTCTGTTGTTGGGAGCTTTCACAGAAACAGAATCACAGAACCACAAAGGTGGGAAAAGACCTCTACGACCTCCAACCCCCACCATGCCCACTGACCACATCCCTCAGTGCCACATCTCCAGGGTTATTGAACACCTCCAGATACAGTGACACCACCACTCCCTGGGCAGCTGTGCCACTGCATCACCAAAATGTTCGGCTGCTGTGATACGTGCAGTGCTGGAAATAGTGAAGAGGAACCATAATGACAACATTTTGAATGCCTTAGAGGATGCTCAAAACGGAGCTCGTGGGCATCTTCCTCAGTACATGCTTTCGAGCTGGAGGATGAGGACTGGGTTGGTCTATGTTCTCTGACAGGCCTTACCTTCCCCATTGCACCGTGGTGCACCTTTTAGTCTCTGTTTGTAACTACAGCTGCTTTTTGATTGGTCCTGACAGCACTTCGAAGTGGTCTTTTTGTTCAGAAATGTCACCAGGAAGTATATTAATAGAGAGATGCCAAAGGTATTAAAAGCTACATCATCCCGAGTTACAATGGAGATAAATTCTTGTGTATATTCCAGTACAGTCTTTGCCGTATAAAAGCAGAGACAAAACATCTGTGTTTCTTTCCTCCCTTGAATTCCATCTCTCACCACCTCGCTCCCTTTGCAACCTGGTGAGCGACAGTTGCAAAATATATGCATAATAGTGAAAACCACTACATAATACACTGCATTGAAAAAGAATTCTGTTAGGCTTCTAGGTCAAGGGAAGGAATATCTCTTTCTTTCCTCAGTCAGCTCCTCTTCCCATTTGTCTCCTTTCTCTTTATGAAAGAGCTGATGGGAAAGGTCTCCAGTTGAAGGAGCTATTCAGAAAAGACCTGACATTTTGAATCAAAATTCTGACTGCCTCCAAACATCCTGTCCACGGTGCTATTAAACAATAATTGAAGTATAATGAAATCATATTTACTCAGAAAACAGAATACATACAGGTATCTGATTTAAGAAAATATAGAAAATTGCCTTATAAAAGAAATAGGTGAGAAACGGGAGTGAAGTGGATAATTTAGGTGGAGTGTGAGAAAAGTAATACCTGAATCCATGGGATGAGGAGACAAGACTGAACAGTAGGCAGAAACATGCATGTTTGCATTCTTATTCTTCAGAAGAATTTGTAGAGAGATGGGGACAAAGACTTGAGAAAGGTTCACAACTTCACCAAGGTGGGGATGAAGACATGAGGAAGGTTCCTGATTTCACCACTGCACAACCCTGGTGATGGAGGCCCAGGGAGTGACAGCACAGCACGCACCAGTCCCCGTGTGTCATTGTTTCTGGCCTCTGTGTCACACAATCTCTGATATCAATAGCAAATCTGGCACCTCCAGTGTGCTAAATTAATACCCTTAGTGTGTTTCTACACAAACTTGGATGACACTGGGAAGACTTTACCCCCAAACTGTGGGTAAAAGCAAAAATTATAGCACGTGTGCATCTGATCAATGCCACAGATTACTTCTTCCCCCAAGTCTATCATGGATTTAACTTTGACCATGTGATAAATCACCATTACACGAAAGAAGAATCACCAACATAAGTCAGCTCACTGTGCTCATCTCAAGCTCCAAGTGATGTAGGAAGTAAATAAAGAGTGAGGACATGGGTGGTTGGGTAAGAATTCTTCATTAGTGGCTTCTGGACTTGTAGATGGATGCTGATTTCATCAGCACCATCAGAAATCCCACAGTAGGAGGAATTACTATTGGCTTGTGTTCAGGATTCCCAGGCAACTGTAACAGGATGTGGTGTTTTTCTTGGTAGGTCAGGCTGATGGTTGCACTTAATGGTCTTGAAGGTCATTCTCAATGTAGATCATTCATTATCCTGTTATCCACGGATATATAATCACAGAGGATGATTAAATAACAGACCATAAAAGCAAGGAGGTGGAAGAGGTATTTGTACGTCCCATTGGTTGCCCTTTAATCTGGCAGTAAAGAGAAAGCAACAACTGCAATTACCAGAAGCTCTAGCACAATGAGCTGGAACAGCAGCAGGGACCATTTAGGTGTCTGCTGCCCTCACTGAAGAGCCATAGTGTAACAAAAGCTCAGGCACATCCCACACGGTTTGCCTCAGTCATTGTCTCATGGTTAAATCCTTATGTGAGAGCTTGCTAAGCAGCACCACCCAAAGGCTGTATTCTGCTCTCAAAGACGTGGCACGGATTCCATGAATACTATTCATGCTGCATGCATCTGCCTGTAAAACCAGGATATCCCAGGGTGCTTGAGCACCATAGGAAGCGTCACGTCCTTCAGAGGCTGGACAAGAAATGCCATGAACCCAAAGAATCATAGAATCACAGAGCTGTTTGAGTTGGAAGGGAACCTTAAAGGCCATCTGGCCCAACTCCCTGCAGTGAACAAGGACACCCACAGCTCCATCAGGTGCTCAGAGCCCCATTCAGCCTGACCAGGCTGGAAACAAAGAAAGCATCAGCTTTGTTAAATGATCCATTGCACTTCCCAACGTACTCAGCTCCATCCGTTCTTGCTCCTGCCCTGCCTGCCCTGCATCCTGCCATAGGAGTAAAAAACAACAACACACATAGCTGCAAAGCCTCCGGGGGCAAAAATCGCCTCAGCAGCTTTTGCTGCATCTCTCGAACTCATATTCACAAATAATACAGAATTCACTGTATTATCCACATCCATTCAGCACAAAGATCATTCTTTGACATCAGAGGAAAAGAAAATGTATGAAGAAACAAAAGAATATGTAATGGAGATTTCCCCAGAGCAGAAAGGAGTGGAGAAATCTGCCATCGCATATCATGCAGCTCACTAACAGATACGTATTCATGCCACTTAAATGTATTCTGGTAGTTCTTAAGTCTTCCTTGTAGTTCCTAACAATTATATCTGATCTCTTTGTTAGGGACAGAAAATGTAGACTTAAAAAGATGTCAACAGACAAGGAGTATAAAGTAATTGCCCATTACACTATAAATGTGTTATAATCATTTGCCAAAGGGAAAAGAAGTCTAATTGAATGAAAACTCTTGATGGTTTCATTATGCTTCTATTAAGAGGCAGTCAGTCCTCCTGATCCAAATAAAGAGCTTGATGCTTCTTGCATTACATCCACAGAAAATCTGGGATAACTGAAGTTATCCCAACTGAAGTGGGTTTGCGTCAGTGCAAGGCTGGAGTGTGAGTCAGTCTGGAGCATTTCTGAGCTGGGATGAAATGAAAACAATTATCACGCATGTGATTGAGGAAGAAAAATTCAATACAAATGAAAACAAAGCTAAATAAAATGCCAGAGTTCTTTCCAGGAACCAAGCAAAGCATTTGTGTTAGAAGAATGACAAGAGCTCTATTTCTGCCCTCCAGACTGCACTGCAAAAAATCCAGGGTAATTATTTGCTTATTCATAATTTAATAAAACTTCCTTTTCTTTGCCCTCCCTGCCACCCGGGCAGAACATGGCTGTTGAAATCCATCTCTGCTTTTACCAAGATCAATCCAGCCTTTGTCAATCACTCACCAACTCCCTCTTCCTCTGCTGCATCTTGTTTAAGCTCCTCGTCCTTGCATCTGTGCCCTGCATTTCTTTCAGCTCTTCCCACTTCGCCTGCTTCCCCCTGCACACCCTCCGTGCCCTATGTACCAACTGCAGTATCTGCTTCATGCAAACCTCTTGGCATTTCCCCTGCTGCCACTACTCATCACCTTCCCAAGGTGCTGCACAAAGTCAGCCCCTCACCTACTCTCAATACTTTCTGAAGAACCTTTTCTTCCATGACCTTAAATAAACACAACTCCTGGTGGCTCCATCCACTTGACTGCATGACTGCACATGACTACAGGAACTGTCGCTCCTCCTCTGCTCATCAGCCTCACTGGATATGCAGCTTCAGCAGTGCTGCGTGTGCCTGTGCTTTCTCAGCCCATCTATCCCAGTGGCTGCTGTAAAAAAAGAGATTTCCATCCTACTGCATCTTGTTTTGATTGATAAATGTCTAATTTCTCTTCTTGGAATAAACACTAATGCCTTTTAGCCTACGACAAAAGGCTGACTTTCCTTAATGCTTTCCACATGCATGGTTACTGGGGGACTTGCAGGCCACAGGTGGGCAGCTACCTCTTACCCACTCACTTCCAGTGAGCAGAGTTGTGTGAATTCATACCATTGCTGATATTTACTGAAAAGTTCATATTTAAGGCTCAGCAAGATAAAAAACCTGAGTTGCTTATGTAAAAGAAGTTCTGGGAAGATATACCCAACAGTGAACCCAATGGGTAGGTTCTATCTATCTTGTCCCATCCTTATCTATTAGTTTGTTAGGGAAAGTATCCCACCTCTTCGTTCAGTTTGGATTGGTGGGGATCACAGTGTGTCTCTCAGCTCCTGATCCCAACGTTCATCTCCCACACCGTGGGGAGAAGTCTGAGGGACAATGCTCAGAGCCATCTCAGCTGAGGCTGCCCCGCTGCACCTGCACCACTGCTGCAGCACTGCATTGCATTCTGTCTTGCCTTCATTCGTTTGGTTTGTGCACTTGGATGAACAAGCCATTTCAAAATTCTTGAATCATGAACATTTCGCTTAATTTCCCATCTCTTTTTGGTGTTCTTATGTATTCTTTCCACCTCTTGGGAGGGGCTTGATGTATGCTGCCAATAGGCTCTGTACTCTGTCCTCTAATTCCTCTTTGTTTGAAAATAATCATAGAGTCACAGAATCATTCAGGTTGGAAAAGACCTCCAAGATCCCCGAGCCCAACCCCAGCCCAGCCCCACCGTGCCCACTGCCCACGTCCCTCAGTGCCACAGCTCCACAGTTCTTCAACACTTCCAGGGATGCTGATCCCACCACGGCCTGGACAGCTGTGCCACTGCATCACCACTCGTATTGAGAATAAATTGTTCCTGATATCCAACCTGCAAGCTGCTTGCTCATGCTTACAAAGGTATCTTGTAGAGATTCATATTCACTGACACCAAAATCCTGAGCTCATAGAAGATTGCCAGTCCAGACTCAGACTTGATAGGGAAGTTGCTGGTCAAACTGTCTGCAGCTGTAAATGTGTCTGCCCAGACAGAGCCTGATCCAGCCTGGAGTTAATAGATTTCTTTCCCTAAGGCTTCCAAATGTGGATTACATCTAACTGCAGCGAACTGGTTTATAAGTAGGAGAATTTTCTCTATATATAGGCTGGCTGTCCAGAGCAGATGAGTGGTTTTGGAAAAGGACATACAGTTTCTTGTGCTTTGTTTTACATCAAGTATTTGGGATGAAATTGGGATGGACTGAGATGATAATCAAAAGCTGGATTTTATGTAAAGAACCTGTGATCATTAAACCCTAGAGTGGTTTAAGATCAAATGTTCTCTGTGACGTCACAAACTCTGGTCAGTTCAAAAATACCCTGATTATTTTATCACTTTTAGCCTGTAACAAAAACTCAATTGTTTTAACAATTTATTTCAGTGTAATGCGGTTCAAAGCAAGGGATAGAAAGATGTTAGGATAAACAAGAAGTAATTCTGCTGAAATCTCTAGCCCAACGTTTTCAGCTTGGACATGGAAAAGTGGGATTTTATTTTGATAAAAATTTATTTCTAGTACAAACCAAACTCTCATGTTACCTGCTCTTGCAAATCGTAGAACCGTTACGGTTGGAAAAGGCATCGAGTCTGACCACCAAAATGCCTTCCAAGTGAATAGTTAGGCTCTGATCTGAAAAGCATCCTGCATTTTAGGTGTGACTCTTTGGGTACCTTTAAACTGCAGCTTAACTTTGTGACAAGTTGGATTGCACTGGTTTAAACAACAGCAAAGCCCCATATTTGGGAAAAATAACAAAGCAGAAAGATCTTCTCAAAGAGGGACAATCCAAGTCCTGCAGAAGCTGCCAAGGATTACATTAAGGCAGTAATTAATGACCATTGCTGCTGGCACTCTGACTGATGCAGGGAGAATATTGATATAATCCTATTAGTGTGTTGCTCTCATTAATGTACTTACATCAATTAGTTGAGCATTTTAGCAGAAAGGTGAATTTCTAATATATATATATTTTTAATTCAACATAGATTTCCAGTGCAAAAAATCGATTTTGAACAGCCACGAAAGATCAAGGCCCCTTAATGAATCTTATCTGACACTAATGTTGTCTAATTACATTAAAATGTCACAACTGATTTCATGGCATCAGAACTCCCTGCTCCACAAATAAAAACAAGTTTGGTTACATTTCTGAAGATTTTTGTTTTCAAACAGAAAAAAGAAAAGAAAAGAAAAGAAAAGAAAAGAAAAGAAAAGAAAAGAAAAGAAAAGAAAAGAAAAGAAAAGAAAAGAAAAGAAAAGAAAAGAAAAAAAAAGAAAAGAAAAGAAAAGAAAAGAAAAGAAAAGAAAAGAAAAGAAAAGAAAAGAAAAGAAAAGAAAAGAAAAGAAAAGAAAAGAAAAGAAAAGAAAAGAAAAGAAAAGAAAAAAAGAAAAAAGAAAAGCGACTGGAAATTTCAGCACTGCTCGTTTTCCATATTTTGGTCACTGTTAATTTCTTCTGAAATAAAGAGGAAGAAAAGCCCAGGCTCAACAGAATGCTCACTGAAATCTCACCCGCAAAACAACAGAGCATTGTGGGGAGCATTTCAATGGTGTAGGTTGCAGGGGATTTTAAAGATTTGGTTCCAACCCCTGCCATGGGGTGGGTGCCCCCCCTCAGCTCAGGCTGCACAGTGCCCCATCCACGGCCTTGGGCACCTCCAGGGATGGGGCACCCACAGCAGCAGTGCTATATGGCTTTGTTGATGCTCCTGATCTGTCAGGGCAGTGAATCTCATCATAATGGGGCAAAAAATAGGGGGACTGGGGACTGTAGTGAAGACACAGCAAGGGTTTTTGCCACTCCAACAGGCCTGAGCCTTGAAAATGAGTTAAAATAGAACCTGAACCAGCAACTGTACAAATGACTGATAACGGGGACAAAGAGAGGGGATTTTAACCCAATTCTGTGGTTTTTCTTCAACAGAATGAGACACAGTTGCTGAAGCCTTGGTAAGAGATTATGAGACACGTAGCCAGCAACCAAGTTCAGATACAAAAGCTGTTCTGATTGGTTTCCCATAAGACAAAATTCTGTTATAAAACCTGCTGCTCATTTTCCATTGAGTGAGTAATTTGGGGAACTGTCTTTCTTTGTGTTCTAACGAGGCAGCAGATGGTTCCAGAGAAGTTTTGCTTGGTCATATTGATTTCACTGAAAGGATTTAATTTTATTTCTCAGCTGAAGCACAGAATGACAGAATGGTTGAAGCTGGAAGGGACGTCTGGAGGTCGTTGGGTCCAACCTGCTCAAACAGGGACAGCTAGATTATGTTGCCCAGGCCCATGTCTGGGCAGCTTCTGGGAGCAGATTAAAATATAAGAGATGCACCATAGGCTTCTGAAATGGCACAAACGTGCTGCAAAGCAGCTATGGTGTCAGTCGTGCTGATGGCCAAGTGGTCACCAAGAGGATCTCTTTGCCCTCTGGTAGGTTGGGGCATCCGCTTCCTCCTGCAGCAGCATTTGTGCCCAGGGAATATCCTTGGCAGAGCTCATGCAACACACAGACAAGCAGACAAAGGACAAATGAGTGACTGTGTGGGAGAGACGTTGTGCAATGTGATTTTTTTTTTAAAGTCTGTCCCCAGTGTGGGCTTAATAAATAATTAAATCCCGTTATTTCTGAGCTCAGATCCATTTTCACACAAATGCGCTTTCAACTGCAGTGATAAAAAAAAAAAATAGAGATGCTTTTCTGTTGGTTTTTCTTCAGTGCAGCCCTGAAGCAATAAACCAAATTGACTGCTAAATTTAGACACGAACACAGTCTGGCCAAGTCATCTTAGAATCCATACATTTATTAATAAGAGAGATCAGGACGAGTCAGGAAAGAATCCCTGAGATGCGGAGCTCCTTCCCCTTTTAGTGGGTCAAGGGTAGTTTGGGATCTGAAACATGTTCTGTAATCTCACATTTCCAGGCCTAAGTCTAGGTTTCTTCCCCTTGCTATGGAAAAAGACTGCACCAAGGAGGGGATGGGCAGTCCTGCCCAGGATGTCCCCATGCTGAGGGGCTGCTGTTCCAGCCCAGAGATTTCACACTGCTTCCTTTGCCTTTCTCTGGCCCTCTGGCTCCCACTTTTTTCCCATTTGCTAATCCTCACTGAACTCCTTCCCAAACAATGGCCATTACCTCTTGCTGTCACCCTGTCTTTAGATTTGTGGGGTCTTCCTTGCTCACACCATCTCTATTTAGAAGAGAAACTTTGGCAAGGGAACACCCTGTGCACATATATGGCAAGGTCATGGTCTCACAGTAAAAATAAACGATCATTCCAGACTAAGCCATGCTATGGCTCTATGATTCCATGAATAAGCAGTGTAAGAGCTCTTTTATAAGCAGTATTTCCTGTGTCTTACCTAGCAAAGCAATCCCTGATAATCTACCCGAAGCCTGAGCAGGTGCTGCACATTTTCTGTAATTTAGGTGCTCCTCACACAGAACTTAACCTTTAATCTTGGATGTTTTGTGGAGGTGTAAAGGTATTCCACAACTTCTTCCAGATAACAAAACAAATCCATAGCAATAATAAACAATCTGTTTTCTGTGCTGCACAAATGAGGACACAGACAAGTAAATGACCCTTTGCACGGAAAGGTAGGAAAGGAAAGATAGGGCTATGAGTAGGGAATTGGTTTCCCTAACTGGAGAAAGGGACAGGCTCTTACCTTCTCAGAGGAGGCAAAGAGGTGTCACCTCAGAGTAGCTGATGGTGCAGTCTTGCTGCCCTGCTTCACATACCCATGCTTCATGACAAGGCATTGCACAGCGAGAGTTTCTCTCCTGAAGATTTGGCCTTGAAAGGCATTTCCCATTTCTCTCATCATCTCCTTGCCCCATCCATCCCATGTCTTCTGCAAAGACAACACAGGTACAATCAGTAGGGTCATAGGTTTTACGTGTAACACTTGGGAAAACAGCCCCATGTGGTATAGAACTTGTGTCCAGAGAGTGATCAGTGGTGGATGAGGGACCAAGGCACTTAGAGAAGGTAAGCATCAATGGTCTCCATGACTCAGCTGTGGCTTTCTCTGGAGTTAGAGCTTGCACTCCAGAAAATGACAAAGTTTTAGCTACTTTGCTGGAAGTTTCCCCTTTTCCTGCTTTTCCTCAATATTAGTGCATCCATCACCCTCATGGGTCAGGGAGAGAAAGACAAGAACGTGCTCCTGTGTATGTAGCATGAGCCTGAGGATGGGAGACTGCCATGGGCTTGACTCTGTCACTGACAGCATAGAAATGAACCATCAAGTTTGCAGTGTCAATCAACAACTATGAAAAGTACAACTCAAATTAATGTTGGAAAGCCTACTCAGACCTCCAAGCAGCAGAGGCAATGCAACTCACCTATTCCAGGTGGCTTCAAGGAGACTATTTACCCCCATACAAAGAGTGGAACTCAATCCATAGCATCACATGAAAGCAGTAACGTTGCTCTACTTCGTCAAAATCAGCACAAATGTGGGTGAAATACCTCTGTGAATAAATTAGGTCACGCTGAAATCAATGCAACAAAACCATGTCTCCACAACACACAATTACAAGGATGTAATGACTACAAAGTGACTAATAAACGCTACCCTTTAGACCCTGTATCTCACCCCAGCCTGCTCCAGACCATAGAATAGAATCGTAGAATGCCTTGGGTTGGAAGGAGCCCTAAAGATCACCTAGTTCCAACTGCTCTGTCACCGGGTGGTTGCCCCCCATGAGATTAGGCTGCCCAGGGCATCATCCAACATGCCCTTGGGCACCTCCGGGGATAGGACACCCGCAGCTGTGTCAGTTCTATATACTTGTCCCCCCACTCCTGAGACTTGTACAAAGCCTAAAGAGCAAATTCTATTTCAAAGCAGAAAAGCATAACGCAAAATTGCTTCATTCATGACCACCACTGGCTTCTGAACTGCTGTAAAATAAGGTCTTTATCTCTTTTTCTGGCTCCCAAGAAGCAGATAGGAACGGAAATAACATGGAAACATTTGTTTGGGTTGGAAAGCCTTGGACTCAACTCTTCTGAGTTGGCCATTTATTGATTCCTATGCTTCTGGATCATCCCCTGAAGAATTTTCCATACCCGGATACCAACACACCTCCATGCCCGTGTCTATTCGGTGCTTGCCCCCTCCTGGCACTACGTATTACTGCGTGTGCTGCTCTAAACACACGAGCTTGCAAACTTTCCTCTCCTCCTCCTCCAGTCCAGGGATGTGTTCCTCCAGGCAGGGTTTCGTTCTTTGGAAGAAGAAAAACAACACAGCACAATTATGAGCAAAAACATGCTACTTAGTTTGGGGATTTTTTTGTTCTTTAAGTTCCCCAAGTTCAGCATTTTTTTGGTCTGAACAGGTGATAGTCCCCTAGAAGCAACAACTGCTGTCTATTTCCACCAGCAGCACTGTTCACATCTGTTTGGATATTCTTCTTACATTTCCATCTAATTTTCCATACAAACACTGTCTCAGGTAGGTGCTTTCCCAAGATTGTAGCTTTGTTACAAACTCCCAAGAAAAAATAAGAGCTTTTCACTGCTGCTTCAACTTGTTCAAACTTTTGAATTCAGCTTTCCCACAGGACACACACATACACTGCAGAAGAAAGTGTCATTTTAAAGAGCACACGGAATAGAAGTTGATGTGTAATTTCCTGTCATTTTCTAATCAAAAGCAACAAGCGAATGGTCATGGTCACATTCCTGCAATGAGTGCATTTGCTAATCCCATGGATTGTGCATAACTCTCGGAATGCAGGGGGCTGGAATCTGATGCTCTTTAAGGTCCCTTCCAACCTAAGCAGTTCTATGATTCTGTGAATGAAAACTGAAATTAAACACATTTCCAGAGAGACGGATGGAAGCAAACTGGCGATGCAATTCTTCAGTGCAGGTCCATCCTCAGAACAATGCCAAGCTTCATGGTTTGGTCTGTGCACAAAAAATAACTGCAAAATGAAGGGGAAGAACACTGTCGCTTAATTGACTTCTGCCACTACAAATCTAGGCCAGATGCAGTCCTGGGTTTCCAGTCATTTAAGAAAGAGCCTCATACAAAGAAAATCTATTTTGCAGAATACACAAGTGTAAGAGCTTGGAAGGTCACCAAGCCTAAACAGTTAAAAACAACCGCGTTTCAATGAAGTTGAACTGAAACAAACAGGCTTTAGAGGGAATGGTAAACACAGAGATGTTTCACTGAGCATTGAGATGAGCAAAGACCATATCTTCTGAAATGTCTTTTAAGAGCCATCTCATCGCAGTGCAGACATGAGACATCGCACAGCATAAACCCCCAACTTCCCCACGCCAAGCCAAGCACAAAAATTAAATAGTTTTCCCTCCGTTCGAAATGAAATAATGGCAATAGAGCCATCCGAAGCCTGGTGAAAGGGAAACAAATGGATCCGCAGTATTAAGAGAGTTAATTATAGATGCAGATTAAAAGGCAAGACTGAGGAGTGGAAGAAAAGGAAAGAGTAACCTCCGGCGCAGAGATACTGACATGCAGCAGTTGTCAGTCACCTAGCAACAAGTTTCCTATCCCTGCTGTGCTCTTTAATTCAGCAAATCTGCTCAGGATGTTGGGCTGTTCTCCTGACAAAACGCATTATGTAGTAGACTAAAGGATACAAAAATCCACTGTACACAACACTCTGCTCCCTATTGACCACTGATCCTTTCTCTCAACCCACAAAAGAGGCTTGCATAATGCTCTGAAAAGAGAAAAGTCTCAACAGAGAAAACATTTGCTTGTAATTGAGATTGACTACATAATGAAAATGATGTTCTTTTTTAAATTCAGCTTGTTGAGGCCATGCTTTTTGTCTCCTGGCTCTCAAAACCCATCCCTGCTGGGAAAAGGGGCAAACATTGTACAAACTCGAACCTGTGGGTTTTTTCCCTTCTTTTCACTCACTGGAAACACACACACGCACGCACACATTTTGTAACTAAATGGCCAAGACTGGCTCCTGGAGACTTAAACAAGTTTGAGAAAAGAAAAGACGAATAGGAAAATTGTGATATGTTTCTGCATCAGAGGGAAGCTGCCTTACTTCTCAAGGCAAAATGGGGAGTGGGGGACTGCATTTGTTTTACAAACGCTGTGACAAACAGGTACTGCTGTCTGAGAAGAAGAGCTGTTTTCTTCGTGAGTCCATGCAGTCAATTCTAAGCAATCTGTGCACCCTCATCAAGTCAGCATTGTGCTTTGAGATAATGGTTATCTAAATACAAAGGATAAAGAGAATACCTAATTCCCGACCCAGCAAACACCACTCCAGTCCATGGCAAAACTCTGAGTGAGTGTATGTCAAACAGTGTCACTGCTGCCACCACCAGGAGAGCTGGTGACAGTAGGGGTCTTGGCCAATGTTCTAAACATTGACTGGTCTCCTCCTCAGAATAGAATCATGTAATCCTTAAGGTTGGAAATGACCAGTAAGATCACCTCATCCAACTATCAACCCATCCCCACCACACCCACTGAACAAGATAGAAACAAGTGGAGAAAAGGAATTGGGAGACAAATTACAGCCCCAACCCTCTCACCTCAGTGCCCACAGCAAACTCAGACAAAACAAGCCCTCTAGGGGTTGGAGCAGGCAACTAGGCAGGCTTGGAGCTTTTACCCAAGCTATAGTCATAGAACCACAGAATCACCAAGACTGGAAAAGACCTCCAAGGTCATCAAGTTCAACCATCCACATGCCACCAATATTTTCCACTAAACTATGTCCCTTAGTACAACATCTAAACCTTTCTTGAACACCTCCTGGGACAATGACTCAACCCCTTCGCTGGGCAGCCTGTTCCAGTGCCTGACCAAGAGTTGATATGACCAAGAGTTGGGATGGAAATGGTTCATTTGTTGTCTTTGTACAGCACCTAGGGAAGTAGAGGGACAACATCCAGACAGGCAGGAAACAGCATTAACAGATTCATTTTTCTATTAACATCAACACTGACAACTGACTCCATGTGTGAGCCACTCAAGTTAAACCATTGGTAAACCCAGAAATGATCTGGAGTCCCTGATGAAATAAGACTAGTCGGCACCTTGAACTATGACTGCAGAGAGAGCTGGTCCCAGTGAGCTCCAGGACATGTGTAGGGAACATCATGAAAACCTGGTTTCTTCAGGTAACAAAAGTGGAATAACTCTTCACTAATAAGAGATGAGTAATATTACCTATTTAAAAGTTTCTCTCTTAAAAAATGATTGTCCCTTTGAAAGCATTCCATTCATTTTGAATACTTTTCTTACTATTTTTAAGTAACATCTCAATTTGTTTTTTGCCAGGAGATAAAAATTGGAAAAAATTGTGAAGATAATTTTAGCCGACAAATGTGAACATAAGGAGTAGTTTCCTGAGGCTGAGAACAACCTGGCAATAATATGTAATAGTAGAATTATAGAATAATTAAGGTTGAAGAAGACCTCCAAGATCCCCAAGCCCAACCTCAGCTCACCCCCCACCATGCCCACTGACCATGGCCCTCAGTGCCACATCAACATGGTTTTTGAACACAAAAATATATAGAGAGAAGTGGATTATGTGAAAACTCTGAAGAGATGCTAAAAATGTGAAATAGTAGCAGGTTTAGAGGAGTGCAATGGGGAAAAGAAAACGAACAACAACAACAACAAAAAGATCAGAAGATGTGAATAATTTCATTAGAGGTGAAGTGCATCTTGCTATCTCCAGAAAGAGTGTGGCGGTGTTTATGGTAGAACTTAAGCCCCTCTGTCAGTCAGAGGGCGCTGACAGATTTCATAGGTGTTACAAAGAAAATCCCCTGTGAAGGAGTTGGATCAATCATGGAAAATGTGGGAGTCCAGATTGCTCAAAAAAAAAAATAAAAAGGAAAAGGTCGCCAAATATTTAGGATAAAAGTAACTCCTAGTACTATAGAACGAAGAGAACACATGAAAGTGTCCACACTCATTTTGAAGCTTTTGTAAATATGTTTGACAGGGACAGCTGTTTTAAATCTACCTTAAGTAACAACCTGTAAAAGTCCTGGCCATACCTAAACCTTTGCAGCTCCTTTCCTGCGAGCGGGTGCACAGTGGCTGCAGAAGGGACCTTGTGTTCAACAAGCAGAATTTCTGCTAGGCAGGATATTAATTTTCTGGTGCAATTTTTGGGAAAGCTTTCTCTTGGAAAGGCTAAATTGAAGCGGACACTGGGGTCAGGGCAGAATGGTTGGATCGGGTCCCACTGAAAATAGGGACTGCGAGGGATTCTCTCGTTGATATTTTAAACTTCTGTTCCTGCAAGTTTTAATCAATTAAAATGTATTATCCACCCTCTTAACTTTCTCAGAGAGGATTATCTGACATTTACTATTCACCAGTTTTGCTGAAAAGGTTAATAGTTCACGGGTTGAAGTTAGAAGTAAACAGAATTGATCATTCCTAATGCTTTGGCTGCAGTGGAGGGGCTTTGTGTTGACAGGCCAGGAGATGTAATGAGCCTCTAGTACATTCTTAAGGCTTGTTTCATTTGCTCCGTGAATGGGGAAAGTAAAATTATAGTCTATAGGTGTTTTCCATGGTTCTTTCACAAGCAGGCCTCCTGACACCAATTAAAGAGATTATGTCATCAACTGAAAAGAAAGCTATAACCTTGTATGTTAATGCCGTGATTACTTAAGACAGGGTCACTGAACCCAATAGAACAGTGTGTGACCTTGGTGAAATTAACTTCAGAGCTCAGTTCCTAATTAACTGTTTTCAATGAAAGAATGTGTGATTTCAGACTATTGGTCAAAATATTCATTTTTTTCTGTACAAGGACTTTACCACCAGAAGTTGGTCTCCAATAGCACAAAAAAAAAGCACAGATAAGATTAGGAAATGGCAAACAGCATGCCCAGGGCTTTATGAAAGCAGATATTGTACCCAGGATATTCTGCCTGAAAAATCTTATTCTCTTGGGACTTCTATACCCGCAATGTAAAAATTACAATCCCTGGGAGGAAATGACACATTTGAACATGCATCCAGAACAACTAAAACTGAAAAAAAAGGCACTGAAGTACTAGTAAACAGCTAGATAGAAAAATATATAAATATGTAACTATAAGCATTAAAAAATGCACCATTCCTTCTTAATAGAGTCACAGCATATGCAAACAACTGATCAGGGAATCTGTATTTTCTAATGCTGGAGGAATGGGAAAATGAGACAGGGGAATGTTTTTAACCCAATGCTCTCCTTTATCGCTGGGGTAAGGGCAGTGGATGCTCCAAAACCAGACTTCCCCTTGACTTTGCACTGTGTCATAGGCAGATCTCTATCAGAGATGCACACACAGCCCCAGTGCTGTAGTACTGCCTGGGTCTGTGTTCCCCTTAAACCCATTGCTCAGCAGTACACCTATCTTGGACCTCTGTGTTGAAGTCACACTTGTATGCGATTCACTTTGTAAGGGTGAAATAAATGTATGTCTGAAAACATTTCCAACATTCACAACCATCTTACCTGGCTGTAAGAAAAGTCAATTGAACTTGTCAGTCTTTTTCTGCTTTCCTAAATAGCTCTTCTGAAGTGCAGTCCAAGTTGTATTCAGGCTAAGAGTGTACGTCTTGAGGACGTTGCAAATTCAACATTCAGGCAAAGAGCAGATATCCTTCAAAATAATAATAAAGCTGAAGGCAGCTTGCTTTGTGCATAATTGGTCTTCAGACCAGAGCTACTCATATGAAGGGATCCTATTACCATGGGGCTGAACTCAGAGGATCAAATGTTATGTTTAGAGCTTCTTAAGGACTTCAGCAAGACCATTAAATCAATAAACTGTAAAGGAAAGTGGTTATACGTTACAACATAGGGTCTCTTCTGCATATTTAACAACTCTTTCTCAATGATATTTTCTGGCCAGAGCTGTCACTGCCTTTTTCTTCTCCCACCACCATGCTCTCATCCAGGCTGGAATGACAGAATGACCACGTTGAGTGAGAAAATCAGGGACTGTGCTTTCGTGGACGAGTGCACAAATGAGGATGTGGGCTGCAGGAGAATGGCTGGTGGCCCCTATTACAGCAGTGTCCCGTGCTGACATGGAATCACAGAATGGCTTGGGTTGAAAGTGATCTCAAAGGTCACCCATTTCCAACTGCCCTGTCATGGATAGGGTTGTCCGCTACTAAATCAGGATGCCACTATGCCCTGAATACTCTTGGAGGATGAGAGGTGTTGGCCTCAAGTTGTGCCAGGAAAAGTTCAGGTTGGATATTTGGAATTATTTCTTCCAGTAAGAGTGGTAATGCATTGGCACAGGCTGCCCAAGGAGGTGGTGGAGTCACTGAACCTGGAGTATTCAAAGGAAGAGTAACTGTTATAGAAACATAGAATGGTTTGGGTTGGAAGGGACCCCAAGGACCATCGAGTTCCAACCCCCCTGTCACAGGCAGGACCACCAACCTCCAGATCTGGTAGTAGACCAGGCTGCCCAGGGCCCCATCCAACCTGGCCTTGAACAGCTCCAGGGATGGAACATCCACAGCCTTTCTGGGCAGCCTGTTCCAGCACCTCACCACTCTTCCCTCCTTGAGCTTAAAACCATTCCCCCTTGCCCTGTCACTGTCTACTTGAGTAAAAAGTTGATCCACCTCCTGTTTATAATCCCCTTTTAAATACTGGAAGGCTGCAATGAGGACTTCTTGCAGCCTTCTCTTCTCTAGGCTGAACAAGCCCAGCTCTCTCAGCCCATCTTTGTAGGGGAGGTGCTCCAGCCCCCTGTCTACAGCCTTCCAACCAATTCCTTATCCACTGAATAGTCAACCCCTCAAATCTGTCTCTCCAATTCAGAGATAAGGGTGTGGTGGGGGACTATGTCAGAGGCCTTGCACAAGTCCAAGTAGATGACATCAGTCACCTCCCCTTTGTCCACCAATGTCACTCCATCGTAGAAGGCCACCAGATTGGTCAGGCACAATTTACCCTTGATAAAGCCATTCTGGCTGTCTCGGATCACCTGCTCATCCCTCATGTGCCTTAAGATGTCTTCTAGGAGCATCTGTTCCATGATCTTCCCAGGCACAGGGGTGAGGCTCAAAAGTCTGCAGCTCCCTGGGTCCTCCTTCCTCCCTTTCTTGGAAATGGGAGGGATGTTTCCTTTTTTTCAGTCCAGAGGACCTTGCCTGACAGCCATGACTTTTCAAATACGAAGGAGAGCAGCTCAGCAACCACATCAGCCAGCTCCTTTAGGACCCTGGGATGCATGTTATCCAGCCCCACAGACTTGTATACATTCAGTCTCATGAGGCAGCCTCGGACTTGCTCTGCCCTTACAGCAGGGGGGGGGTTTACTAGAGGCTCAGGGATGTAAGAATGCAAGAATCCTGGCTGCCATGAAAACTGAGACCAAAAACTCACTCATTTAGCACCTCACTGCCGCACTGAGCGACATGGTCTAGAGCAGTCTCAGGCATGGGTTGATGGTCAGATTCTGGCTGCTGTGATGGGATGAGGAATATGAACATCAAAGCAGTTGAAGCAGGGGAGGCAAGGACATCTCCCATCTGCCCACACCCATTTCTACAAGGACAAGCGAGTAGTGAGTCCCAAGGAATGCCCTGAGTCCCTGGTGCTCAGAGGCAGTGGAGGTGCCCATGCACTATGTGCAAAACCCACAGGGAGTCTGCAGCCAAGGCAAGGCATGAGCGAGCTTCCTGAGCTTCCATCCATCCCTGTTTGCAAACCACAGCTGTGCCAGTCACACAGCATCACTGGTTGGACACTGGGCCATATGGGAGGAAACTGCCTGGGACACACACAGGCATCCACTGTTCACGGGAACACTCTGAAATATCGGAACGTGCCAAAGTGTTTTCCCACGGTCACCAGGTCATAAAAGAGCATTTTTAAATGGGGACCCACATCTAGCTCCAGGGGACAGCCAAACTGGTAAGGCTGGCTCACACGGCTGAGTCCTGTCTGCAGCTATGGCTGGTGGATGGGAGGGCATCCACTAAACATTAACTTCTGTGAAACTTGTCAGTACTATGGGCAACACACAGCATTCTATGATTCAGTGACTCTGTGAATCCACTTTGAACCCAAGCAAATAAGGGCAGCTGCTTTCCCTAAGAGAGAAACCAAATCTACTATAGCTTTCTAGCTTTTTCTTTACTGTGGGTCACAAACGTGTCCCGTAGGCTGGGCATGGTGCAATCAAACAAGCCAAGGGCTGGATATCACCGCCCTCACAGTGAGTTCAGTCCCACAAAGCACACTTCAGATCACCACCTTTCACACTTTGGCCCCTGGCTAATAAATGGCAACGGAGCAGTTGGTAAATTCAATGAAAGGTGCAATTAAAAGTGATAGGGACATTCTGCCTGCTGAAAGCAACTTATTCTTGCTGCTTGTTTGCGGAGGAAGGAAAAGAAAAGGAAAGGAAAAGATTTCTCCCGTCACTGTGGACCACCCATGAAAGTTTTTGTCTCTTAATTCTGGCACAGTGAAGAAAAGAGGTACTTGTCACTGAAAGCGATGCCTGGAGCTCTCGTGTACATCTCTCTCTCCCCATACAGTAAGGCTTTGGGAAGCTAATTGCACTGACGTGTTGTCAGAGTAAAGGCAGGTGCTGCAACACCTGCATTTTCTAAAGCTGAACTTCATTAGGGATCTTTGCAGTTTAGGAGGGTCAGGCCGTGGGGTTTATACAAAGGTGATAGTTAAGGGGACAGAGCTGAACTGGAAAGGTTAATAGCTTGCACCACGAAACCCTGCAAATTGTGGACTACCGGAGCTACGCCCTAAGACAGCACCACGTTGTCCAGAGGAATTCAGAAGCGGCAGTGAAGTCAGCTTGTGGGATTAACCTTCAGCCTTCGCTGGGACCCAGCCACACTGCTCAGCACCTTGCTAAGCACAGAGTCCCTCCCTTCAGAGACACGGCCGCTCCTTCCTTGTAAAAATATGTTGAAGTCCTGTGAAAATACACTGCCTCGTGGCAGTGCTCTTTCATACACTGAACGATACGAAGGGAGAACGCATCCGGGGTGAGATCCTTCATGCAGTAATGGGCCCTCCACCACTTGTACAAGTTTGTCCACAGCATACTAAGGCAGCAGGAAGAAGTTTGCAAAGCTCTGTTAAGAGCAGAGAGATGACTCCTGCAGGGCAGACAGTGAGGGACAGCACAGTACCCCCCTTCCAGGGACAAATCCTGGTGCTGAGGGGTGCAGAACAGAGACCTTCATGAGGCAAACCACCGAGCAGAGCCAGGAGGTGGCAGGGGACAGAACTGCTGTGGCTGCACTGTGAGCTTCAGGGAGGTCCAGCTCTCACTCCACGGCCACACGTCACGCAATGCTTCAAATCAACACCTAGCTCTGTTTGCTGTAATTATTATTATTATTAGTGTCGGTGTCGTAATTACTCATCACAGGAGCCCGATCACACTCTCGTGGTTTAAGCACAGAGCTCTGCAGGTTTCATCCCGGCTCTCTCCAGCTCTCGGCTGCGCTGCCCATCGCTGGGCTCGGGGATGAGTGCTGCGGGCAGCACACGCTGCTGGCCCGCGTGGTTCGGAGCTGTGCGGGGAGGAGAGGAGGAGCGAACGAGGCTGCGGGCTGCAGGAGCTGGAGCAAGCCGAGTGAACTCCTCCTGACCTCTCCCGAATGCCGGTGCTCGAGCACAAAACCTCAGGCTTTCACACACAACGTGTTTGCATTCATTTTTTACAGCTACATTCCTGCTGTGCTTGTTCCAGGTTCCTCTGTTCCCATCTCCCCCGGGGATCTGCGAGCCGGGCACGCAGCAGACACTTCTGCCGGCAGTGACACGCTGCTCTTTGTCACCGCGCTGTTCCGCTCAGCCTGGCTGCGCTCTTTTCAGCGGCAGGGATTTCTCCTGACGAATGGAACTGGAGCCCTCTTGTGTCGAGTTTTGAGGCTTGCAAAAAGTCTCTCCGGAGGAGCAGAGGCACGGCGGGGTTAAGCCATCCCAGCTTCTGAGGACTGTTGCTATAACAATCTGCTCGACGGTTTTACGCCGCTTCTGCCGCAGGCACATTTCAGGCATCCCCTCGGAACTGCGACGGCTGGCTTCAGATCCTACAGACTGCTTCTGACAGTCTCCAGACAGGGATCCTAGTTCTGTATCTTCCTTTTGGGGCCGTTCTATTAAAGCTCTTTGCATCGTTATACCACTAGCAAAGCAGTAGGTGTGAACGTTGTGCATCTCAGTGTTTTCACTGCACGTGACCTTCTCCTCTGCTTCTGAGTCCAACTCAAGGCAGTGCATTTCCTGTGTGAAAGATAACCAAAGCTGTGAATCAAGATCCTCCACAGTGAGCAGAGATTTCCAAGCTCCCCATTGTAAGACAGAGGAATGTGGCTTTTTATGAGCTATTGAGACATCCTCTGAAAATTCAGATGTTTTCAGTTAGAACCATAGAGCCACTGAGGCAGGAAAAGAAACTCTGAGACCATCCAGCCCAACCATCCACCTACCACCAATGCTGCCTGCTAACCATGTACTCAATTTGTTGTTCTACTGCAAGGAGAAGCAAGCATTAATAAAAGCACCCAGCAGCATGAAGGCATGTAAATTAAGCTGCCCACATTTGGTTTGCAGTGTAGATAGATTCAGTACAGGTAAAGGTCATGTTTGGTCTGTCTCTGTTCTGCTTCCTGGTTCTCACCATATGTCAACGATCACGATTAGAATCTGACAAAAAGTGCATTCAGCAAGTGATGCACTTCCTCTACGTGTGGTTAAACAGAACACCTACAGAAAAGAAATGTACCTTACGCTTCAAGATCACAGCTGGAAGAGATAACACATAGGTATTTCTGCTTTAGTGCCTGCACTGCACAGCACATGAGAGACTGAAAACCACAGTGCAGTTGCTGACTTTAACCACAGCACAGCTGAAGTGGAAATAACGGATGCCCACAGTACCTTTCACTGAGATGGGGGTCCAAATGCCTCATGCAAACAGCAGCTGTGTGTCTGAGCTCTAACGAAGCAGGGAAATACGAGCATGGCAGAAGACATTATGGTAATGTGCTGCAATGGGACTTGCTGATTTGAATAAAGTAGCATGTTAAACACTCTGCAGTTCTTTTACTGTGTGCCATGGCCCTATTTACAACTCCCTACCTTAGATATTTGCACTTAAGGCAATTTGAGACAAGCCAACAGATTACAGTCCTGATTACAGTACTTTCCCATTTACCTTCTTAAAATTTTAGGAAGGGATAGATAGGAGCTTTGTCCTTAGGTGGAAGACGCTGTGTGGCAGTATTCTCACTCACCTCTTGGATATCAGGTTGGATATTAGGAGAAACAACTTCTCCAAAAGAGCAGTAGTGCATTGGAATGGGCTGCCCAGGGAGCTGGTGGAGATGCTGCTAAACCCTGGAGGTGTTCCAGAAATACGTAGATGGGACATGGTTTAGTGGGCAACACTGGTGGTTGGTGGACAGCTGCACTAGATGGTCTTAGAGGTCTTTTCCAACCTTAAGGATTCTATGACTCCATGACTCTGTGATTTTGAAATGAAACATTTGCCCCAAGCCCAAGGTCAGCACAAAGTCAACTTATGGGAGTGCTGCCAATCTCAGAATATAGCTAATGTTCATTTTTGTAGTCATTAGTGCAATAAACATGCTTTATTATCTATTCATAATGAAAACAATCCACCTGCAAACATCAAGAAACTTACCTACTAAAAGCTGTAGAGCACCATAGCCCATGGAGTATGCATGACACTGAGTCCCAAGCCAGGCCCTGTTTGAGCACACTTGTTCCTCTCATATATGTAAAGCACACACTGAAATAAAAAAGAAAAAAATGATGGGATGATAATGCCACGGCAAACACTGGGACAAAAGAAGTCCTTCTGTCTTGGGGAGAAGTTGTCATCAAGGGTTTCTTCTCCCTGAAGTTGCCCGTAGTGGAGGCAGAACTTCAGGGCAGTTAGGATTTTCCCATGTCAGAGGTGCAGCCCCAGCTCTGGGCCTCCTCAAGTGCCCTCATGCCCCATGAAGGGCTCAATGCACCTCAGGCAAGGGTTGGGTTTTAATAAATACCTCACGAACCTCTAGTGGGTGACATTCTGCCACCAAAATGGGATTGGGGTGGTGTGGTTCCTTCTCCATTGCAGAGAGACGTGGTCCTTCCCACCATGTCATGAACTGGTCGTTTCAGGGCGGGCGAGATTCTGAAGTCAGCAGCACGACACAGGCAAAGATAAAGAAATAATGTGAGTAACAGAAAATTGCTGAATGCAATGAGCTATTGCTCTGATTTGGCAGGGTTGGTTTCAGGTGGGACAGCGTTTGGGTAATTTCCCAGAAAAGAGCTCCTAGGAACAGCATCACCATGAGGATAACCCAACAGAAGAGACACCAAGATAGAAGAACAACCATAAGCTGAGATGGCAGACTGCGTTTATACACACGGCCGTGTTTGCTTTAAGCTGTCTTTTTATTTATAAACAGTTTATCGCTGCCTCCTTGCAGGGCTGACAGCTTAAGCCCCCCCTGAGGGGTACAATGCAGTCAGTGCAAAGCATCTGCCAGAGTCACAGACCTGCTGCCTCCATCCTCTGCTCTGAGGTTACAGCAAGTCCCTCTACTCACTGGGCTTTATTCTGAGCTGCAGAGGTACCACAGCTCCATCGTTCCTGAGAACGCTTGTTGGTGAGTGGAGGAAATTTTGGTTTGCTGATGAAGTCTAAAAAAATCTCAAGTCTTGAAAAACTCGAACTGCAACTGAAATGATGAGGTTTTCTGCTTTGATGCCCCTTGCTCTTCCTCTCACCACATAAAGTCTTCAATAAATCAAACGCATTACCTGCAGACCCAAGTTTTGCTTGTACTTTTCATTAAGCCCTCAGCTTAAATTGAAATGCAAACTTCTGCTTTCTTTAAAGTCCCTTGTAATCTTTCTTCCTCACAATTAAGGAAACTCAACATGAAAAATTCCTGCAGAAATTAAAATGTCTGATTCTGTCGGCGCTGAAATGGCCTTTTGTGAACAACTTGATTAAACCTATGCCATTCATAACTTTCTGAAATGGCTGAACCAGTGATCCCTTGGTTATTCATTTATTTGATATTTGTCTCAATGGAGAGATTTTGCAGACAAATCTTTCTCTGAGTCCTACCCAGGGATCCTGATGAGCTTCGGGACTCTGAGCTACGCATCCTTTGTAGCTGTTACTTCAGCATCTGTATTTACCTTGGTTTTTATTTTATTTTATTTTTTCCTGGAACTCTTTATTTAAAACTTCAGGAGCTCAGTAGTGCTGCTGGTGGAGTGTTTCTGCATACATACTGAACGTCTCCATAGACTCAAGATTCCCTAAAGTCCTCTGCTGGAGGTTCAGATTCCCTTTGGCTTTGTGTTGGAAAGGGTCTTTCCTTCATAGAGTCATAGGATCACAGAACAGTTTGGGTTGGAAGGGACCTTTAAGATCATCCAGTTCCAACCCCCTGCCTTGTTGCTGTCCATCACTCCCTCTGAAGTAGCTCAGGTCCAGGTTGAAAGCAGTGGGTCTGGATGACTGTTTCCTTATTGACTGGTGAGGTTTTTTTGTGTGTGGAGCCAAATGACACCACACTGCTTTTTGTTCAGCGAAAAATCAGTTGATTCACCCCAATTTCATGGCTGAGGGTCATCTCTGGTGCTTCCCAATCAGGAGCTCCTGGCTTAAGAAGACAACAAAGTGGTGCTGGTGCTGAAACATACTGACCACGGCAAATGGAGCAGACACGACTCATTGTAGGGTACCACATCATAGGATGTGAAGCTGACAGCTCTTCAGCAAGCCCCATGCAGCCAAGAGGTAGGGCAGGACAGCAGGACCATAGCACAGCCTGTGCTGTGGCAGTCCTCAGGCAGCTCACGGCTTTCCTGCTGTGCAAGGAGCCCTCTGCAATGTGCATCACAAAACAGAGCAGCCAGCAGCATCTGACGTGGGGCCCGGGGGCAGCCTGGAAGTCAGAGAGAGCTGTGACACTGCACTGCAATGTCACAAGCTGCTCCTGCTCGTAGGGCTGCGGAGAATACATGAGAATTGACAGTGAGGTCAGGGAGGTAATGTGAAGGAGCTAAAGCCGCTGGAAACCTGGAGAGAAAAATGACAAGTTCTTTTGCACTTTTTGAAGCTGAATCTTATTTACTTCTGGGGACAGATGGTCTGAAGAGCTGATATTATCCAGTGGGTACATTAGGAATTCCAGGACACTAGGAGAACATCCCCTCAGAGCCATATGGGGAATACTTAACAGAGGATAATTCTGGATCTAAAATCAGGGAAGAAAGCTCCCAATGGAATTATCCATTTTATTGAAGTATACATGCACAAAATATCTGGATGGTGAAAAAAAAGAAAAAAACAATATGACCAAATCTATTTGTGCTTGACTAGATCTGAATTGGAATAACATGATGGTCATCGTATTGTGTTTTAGCATAGATGGGGAGGAGGGAATCAGAAGTCAGCCAATAGCTCCTGACAAAGCAGGTCACAGGATCACAACAGAACCACAGAATTGTAGTGGTTGGAAGCAACCTCTGGAGACCATCAAGTCCAACCCCTGCCAAAGCCCTCCCCTACAGCAGGTTGAGTTAGAAGGTGTCCAAGCATCCCAAACTGAAGTGCACCACATTAAGGTCTGCAAACGCAAGCGGGCAAACCGGCCCAGAAACTTTTGTGAATCGGACCATGAGTCATGATTAATTTATCAAGCCGTTCTAAATACATCAAGTGAAATAATGGAAATAATTAAAAAGTTACATAATTCCTCCTAGCCTGAGCTTGGGCCTTGTTTGCTATGACTGAAATATAAGCTGAATTAGAGCATACAAAAAGATTTCCAAGAAAAAGCCTTTGTTTAACATCTCCTATGCATCACTTGCATATCCCAGATAAATATATTCTAGACCATGCCTTTTGCTGTCCACAGAAAATTCCTCCATGTATTTATACTTTCAGATCTATGATCTCATACATTAATAAATAGTAATGAAGTCCTGAAGTAAATACCAATGTTACAGTTTCACTGGAGATCTTGCTGACATTCATAAATATCCACAGCTTTCATGGTTCAGGACGCTGGCAAAGCTTACAGATTCTGTTCAAATATGTCACGATCACATATTTGTACATATGGTCTCTCTTTTGAAAGTATAATGCATGGGTTTAACAGAATATTTCTGTTAGACAGCACTGCATCTGTTTGCTTTATCAAAAGCCAAGTTTCCGTGGGTGTATCTTAGCTGACCTATAAACCCTCCATTTTTCATCTCTGCTGACACCAAAAAAAGCACACATAGCCTGGACTTCCCCAAACTACAGAAATACTGCTATTTTGTGGTTATTCCCTGCTCTCAATTAGTGACCCCCTTCTATGTCTGCCCATCCAACAAGTCCAGTGGCCATTTCACTACTCACCAGTGCCTACATCTATCACAGAATAGCAGAACGGTTCAGGTTGGAAGGGACCTCAGGGTTCATCAGGTTCCAACTCCCTTGCCACAGGCAGGGTCTAGCAAGAGGATCACAGATGTGATTCCCTGTAGTAGAAAGTTGAGCTCAGTGACACGTGCACTACCTTCCAGTCAAACAGCGTTGTTGCCCTGCTCCAAAATGTAAGAAACAGGACTTGCACAGTACAGCCTGGAACTGAAATGGGCTTGGGCCAGCCTTGGGCCAGCGATCCTGCTGCTGGGACAAGGCCAAGCTGAGGGGCTGAAAAACATCAAGAGAGAGTTGGTTTGTTCCTGGCTACTCTCAGGAAAGTTTAAGGGACCGAGAGCAAAAGACGTGGGGAGGAAATTCTTTTCAGCCTCCGATTCACTGAGGTAGTGACCTCTGAGCCAGCTTCTTGCTGAAAGCTCCTAATCATGAGGTAACTGTGCAAAAAGACAAATGCCATAACATACATTCCTTCAATAGGCAGAGTCCTAAGTGTTACTTCTTGCATGTATACCAAAAGATGGGGAAGTAGTCACAGTATTTCTTTGCTCCTTGTACAGAAAGAAAACCATTGCTTTCCCTTGTTCTCCCAAAGGTTCTCCCATCCAAGCAAGAATCAAACAGTTCAAACAGAATGCATGAAGGACCTTTAGACTCTTTAGACTCTCTCCTCCGTGTGTTTCTGGAGATGCATTTATACTGGCCTAAAATAAATGTAACATAGAGGAAGGGAGAAAGGCTTGCTGCATATGCCACAATACAGATCAAGTCAAGCGAAAAAGCCAGTGTTGGTGGCACATGAAAAATTAGTTCCCTGGAGCAAAGTAGGCAACAACTTATTTATGCTGACTGGAAAAACTGCTTGTGTTACACACTTGTTTTACTCCTACCTATAGCTCTTCCCAAGTAAGATCAGTTAGCCTGGTGATTTTGCATATCAGATCTTTTTATTAGACATTATAATGTCTAGAGATGCTGACTAATGTAATGCTTGTGAGTTAAAGGACTTGGCAGAGAGTCATGGGTTTAGACATGTAATTTCATCCCCATTTATCATCATTCTGATGAAGGGAGGAAAAGCAGTGATGAAAGAATCGTGTACCTAAAAAAAGGTTGTAAGGTCATGTTCTGATCCATATCTGGCAGTGNTCTATCACAGAATAGCAGAACGGTTCAGGTTGGAAGGGACCTCAGGGTTCATCAGGTTCCAACTCCCTTGCCACAGGCAGGGTCTAGCAAGAGGATCACAGATGTGATTCCCTGTAGTAGAAAGTTGAGCTCAGTGACACGTGCACTACCTTCCAGTCAAACAGCGTTGTTGCCCTGCTCCAAAATGTAAGAAACAGGACTTGCACAGTACAGCCTGGAACTGAAATGGGCTTGGGCCAGCCTTGGGCCAGCGATCCTGCTGCTGGGACAAGGCCAAGCTGAGGGGCTGAAAAACATCAAAAGAGAGTTGGTTTGTTCCTGGCTACTCTCAGGAAAGTTTAAGGGACCGAGAGCAAAAGACGTGGGGAGGAAATTCTTTTCAGCCTCCGATTCACTGAGGTAGTGACCTCTGAGCCAGCTTCTTGCTGAAAGCTCCTAATCATGAGGTAACTGTGCAAAAAGACAAATGCCATAACATACATTCCTTCAATAGGCAGAGTCCTAAGTGTTACTTCTTGCATGTATACCAAAAGATGGGGAAGTAGTCACAGTATTTCTTTGCTCCTTGTACAGAAAGAAAACCATTGCTTTCCCTTGTTCTCCCAAAGGTTCTCCCATCCAAGCAAGAATCAAACAGTTCAAACAGAATGCATGAAGGACCTTTAGACTCTTTAGACTCTCTCCTCCGTGTGTTTCTGGAGATGCATTTATACTGGCCTAAAATAAATGTAACATAGAGGAAGGGAGAAAGGCTTGCTGCATATGCCACAATACAGATCAAGTCAAGCGAAAAAGCCAGTGTTGGTGGCACATGAAAAATTAGTTCCCTGGAGCAAAGTAGGCAACAACTTATTTATGCTGACTGGAAAAACTGCTTGTGTTACACACTTGTTTTACTCCTACCTATAGCTCTTCCCAAGTAAGATCAGTTAGCCTGGTGATTTTGCATATCAGATCTTTTTATTAGACATTATAATGTCTAGAGATGCTGACTAATGTAATGCTTGTGAGTTAAAGGACTTGGCAGAGAGTCATGGGTTTAGACATGTAATTTCATCCCCATTTATCATCATTCTGATGAAGGGAGGAAAAGCAGTGATGAAAGAATCGTGTACCTAAAAAAAGGTTGTAAGGTCATGTTCTGATCCATATCTGGCAGTGCTAAATTGCAAAACAGCACAACAAAACCTGCTTGCTTTCAACAGAAAACTGGAGAAAAGTGCTTGCACCTCAGGAACGTGGGAGGGGACGTGTATAAGAAATTAAGAACTCTTTTTCAGTGCCTGTATCAACACCAGCAGTGGGCTCAGCAGTGATTGGAGACTAATCTTAAAACAACTAAACTGCTTTCAGCATATACAATGAATCTGTCTGGGCCCACAATCTCGGCTTTACCTTCTCCATGGTTGAAGAGTTCATCCATGGTTGGGTTGGAAGGAATCATTGAGTTTCAAACCCCTGCCTTGGGCTGGGTGCCCCCCACCAGCTCAGGCTGCACAGCGCTCTGTCCATGGCCTTGGGCACCTCCAGGGATGGGGCACCCACAGCTCTATGGGCAGTCTGTTAATGGTCAGCTCTAAACCAGCAGAAGAGCAGCACTGGGTAACAGAAGCAGGAGGCAAGGTCAAGGGCAGCCACAAGAAGAGAGCAGTTGGACATGCTGTGTGAAAAGGAATCTAGCAGAACACTGCAAAAAGTCACAGCGGGAAAAATGTACTTTTAAATGTCTTTATGTGAACTCATCAAATTATCATGCTGTTTGCTTTGTAGTTTGGAACATCTTGCTACTAACCAAATCATTTCCTGGGCTGTTTTCTTGCTAATGTGTATAATTACTGCCAGCTCAGATCAGACTGAAGGTAACAAAATCATACCCTTTCCACATTTTTTTGTTTTGCATCTCGAAAGACGAGGTCTTTTAAAGGTCATGTCTTGACAGAATCCCTTTTTTACCCCCCCTGTTGTGCTAAAATAGATCAGCATTATTGACCTTGACAACAATGCCTGAAAGGTTTAGTGACAATCTATTCTGTATCAATGAGCACACACAACTGCTTTTATGGGCTTGGGCGCTCTCGGTGCATTTGATCGGCTTTTCTTGACAAGGCATCGAGTAAAGAGATTTAATGTATCCATCTCAATGTGAATTGGATCGTACCCTCCTGCCATGAGATCCCCAGCCCCGGGGAGAGCCACGCTCAGCGCTGTGTTGCCGCATTAGTCACTCGTAACGGCGACGCTAAGAAACAGAGCATGACAAGAGCTAAGCAACGTGGTGAGCGGGGAACTGCCCAGGTTTCACCAGCTGCTCTGCTTTCCCGGGATCTGCTGAGGATCAGACAAGAGCTCTGTGCTGGTTCCAGGCTTAGGGTGGTGAAGTAGCCATCAGCCTATATGTAACTGCTCTCCTGTTGCTGACTCCATTTTCGAAGAGGCCATTGCTCAGGCTATACATTCTCTTAAACCTGCTCTTGTACTGCTGCTGGGGGAATAGGTCTCTAGTTTTTTTCCCTCTTTCTCTTCTGAATTCTCTTCTCTGATGCTGGCTCCAACATAACCAATGTAAACAGCCTTAACTCTGCATTTGGTGGAATTCTGCCCCAAATGAAGGCAATGTAAATGCGCCAGTGGTGTCAGTGGGAGCAAGATTTCACTTGTTAAGTTAGGAACAGGTTTTGCCAGAATCCTGAC
>VXAB01013083.1:26924-44882 GCA_013399175.1 Odontophorus gujanensis | reverse complement strand
TTTGTAGATCAAAGAGGTGCTGGAAGAAACAAAGACCCAGGTGATTTGAAATACAATCTTGGTTGGAATGTGCCGCAGTGGGGTTCCTCTCCTAAGGCTGCCCCTGCCTCCAGGTGTTGCTCTGGGAACAAGAACAAAAAGGGAAAGTGGCAGAGGATGAACAATACCCTAAAAGTGAGGAAGAAAAAATTATTCGCTCTGTCACCACCAGACTCCAGAGCAGTGCATTTGTTCTTCCTTTGCCATCCCAAACAATCACCTGGCATTTAGCTTGCCTTCAGCCCTTTGCAAGCATGTAACTATTCACACCAGGTGCATTGCTTCAACCCATCTCTCATGACATCCCCATTCACAAGTAGAGGATTGCAATTTGCCAGCCTTCACCGAAGTTTCTTTGTGGAAGTCCCCTACTCCCGGCGTAACCTTACACTGCCAAGCAGCACGGCACAATGGGAAGGGAAATACAATTAAAGCAGCGAACAAAGGGCAGGAGTGCTCCCTGCCTCCAGCCCCAGGAGGCTGTTCAGAGCGGGCTGTGGGGTCTCTGCTGACACAAGGCATGGGTCATAGGAAAGCTGTGAGCATGGCAGCACAGCCAGGAGACACATACACCTTCAGCAACCCACACAAGCATGGTGCTTTGTGCACTAAATGCTGCCGTGGCTATTTAAAGTTGAAATTAATGAACGATTCTAGCTGGCCTCAGAGCTGTTGCAGAAATTTAACTCGAGTAGTGCTCACCCCTTCCCTTCCCAGTCTCTGAATGGAGGATTGCCCCATTGCTGCTTGATTCAGGCTGCACAGCCTGGGCTTTTGTGCACGGAGCTGCCACTGACTTTGCTGATGGCTGCACACAGATCAGGTGCAGTAATAGAAGTGCAGTGGTAACTCAGGTTTCGTGGCAGCTGTGACACTGGCTTTTTGTTTCACTGGAGCTCCTGGGATTTGCCTGTTGCATGCACATGGGGCCAGACCTGTGCCCTGACAGACACCCCTGGGCACAGCTGTAAAACAAACCCACAGTGACAGCAATAATGAGGGAAAAGTGAGGAATGGGATCATTTCATTTTGCAGCTCTTGTCCTTTGCTTTGATGTTACAGCACATCCAGGCATGGATGAACATGGCAATGAGGGAGTCTAAGTCCCATATCTGGGCAGAACACCAGCACAGGCAGGGGGGCAACCAGCTGGAAAGCAGCTTTACAGAGGAGTACTTGCAGGCCCCAGTGGACACCAAGGTGACCATGGGGTAAGCAAGTGCCTCCATGACAAAGGAAGCTATGGACATTCCCTCCTTGGAGATATGAACACCACAACCCCACACAGCTCTGAGCAGCCTGCTCAAACTGATGCTGCTGTAAGCTTTAGGGGGGGACTGAGACCACCTCCAGAGGTGCCTCCCAGCCTCAACCACTGTGCTTCTGTCTCATCATTGTCCCGTGTATTCCCTGTTGCCACAGCCTTTCTCTATTCCCTCCTCACAGTCAATGCACACCTCTGCTGCCATCCTCCCCTGGCACTGGGCTTACAGTCTCACCCTGACTGCCAAAGCAGCCTTTGCAGCCCTGTCTTGATTCATCTGGGACCTGCATGCTCCCTGCATCACTGTACACTCCTGGGCAGCACAAGCCCAGGGCAATCTGTGCACTCACTGGGACTGGCGTCAGCGAGTGAATCCACAGCACTGCCACTTCTTCATGGCACACGTGGTGACTCAAAAGCTTTTCAGAAGAGTTTTATTGAAGGATACTTCTCTTGTAGGGTGTTTGAAATAGCGGTCTCATTCTTGCTGTTTGAAGCAGTGGATAGCTCTTGTATGAACAAGTTCTTTGAAAATGAATAGTATTAAAAAAACAAATCCTATCCATCTCTGAATTGAACTGGAACTCAAATGCTGTAAGAAACTGGCCCATCACTGAGATGAGGGCTCCATGCAGTACTTACACCACCAGCAGGCTTTTGCTTGACTGTTTCCCCATGTTTTCGCCAGGTCCCTCAGATTTCCCTTTCCTCCAGCTGCTCCAAGATTAAGAGCACACAAATGAGTACAAGGCAGTGCTGCAGCACTTTTGGACTGTGCAGGTTGACTGGAAACTATGACGTGGGTCCCAGACACAAGAACACCTGTCCCACCCCATTTCCTTGTGTAACCACCTCTCATTGTCTCACTCTTCCAGAAGTGAAATGGCTGTTCCACAGCCAAAGAGCAGCATTAACAGCATCCTGCCCTTGGGAAGGTTTGACATCCCTACGTGGAGGCATTTCCTCAGTAAGAAGCACCACTGTGGGCCACCGGGGCAGGTTTACTGTATTGCAGTGTCCTGATTTCTGAAGCACACTGCAAATGCAAGCTAAATTGCGAGCAAATTTGCAAGCTGCAAATACCAGAAAATTAAAATGTACGTCAGTAGGAGACCATTGGCTTCTAGTTTTCCACTAACTTCTCCGGTTCCTCTGCTGTTTTTCTTCATCACTCCTCATTATAATCAGTTGAAATGAACTGACAGTTCTGGCCTTTTCCCATTTATTACTTGCAATTGTTTTCTTTTTTGCTAACTTGTTTGGATCTTTGCTGCTTTTTGTCCTGCCTGCAAAAAAGAAGAGAAGGCAAGTGCAGCATTTTAACTCTCGATTTTTTGGCCCCAATTTCTCCTAGGAGCTCAGAGAAAGAGCAGCACTGGTGCTGAGATGTCCAGACCATGTTTTCACATCGGCTGAATTTTCTATGGCTGAGTGCAGCAGCAGCCAGGCTTGGTGGCAGCAACCCAGATCCAGCATTCACCACCAACCAGGAGAAAGAGGCCACCCTATTCTAGGACATCTCCCCGAGAACAGGCAGACAATTATTCAGAGCATAAGAGGGGAGAGGGTGAGAACACTTCACTAGTGACAGCCTCTTGTACAAACGTTTACAAGTCTTGCTTGTAAGAAAACTACTGCAGGAAAATTCAGTGTTCACAGCTGGGTGGAAAAAACCCTGAAATACCGTTTCCTGCGACTCTCCATTCTGCAACAGTTGGGACTCTGTCTGAAATTCAAATTAACTTTCATACCCGGCCTACAATTCCATTTTGTGCCCCAAAGCAAAATTTCCTGCATAATTGTGTGTATTTAGGTCAGTTCTCCATTGTTAGCTTCTGCAAAAGAAAATAGATGATTTGCTCATGGAGAAAATTCCTGGTACGGTTTTCAAAGGCATTCTTGCAATTAGAGACTGTACTCCTAAATGAGGCTGGAACACAGGCGTGCATTTGCTTGGGTGCTGCCTTTGGACTTTCTGAGCACCTCTTCTTGAGGGCATGGTGACTCCATCTGAGCACAGACTGCATCTTACACCCATACAGGAATAAGTCGCTCTGTCAAACTGCATTTTAAAAATAGTTGTCCCATTTTCTCACTTCTACCAAATAAGAACTAATATGATGCAGTATGCACAAATATTAATCTATCCCACTGATGTTAGATCCAAAGGAACAGCACACTTGTCTTTTCCTGTTATAAATTTCTGAAAGTTTTCCCTACACTTGTGTGAAACACCTTCTGTTCAAGTTTGACAGTCAAGCACCAGCCACACGCACGGACAGACCCATATAAACATTTCAACTTGCACAAGTATAGAATTAAATCAGAAGACTGTGAGCTGAGCAAGAAGAAGAAAATTCTCTTGAACATTCTGTTAACTGGCTGAAACTGGGGATCTGTGTACACAATGCCATCATCCCCGTATTGTGCCAGGAAGCAAAGCACGTGACTCAAACTGTGCATTTTCTCAGCGTCCTGAAGACCCATGGTCTGGTCTTGTGTCTTCATATTTCTGTGAAGGTACTGCCAGAACTGGTCCAAGCCGTTTGAACACACCATGCCAAGGTCCCATCAAGGCGGTAATACCGAGCTGTGGGCAGTGGAAAGACAAGAGCAATTCTACATGTAGATTTCTAAGCATTAATTAAAAAATCAAATCAAATCTCTGCTCCGTCCCTCCCCCCTCAGATGCTTGTGAGGGACAACAAAGCATCACAAATCTACCTCGGGATATTGGGAGAGAGGGGAGAAAAGAATCAGGTCAAAGCACACAGTATACAAATCCTTGCGGTGCCTTAGGGCACAGAATGCAACGACCTCAGACGGTTCTGAAAATCGATTACAGAGGGCCTTCAGCTGCATGGAGTCAATGACCCTATCCATGCGTATCAAGAGGAAAACAGCTAAATGTTCTCTGAGCTAATATTCATAAGGGTTCCTGGCCTAAGATGTGCGTGGTGGCTGGCAAGAGGGGACCAGCAGAAAGTATCTCCCAGCTGATCTTCCTCAGACCACGTGAGGAAAATGTTGGCTTTCGGTTCACAGAGAGATCTGATTTCCACAAGATCAGAACAGACGATCCCTGGTCTTCCCTTCAGAAACATCACCAGCTGCATTATGGGTCACAACGCAATAGACAAAGAACATGTGTAATTCAGGAACTACAACTGCCTAATGAAATATATGTCAAAAGAGACAGCTGGCCTCAAGGCTTGGGCAGCCCAGTGTCTTTGTCTTCAGGTTTTCTCTAGCTGGAAGTACAGGGGAATTAGGAGTGGTGGAAAGGGGGGAGCTTTGTCTGGACCCAGCATTTCCTTTTTCTGTAGGTATGCTTGCACACATCAGCACTTGTAAATACTGCTCAATTAAAGCTGTTCTGCTTTGACATCAGAAAGAGTGACCAGAGCACAAAAACGAAGGGCTTTGTCCCCACTGAGCAGAGCATTCAAACACAGGAGAAAATCATTAATTGTGACTTGGATAACAATTAAACAGCAGTATTAAGACTTACAATGCCCAAGTAGACACAGCAAAGCAATTCTTGTGGTACAACTGGAGAGAAACTGTTTCCAGCTGCTTCAGTTATCTTCAACAGAGAAGAACTTATGAAGTTGTTGGTGCACAGACGTGCATTGAGTTCGCTCCCTCCAACAGTGCTTTGAACACAAATAAGAAGTTATATTAACCATATACAAACATTTTTAAAAGAGGAAAGATGAAGGAATTGGGAACAAGGTTGGAGAATATTACTTCTCACAAACTTGTTAAGTCAGGGCACCAGGATTACATTTCTCAAAAGAGTACATTCATACAACATGGAGAAGACAATACAACAGCATTGGTTCACTAAGCAAGTTCCAGGTAACACTGCAAAGCCTTTTCAAGTCAAGCAATACTGAAGATTTAATTAAAAAAAAAATTAAAAATAGAGGAAAAAGTAGCTCCATTAATTTTCCTTGCCTTAGCTAATGTATACTGCATGACTGTGTTTTCCTTTGTTTCTCTTTCATCTTTAAAAAAACCATAGCAACAGCAGAGGAAATGAACTGCAGGTTCAGTGCCACAAAAACATCTGACTGCACTTGCTTTTAAGCATGCAAGCATCTCGCCAGCTTCAGCTGGGACGGAATGTTCAGCAGATGCTGCAGGATGCAGTCAACACAGCCAGCTGTGTGCAAAAGGACAAGGATCTAAGCTTCGGGCCAAAAAGAAGTGGTTATGGAAGGTAAATCAAGGGGATGAGATGTGTGTGAGAGGTGGCAGACAGAATGAATGCACTTCACTGCATACAAAGCAAGAACTAACCACAGAATAAGACTCAAAAATTTGAGTATGTAAGAGGATATCAAAATTAGACTACAGGTTACTGTCTACCTAGAAGAACAGTGATAAACCAAGTATAGCCCCTCATCAAATTCACAGGATCATAAGGGTTGAAAAAGACTACTGGTCCACGCAAACCCAGTCCAAATTCTAATAGAAAAGCTTGTTATTACCTATTAAACAAGAAAAGGGGCTGTGGCCTGGAGCAGCTTTCTTCCAGTTGAACTCATGCCCACATCACAGTTGTCAGGTGCAGGTAAAGCGAGATCTTCATCCTCATTTTAACATCTGAAATTAGCGTAAGACTCAGCCCTAATTAGGCTGGTCACCTATTAATGTTTACTAACAGGAAAACAGAGTTTTTATACTGAAACTCCTGTAAGCTTTAGAAGTCTAAAACCATTCAGCTAATATACATCTGAAACTAAACATTGACATTATTTTGATTCATTCTATACAATTAATTACTGATATTTTTAGTTAGTCTTCTAAAATTAACATTCAGGATTTTTTTTCTGAAACATTTCTGAAATCATGGCAGCCTCCAGATCATTACTGGGAACAAACAACTCTGGACTGGAGGGTGACTTGGAAGACTATAGAATTTGAATAGGCAAGTAAGGTAATTGAAGGTGAGCATTAAGATGCCCCAAACAAACAAAATATTGCAAGGACATAACAAAAAATAAATCTGAAGAGCATGCTTTAGACTAATTACAATATGAAGTAAGCCATATTAGGAGAACACTAAGCTGATGGTGTTGCTTCATACTCTCCAAGTAATAGAATCCCACTCTATCCACGGCGCACAGCTACAGAAGATCTGGAGGTGAGCCACGTACAGGTACCCTACTCCTCCTGTTTAGATCGTAGTTTAGGGATACCATGGATTATTTGAAGAACAGACCAAAAAGATTTTGTTTCCTTAATTTTTTTTTTCTTTTTTGCATTCTTGTGACATACTTTGAATTATTTCCTTGAAGTAAATGATACAGAGCTGTTTCATCCTGTACCTTTTTATAGTTTATGGGACAAGATTCAAGTTTCAGAGGAAGGTGACCGTTCCCACCAAGTCATACTTGGTATGCATGAGCCAGCAGCAAACTGTGCTGTGCTGCTTCAGAGGAAAGGAGAAGAGCTGCGATGCAGGTCAGCAAGACAATACTTCCAAAACAGAAGCAGCAGGATGCTGGGCACCATCACTGACACTTCTACTGTTAAAGAAAACACACAGAGCAACTTAGATTTAATTTGTATCTGCCCTACCCCACGGACAAGCTCACAAGTTTGAATATGCGTTCAACAAAGTTTTAATTCAGGATGACGCTTTGTGCGTTAGGTCATGGCAAGGTCTGCAGCCCTGCCTAACAGGATTAAAAACCCAGCCACCAAATGTTGTCATAAAGTAGGGGCCAAACACCAGAAAGTATCTAAAGGGGAAAAGAACTTTTTCTCACCAGAACTATGGCTTGTAAGTAGGATCACTAGAAGGATGCGGCTCATTTTGAGTTTTCCCACTTTTAGTAAAAACCTTGCAAAGTTTCCAATAAAATGGAAGAGTACATTGTTCAATATATGAATTCCATTTATGCTCATGAACTTCAAGTCCTGCAAGCTCACAAACCCGAGCCACGCACCAAACTCACTCAACCCCCACTCTCCAGTGTATGCACATTTGCAGGGATAATCACCATTATTTCCAACAACTCTAAACAATTTCATTTGCCCCTCCTTGCCAAACTCGTCTTCATTCCTTAAGAACCCCATTGCATTACTCTTGAAGTCCAAAGGTGAAATTGCAGTTAAATGATTTATCTGCGCTTCACTGTTTTACCTTTTTAGAATTAGCCCATGTAAATGCTGCCTGATTAACTCAACAACATACTGAGTTAGGTGAATACGTCTCTCTAAACATCACTAGCAACATTCCAAGCTGTGATTACATGCCAAGCATGGAATAAAGCATTCTTTCCATAAGCTTTCAACTAGAAAACAAAGGGATGTACTTTGTCTCCCACATATGCTCCATTTGTGTGGACCACAGCTAACACTCAGTTGTCTGTTGTGTATTTTATGGCACTGGCTCGGGACACAAGGTTCAAATAGATCTTGTTCCAGTGTGAGCTGGTTTTCCTGCAGTTGGGCATCCTGATCATCCAAAACCCTCTTGAAAACCCCAGACCAGGAGACTTCTTAGGAACAGCAGTGGTGGACCTGCGCACCACTCGGTCTTGGAATTTCAATATGAGAGGGGGATTTTTAATTCCATAATTAACAAATGATGAAAATAAGCACTCCATATTCTATTTGAATTAGAAAACAGAACGAGGCCTGATAAGCAGTTTGTAATTTAGTGACAATAAAGCAGATGTGAACATGGTTTATAGCATACCAAATACACACACACAGTGTCATTGCCTGTTTTATTTAGTGGAATCACTGTTGTAGATTAGAAATATTTCCAATTCCCATTGACTCTGAAGCAAGCTTCCACCATCAACAGGCGTAATGCAGTTTGTTCGACTGATTCCAAACCAAAGGAAAAAAAAAAAGAAAAAAAAAGAAGGTACAATCTCAAAAGTTAAGTTAGAAACTAAGTTCACACATTTTCTTTGGGACCAGGAATCTGTACATAGTACAAAATATACATTTATTGAACTTTCTGTAAACACACAGTTTGAATTGTGTAAAACTGTAAGTATTGGTGAACTATGCGGAGAATAATTTATTATATATTGTTATACATTCTACTTAAGGAAAATAGTTATGCTCTGGTATATTACTCTGTTAAATTTATAAATTCCATAACGAAGCTGTGTATTCTGCAAACATGCTTTTCAAGCTTAAATCTCTCAATTTGTAACACACATTTATACAAGTCATCAATGAAAAAAGTTACACTTTCCACAAAATAGATATAAAGAGGTCATGAATTTTCTAAAAAGACAGGCACAGCATGTCACTACAAACGAGACTTTCATGTACGACGTGGAGTTAGCTCTGTGAGGAGACAGGTGACACTCTCTAATTCAGCATGTTTGTACATAGTCTTAGTAACAAGACAGATGCTAAAAACCAAAATCTTTGCTTTGAAACATGAATGAAGCAGCTGGTTCTGGAAATGCTACTGACTCACGCTTCTCAAATATCCATATTCCCTGACCAGGAGAACCTAGGCTCATGTCTCCTACTAACCCTCTGTCACCAGTGATTCAGTTATCTGAGCACTGAACTCCCTGGCACGATCGGCTATGAACACTTGCAAACCTCAGCACTTCCTCTAAAAACCAGATTCCTGGCACCACAAAGTTAGATCCGGTTAATAAATACAACTTAACTCTTGGTACTCAAGGTCATCGCAAATCACAACACCAGCAACAGACAGGAGGAAATCCCAGTTTCCAGCATCAAACCATTCCTATGGCATCAAGCAGCAGAAGGCACAGGAACAGCTCCTGCAGCTCCTTGCAGACTGGGAACCATCGCATACTGCCCAGCTTCCCATTTACATGTCTGGAAATCTCACACGCAGCAGACTTGGGAGTCTAGCATCAAACACTCAGCAAGAACAAAAGCTCCCTAAAATGCCAGCACTGATTCTTCAGTAGTTCCATTAGCAGACGTGGAAACGATGCTCTGCATATTCAGCACATTTATTCCTAGGGGTTTAGGGCCTCTTTGCATTCCCAACCCATTTTGGGTTCCATCCTTTTGGTTTTAAAGCCAAAAGCAGTACATGGAAGACCAGAACCTCTCACGTTTTGTCCTTCTGATGTTTTAAAAGAAAAAAACTGCTGACTTGCATACTCAAAGTTAGGACATTATTAATTCTAATTCATCTACCCTTTTGCTTTAGGATTGCCACCTTCTTCACCTACAGCTTTGAAAAGCTTCTTCAAAACCAAATCCAAACAATGATTACAATTAATTCCAACAGAAGTGAGACAGTTAAGGCAGCAACAATACTTGTGCCAACTGTGTACTGGGATTGACTCTCCATCAGAATCAGCAGGTTGTTGTTAAGTAAGCACTTGATTTTCCTAAGATCATCTTAATTCAATTTTCCCTTGCAGTGTAAACTAAAATATCAAGCTACAGCCTGAAGACCCAACAGCAAAAATGAAAATTGGCAACTGGTATTTCCATTGCTCAAACTGAGTTGAATTCAGCAATACAAATGCAAGTAAACTCTGAAGACCTCCGTCTACAGGCATCAATAGAAGTACGTAATGTTTTCTGACCTGCAAGTCTGCTTTCTCATTTTAATTCACAAAGATATTTCTCAAGAGAAGTAACAATGGCATCTCCTTCGTGCTGGAGGCTTTCTCACAATATATGTCAAGAATCCCACCTACTTCAGCCATAAAGAACACATGGTTCCACCAGCTCTTCGGAGCCAGACAGTCAATGGGAGCAAACATGAATTTCAGTGTTGGCTCAGTGCTACTGAGCTGACAAGTATGGATACAGTGCTCTTAGAGAAAAACTCTACTGTCTGACACAGCACTCATTCCTGCAAACAAATTACTGGTCATGCAGTAGTAAGGATCATTGATCTTCTCCCTCTCTTTTATTATTATTATTATTTACTTCAACATAAAAAATATTGTAAGAAGCATTCAGACAGGAATCAGTAGGAGTTAAACATAAAATTTTGGTTAGGCATAATAACATACAGATCTTGAAATCTGACCTACCATCCCACCCCTACTGAAGTTTTGAAGTTCTCAGAGTAGAATCATGTCACTAAATCTACAGAAGACCTCCTTTAAGGTAAGCCCACTTTTCCAAATTCTGTGTTTTTGCTTTTTTTATACAAGGTTTTTTGTAGTAAGTAAAGCATGTCTCCTCAGAAACCCTTTTCCTAATACACCACGACCACTCCTGGACTCTTAGCCAGGAAGCAAAGACCACTATTGTAAAAGTGTCTACAGGATGAGAAAACAACTGCTTTAGTGCTGCTCAAAAGGAAAATGAAATAAAGATATTGCTCGCTGTAGGTTGACAACTACAACGTAATCAGATTAAAGTGCCTGACTTTTTCATGTACTAATCACATTTCCAAAGATTTTCCTGGAAATTCATTTTCAGTGGGAGATGATGTAAACCTAATTTTCAGCGTGCTGTATGTTCTTTTTCTACTTGAAAACATTTATCTGTCTACGAGTGTAAATAAAAGCTTTATGTTCTCCTACAGCCTCTTGGGCTTCTGTGAGCGAATGCCATGGCCCAGGTGACTGCTACCTCCTTCACAAAGCAACGCCAGTATTAAGCAAAATAAGGGTACAAAAAGCTTCCGAAGGCAATGCCTGATCTGCAGACTGTGCAAGAACTCCAGAGGCAGCTCAGGAGAGCTCACAAGATGACTGCATCCTCTGATCTACCTGAAACACAGCCCAGACTGCTACCTGTATAAAACCAGAGTGAAATTCGCATTTTAATGGCTCACCCTAGGGACTGCATTCATTTTATGCACTACAACATCCTAGAAATTCACGTGCGGAGTCTCTTCCTACCACTTAAAGAGCTACAAATCTATCCAGCCTAGTAGAGACTTTACACTCTGTAATGTCACATGAAGGCTTGGGTCATCTTCATCTCAAATGGACACAGCTGCAGGAACAAGGAGCGATGCCAATTATCCCGAAGACATTTTTCCACCTCCAGAAGCTTGGCACGGGGTAACCCCAATTCCTAAGGAAACAGAGCTGTGAAGTACAGCTCCCTGGCTCTACACAGTTCTGCTGGTTCTTAATCCAAACAAGGTACATCAAGTATCTTGTATTTGCCCAGTGATGAGGAAAAGGGAAATGTTTGACTCAAGGATCACCTGTTGCCAAAATGGCCAAGTTTAAATATAAAGAAATTTAAACGCACCACGTCATTCAGCAATAAAGCAATTCAAGGATGTATGTGTAGAAACTCAAGTGAACAGCTTAGCATGATGAAATCCTACTCTATGTTGAAATAAGGCAAACTCTACGAGCCTTACCATTAACCTAAATGTGACTGCCACGTTACCTCTCTCTGGAGACAGAGCTGCGTATAAATACAGCCAGCCAACAAAATGTTTGTCAGCACAGGGCTCATGCACTAGACATTAAACCCAAAGCTCCATGATTCCAGTTTTAAGAAAAAGAATGCTGACCAAGGGGAAGTATTTGTCATAAGCACAGTGTGACTAAAGATCTGTGAAGGTTTTGGTATTTCTGACATAGGTCCATCATTTATCTGCACTGAGGCTCTGATTTCCTCAGCTGTGGCCAAAGGGGTGCTGCAACCATTCCCCTGCTCACAGCCCTGCCTTTCTGGTGCATGGAACAGCCATTTATCCAAGCTGAACAGCACAGATCGTCTCTCCCTCTCGTAACTGCACAGCCACATAAGCACTACTGCTGGCACAAACCAGGCAGCGTAAGGAAACTTACAGCCATTGCTCAGTCTTGATATTAGTTGCCCATGAAACCACATCTTTAGGTTATAAATGACTGAAAAACCAAATAGGAGCCTGTATTATCCCAGTGTAACAAGTCAGAACAAGATTCTTATCAGGGTAACAACTGCAGTGCAAATTACTCCCCAGTTTTACAAATCACCCTCAAGTTTCCAATTCTTGAACTAAGCACAAGGGTTCAGACTTCGACCTATACAGCTGAGACAGTACCAGTTTCATGGTATACAATTTCACTGCCATTCAAGTCAGCACCCTAAGCACATGTAAGCTTTGGCACCTGCACAAACCACCAAGGTCAGTGCAACAATTCCTCCTCTGCTGTTTAATATTCTGTAGGCATCTTGCCAGCACGTGACAACCTGGAATTACCACAATTCACCATGGGTTAACGACAAGGAGATGAAATTCCCGTCTCTGATTCTGACTTTGGCTGGAGATTACAGTAATGGCCACACATCAGGCTCCTGCAGAGCTGCTTATGGACTATGAGAGTGGCAGGCAGCCCAAGGGCTGCTGCTCACTCAGGACCTCCTGACTTCTGCCCACTGTGGGTACCAGGATGCGACCAACACAACGCATTCACAAAGCCTCGCAAGCCTGGGCCCTGCTTAATGCAATCACACTCAGTTAATCCAACACTGGTTTTAAAACACGTTTTAGAAGCTTCTGTCTTGAACATATTTCAATGCTGAATTAGTGAGAATTGTTATTTGAAACAGTTGTCTATAAAGCAGTACAGGTATTTTCCCAGCATGACCAGTGAAACATTTAATCTGACCGTAACAAAACTCACAGAAACCGGAGCCAGTGAAGCTGTTAAAACAAAGTCACACGGCATACGAAGCCAAGTAGCTTTACAAACAGCAAACTGGGACCAACCTATCTGAACATGTATTTCAAAATACATCTTTGAACATCACACAATTTTCATTTTTGTCACACAGGAATCTTTTTCCACGAGGGAAATAAATAGCACACAATACTTCAAAAGAAAATATAACAAATTGCTGCCTTGCCCCTGAGGTGCTAATGTTTTTAGCATTAAAAAAAAGTTTCTGGTGCAAGAAGGAGATGCACAAACGTGCAAAAGTGCCTTTTTCTTTTCAGAGCAGTGAAAAGTACAGCTTGCCTCTTTCCTAGGATGCTTTATATAATTAGTGTATTCTGTAATCAAAGTCTGTATCTAAAATGGCAGTGTTTATGCATACATAATAGATTCAGTGCTCTGATCTCATCAAATGCTGAAGGTAGGTGGGAGGGAGAAAGGCCTGAAACGGGCTTTCTGCCACTGCCCTCAAGCCTACTTACAGCACCCGTTGCAACAGCAGAACTATGTCCTTCCTAACGTTTAGGAGGCCTCGTAGGAGGAGGCTTCAACTACACAAATCTGTCGCTGAGACAGTTTAAGTGATTATGAATTATGGCTTTACACACCACAGTTTTGCTTCCGATTTTTAAAAGTTTAAAACTGAAAAGGTCTCCACAGTCCAGTTCAAGGTTTTGCAGTTTCCAAAACTAAACTTGAGTCAATATGAAAAAGGACAGAACCTTGTCTGCCTAGTCTTAAATAGCGTTTAGCTTCTCGCACTAATCCGCCATGTGTCATTAAATATGCCTGTTAATTAGGTGCCTGTGAAGCTATAACTTAACATTATTACAGGTTTGCACTCTACAACAAAATTAGACATTTTAAGCATTTATTCATAGGTAGGGAAGGAACTGGTTCTTTAAGCAAAAAATCGCTAGAAATTTATAAATACAAATAGTGCTTATGTTTTCTTCATTCATGCTTGAACAGATTACAAACTGATTACAATGAAGTTACGTTTTAAGCACCCCACACAGACAAGAGGGATAAAAAGAAAAGTTTGCTGGTATATACTATGCTTAGTTCCAAGACACTATAAGTTACTTTTTCACTGTTCAGTGTTCCCTAACTCTGCATTAGTTTTAAGGCTATATATACAAATATGTATATTTCAAAGTTAGGGAAAGACACATAGCAAAATGCATTGTACTACGTTTTCCTATCAAAATAATTATACACCACATTTTGCTTCTGCTTAACTGCAGTAAATGTTACAATCTACTTGTTTTACTGACTTTCCTTTTGGGGAATCTGCCTACTAAATGAGTAAACTACATATTAAATACAATATTCTCAACCAAAAAGACAATACAAGGTGCACAAAACAGCAGTTTTGCAAACACATCTGACTTTAAAACTTAATTTTGCATGTTCAGTGGGAGAAAGCTATCCTCAGATCGAATTAGTTTATCTCTTATAAAATTTTAAATTAGAATTTTAAACAACAAACAGATATTATCAACATGCTATGTCTCTAATCACAGGTACTGTTTAACCACTAGTCTCTCGTTCTAAGTAAGTGGGTCAATTAAAATCACACATTATAAAATGTTAAAGATTGTCAGGCTTTGACAAATGTATTTTTATCAAACAGTAAGCAAACTCAAACCAACGCACATCTTCAGCAGGGAGGAAAAAAAAAGCCTGGAAAAAATCCATACTTGTAAAAAATAGGGTCACAGATGAATCCCACTTCATCCTCTAGCATATGGCTATGTCTTGGGCAATAATTAAAACTCTTCCCATTTTAAAGATGGGCTACCAATTAATAAAAATATTCTTCCACGTGTAAAAGATCATTTACAATGGCACTGACATTTTAAAAGGCAGGAAACAAAGGAATTACTCATTTATGGATAAATTTCTTGTTTGTTAAACCAAGCTTTATTGATAAAATGGAATTCAAAGTATTTTACTTGGAACAGCAGCAGATCCAGCCGATTAAGATTGTAAAAATGCTGCAGACTCCTACAGTATGTAGGAAGCTGCCTGTTTGTGCTCAGTGATTCGTACTTTCAGGTAAGGGTTAATGAAAAGAGGTGCAGAGAATTGAGGCACTCTAATCTCGAGGTTCATATGCTTATGAACACATGATACTATTAATAGGGCATGATTTAACTCCCACTGAAGTAGAAATCAGAACTCCCTTCAACTCAATGTGAGAGCAGGAGTACCTCTGAGAAAACAAGATCCACTTGTTGAAGAATGTGCACTACTCTCCATTGTTTTTTCCACTGGCAAGCAAATTCACATACAGCAATTTTAGGAAAGCTGCCCACAAGATCAGCTTTCGTAGAAGACAAAAAGTTCTCTCTACAGTTTTGTGCACCTCTTGAGCACCTAGCTGGCTAGGCTGCTGCTCCTCGCAATCCAAAACCACAACATGAATTTAAAGGGATATATATTGTTGCATCACACAAGTCAAACATTTTTTCTAACCTCTGTAGTGATTTAAAGCAGTTCATAATTAAATATGAGCATTTTGTACAAACACAATTGCACTTTACAAAAAACCAAAATCATACAACATAAATTGCTGGAGTCTGATTTACAACATGGATTATGGTTTGAAATCATGTTTACTGAAGTCTGTTTTACAAAAAAAAGATCAGTTCCTGGGCTAGATGTCACACTGCTGTCGTTTTCTGCTGCAGTCACTCTCACCAACACATCATACTCCCTTCTTTAATTAATATTGAGGATGGATGTTAAGAAGGGCCACTGAGGTTGGGCTGCACTTCCATCTGAAGAATGAAACGTGAACTCCACAGCTAGGTGAGCAGTTTTACCACATATCATCAGTTGAGGCAGAATCCTTAAAGAAAAAAGAAGGAGCCCTTTAAAGTCTGGAGTGCCCACAGTTACAGCAGTTTCTGGATAATCCAGACTGAAAAGGGAAAAAGCTTGAATCATTTTAGGAGCCTGTTTTCTCTCTCCTTTCAGAAATAGCAGAAACAACATTCAAGAGGCATCTAGAAAACACGTATGCTAATTAACAAAGCACTAAGTAGCAAGCATTTCAAAATCTGATCAAGTGTTTTCTCAACTGCTTACCAATCCTGACAATAATATCCCAGGAATAATATTCACACCCGTTCCCAGAATTGTTTGAAGTAATGCAAATGCATAAGTTTACTACACAGGTACATTAAAAGCCCAGGACATCCCTTGTGCTTTTTGCTATTACCACCTTCTGATGTTTGAGTCCTTCCTCACTGCATAGGAAGACAATCATTAACAAATACGTTATTGTAATTCAGATCAATTTTACTTTTTGTAATTTAAGGTTAGAGAAGTATAGTTTCAGTAACTGCTAGAAATCTAAATTTTGAATTGTAATAAAACTGCAAGGAGAAGGATTCCATAATACAGAATTGGAATCAAAGACACAGCAGGTTCTAAATCATTACAACATGGCTAGGCAGCGTGCCACTACGTCCATGCACCCAGTATCTGAGTAACCCCTAAACTTGGTCCATTTAGGACCCCATACAACAGAGAGTTTTGTATAGCTGATAAAGGAAAACACTCAAACTTTTTCCTTTCCCCTCATGTAGATTGTTCTACATTTGGCTCCATCTAACTGCCTCATCCATTCCACTGAGTTGGCTACCTATGTTAACACAACTAAGAAGCATGGCCACAGCTTGCTAGCTGAACCAACAGTTAAATCAGCAGCACTGCCAGCAGAGCAAACTGCTTACGTACAGCAGCAATTTGGGGCTGTTGCAGCATTACATACTATCTTCCCATAAATAGCAAAGAGACATGACGGGCTTTAACAACAGTCTCAGCTGGTACTCCTACAGATGCACATCCCTATCGTTACTGAGACTGCAGGAGACAGAAGTATTACTCTTTGAAAGTACTGCCTTACTGATTCCTTTGAAAGGGAAGAGGTTAAATCTTTAGCAATGCCACATATGACAACTTCTTAGCATTAAATTTCTGCAACCTTCATTCAAATCTGCACACAGAATTCATTACAAACCAAAAAGAAGAACAGTTGGCACAGAGGTGTAGTACAAAAGCCAAGATCACTAAAATTATTCTTTGCAAGAGTACCACCCCCAGATTTTTCTTCAAAACCAGAAGTAGCAAAGGAGAATCATTATATGAAAGACTAAAATGGTTATGCTTGTTCCAAGGGTAAGGATGCAGAATAAAAGCAGTAGTGAGTAAAAATGCAGGAGCTGCATGCCAACTATTCAGTATGCAAATTCCTGTATCCTAGCTGCCAACATCGTCTCAAAATGAAGATGTTTACGGCTCAATTGTGGAACAGTAACTTATGCAGGAAGTATTCTGAATGTAAAGCATCCTTTTTCAGCTAGCATTAAGGCATTGTTAGGCTAAAGGTACTGAGAGAACTGCCAAACAGTAGTATTCAGTTACAAAGCTTTATGTTTGAATACATTTCACCTCTACACCAAGTCTGCAAGATACAAATCAGGGAACTCCAACACCAATGAGTGACTCATGCTGCAGTTCTGAGACTACAACCAGAAGAATACATTCGAAAACACACACAAAGGCACTTTTTTTTTTTTTTGAAAGAAGAACAGGAAACATTTTTCTTTACTACTGGGGTGGGAAGAAAGAATGCAAGAGAAGAGATACTTACAGTATCATCATTCCTGTAGGGGTTCAGTCTGTTATAAACAGCTTCAATTACACTCCGTCTAGATAAAAAATAAAAAACAGAAGACAGATGTAACATTGTAAGGTTATCTTTTAAGTCAAACTCCTTGGGCAAAAACTGTAATTTAAAATGCAAACTTGTAAAGGTTTTACATTTGCAGAACCAAGTTCACTGCAACTTAGTCCTAAGTGTCATTAAACACTGACCACAGTTAGCCCAATCCTTTAACACCCTCAAGTTCAAGAAAAAGAAAATTGAATAAACACTTTGCATTCAACAGAAGAGAAGCACAACCAAACATTCAGATGAGGCTGCAGTGCTGTTTCATTTAGAAACAAGTCTATCAAAGAAAAAAAAAAAGGGGGGGG
>VXAB01013083.1:4767-26888 GCA_013399175.1 Odontophorus gujanensis | reverse complement strand
GAAATCAAAGAACCTGATACAAGTTGAATGCCATGGCCATTTGTGTGCCCACTGAACACTTCAGTACTACACGTATTATCACACTTCCAGAGGGCTTAAAGAAGAGGCTTTCAAGAAAAGTGATACAAAAAAAGGGAAGGTGAAGGACAAGGAAGCCTCTGCCTTACCCAGCACATAAGAAAAGAGTTTTGGAGGGGGCGCAGGGAAAGGAGAGGAATCATAGATTAGAAGTCAAAAGCAATTTTCTTCCAGATACCCTAATTTGCACAACCAAGCATGACAAAAATAGCACACTACAACTCGGATACAACCTCAAAGTCACTTCTTAACTGCTCATGAATACATGCAGGGGAAACACAAAAGAGTGCATTTGAAGCAAAAAATAATAAAAAAAAGCAGATGGCAGCCTTTATAATCTTCCTGTAACATTGAAAAGTTGGGTACTATCACATAGCAGCATAAACATCACAGAACCTAGTGAATGATCACAGAGCATGGAAGAAGAGGCCAAATTTAAAGAAATAAAAGCAAGCAATTATAAAAGCAAACAAACCTGTTCTCATCTTTCAGAGATGGGTATCGCTGATTCTAAATAAAGCCAAGTTTCTTGAAAAGCACTGTTTCCTTTCTACATTGTCAGTACCACTTCAAGTTACACTAAAGTACAATTAAATCCATACTTCTGTCAATTACTATTCAAGATAACATTACTAAAGCCTCACAACCACAATGCTACTGCTGGCCAGTTGAGCTTGATGAACAACTTGTATGCCATCTTTTATGAGTAACTGACTCATCAATGCTTCAAGATGACTGTAACACATCCTAAATAGATCCTACTATTTATATATAATAGCCATCTCTTTTTTCCTACATCATAAAAGAAGAATTTTGTTATGTAGAAGTCATCCTAACAGCCCAGTTATCATTTATTCCTCTACGTGCCTCCAGACTTCAAGTTCCTATGTAACAACACAAAAGTTACACACTGAAGTATTAATAATAAACTGTCCACATCACATGTGCTCAGTATAGACAGTACAAGTTCACGAATGACATTCTGAATCAAAAAGCACTCACTGTGGAAAAAAAAGCTAAGTGCATTTCTTTCTTAACTGTTGAACGTCAATTTGAGATCACATAAGCACCAGCACTGAAATTTCAAGTACAAAAACAACCTATTTAAACTTCTACTTAATGTTCTGATAGACTTCTATCCTGGTTTTGTGTCTGACAAGAGCAGAGAGATGCATAAGCAAAACTTTAAGTAATTATCACACTGCCTTAGCTACAGACAAGAAAAGAAAGTTGCCAAGCAAAACATCATATACATAAAACTTTTTGAAGAGCAGAACCATAAATCCAAGTAGCCACTAAAGGTAGTGCATTATTTTTGTACCTTCAAACCATGTCCCACCCAGAGAAACCCAATTAATTACAAAAAACAGAGACACTCAGGCCACCCTTAAAAAAAAAACAAACAAACCACCCTTGGTCTTTCTCAAAACTACATTTTGACATTCAATTTTTAACACTGATTCACAGTTAACTCTGTTCTTGTGCTTTCACTTTTCATTCAGAACAATTCAGTAATAAGGAATCAAAGAACAGATAGTATTTGTCCTGTGCCCTTCCTCCCTCCCCACACTTTTAAGAGTGGCCTTACAGTTAAGTGTTGATTTAAATAATAATAATAAAAACACATTTACACTGATGTGAACTCACTTGCTTGCCAATTCACCCCCTGGCGGGAGGTTTGGGATGCTCTCAGTTGCTAACGTACGCATCACGTGGACTAAGTCTGGCACTCCTTCACCCTGCTTCTTTATGATCTCTGGGAATCAGAAGTACTTTTTTTGTAAGTGCAGTCCAAATTTAACTTTAAAAGATTGAAATACTCAGTTTTATAAAAAGGCAGCTTAACTTCTGTTAACATAAGAAATAAACGACAGACCATACTCAACACGGTAAGTGTTAACTTGGTTCCATACCAAAGAAGACCCGTGATGGACCCAACACAAGAGACTCTCTTGCTGTTAACATGCACACTCATTTCAGAAATACACAGCTAACTATTACAAGTCTAATGGCTTTCCTGCTATAGCATTATTTTATCTTCCAAAAAAATGCATTAGGCATGAAGCAAAGATTAACATCAGCTTTATCACTGCAACAGAAGATTAACGATTATCACCATCATAGAAAGCAACAGTATTTTCAAGGAATGGAGTTCACCATCAGACAAAATTAAAATGACCCCCACTACATGTATACACAGCTGCAAGTGTGTAAGCCAATACCTGTACCTTACCACACCACCACAACATGCAAACGTTAGGGACTATCACGTACAAATTAAAAGCCAGGGACACTGGAGCTAAGAGACAGCTCAAGCCTTCACTCAGCTCAGGGAATACGTGACTACTAGGCAGTTATTTAAAGCTGAGCTCCTCCAACTTCGGGGTAGAGAGCCCTTGCACTGTTTTATTCTTAGGTCTGATTTCCTTTTTAAAGCACTAAGCACGATTGAAATCACAAGAGATTTCTCTGTGTCACCCCTGAAAAGATTCTCTTCTGATAGGAGTTTTAATAAATTTAAAGAACAAGCTATTTTTTCACAGTGCATCTCTGCAGTTTGTAAATACAAGCTTAGAAAATGAGAAGAATTATTAAGATTCAGCATTATTGATCTTCTGTGAATACTGCAGCCCATACACAATAGGTATGTCTATACATACACACATTATTCCTCATGTAATTAAGTACTGATACAACTTGAAGAGAGTTGGAATTCATCAGTACCATTTTTGAAATAAATACTTTAGCATTCAGTTTTTTACTGTATAGGATAATTGCAGATAGCATACCAAGTTTCCACTCTAATTTAATCAGTGAGATATGGCACACTGAAGCTTAAAACCAAAACATACCCCAACCTTTTTAGTAAAATAGATCAGATAAATAAAGAGTAAACGATCCTTGTACATGCAGTAGTTTTTCACGGTTATGCATGTTTACAGAAAGAATCAGCTTTATTTTGCAGGCAGATTGTGCAAATTATTTGCTAGGTACAATGGAAGCACTGTCTAGTCCTCAACCAGCATCAGACTGTAACACAAAGCTTTAACCTGGTCAAATAAGAACCTATATTTTAGATATAGGACACCACACACCAGATATCTCAGAAACTTGCAGTTTCCTCAAGAAAATCTATGGCCAAAATTCATTTTACCATCTAACATTGAGGAAATAACCTAAAGCTCGTAAATCTGAATAAGAAGCAAGATCTCAGATTTGGTTTGCCAAGTTTCTTTATTGTGCAATTTTGAACATCTAGTATATTCTACATTGTGCTAGAGCTAGAGTTCTGCTGTACAAAAATAAGGACTTTGTAGTTTACCTATACTACACAGTATCACAACCTGTAACTGCAGTACATGTAACATACAGTCTCTACTAAATGAATACATTTATATTTCGATATAACTAAAGATACAGACTGAATGAACACTGATGACACAAAATGGAGTCGGTCTGCTAGCTGTGTTAATTTATTGGAATTACTTTCTTGCAATACATCTTACGAGCCCCACACCTATTCAATTTACTTTAAAACCTTCTGAACATTTTCATGGCATCAAGCACAGGAAGAATGTATTTATAACCCTACAAATAAAAGGATTCAAAACATATCTGCTTATTTCTTTTTCTGAATGGGAATTCCACACAACAGTTAAGAAAATTCAGATTTGCAATGTTGTGAAAACACGGGAGGGAACATGTAACAGCTAACTGAAAATTATTTATGTCTAGATAGATATAAATATCTCTACGATTATCTTTTACTGAACATTTATATGTAAAACTGAGAACAGAAAGAAGGTTAGACAAGTGTCATTTTAAAGTCAACACATCAATAACTCACATATTAGTGCAAATAATAGCAATGCATTTTGGAATGACTGATTATTTCTACAGGGAAGATCACATAACATTCTCGAAGCAACACTTATTTACTGCAAGTAATGGGAAGAAGACTTCTCCACACTTGCTTCCTCTCCCACTGCTATCGTAGCTACGAATCTGGATCACAAACACATTGAGATTGATGGTGGCATAGAAATTAGAAAGCTTTTTTTTTTTTTCTTTAAATCTGAATAATCTCTGTTCACAGAATCATCTGGAAAATACCTTAAAGACCCGCTGACTCTAAGTTCTCTCTTGTTCAAAGGGACCATCAGTAAAAAGCCCCATTTGGTCATAAAACTTGTACTATTTCTTAACAGTATAATATGTTCTAGGCTAGAGTATGTCTAGGAAGAACCCACATTAGCAAAAATCAAATCTCATTAGCTGTTAAGACTACACTGAATACTGGAGTGCATAAAAATATAGTATATGTGTTTTCACCAGGTTTCCATTTTAAGGAATTTTAATTTTAAATAGATATTACAAATATCTATTTGTAAGAAAATTCTAGAAGTAGTATTTACATCTTCAATTTCCTTCACCTAGAGATTAGGCTTTTAAAGTCAAGTAGTATCATTCCTAAAGCATCTTTCTTTAACATGAAAAATAGTTGCTGTAGTGTTGAACATTTCAGATAGTGTAGCAGTCCTACTTTACTAGCCAACTCTGTACCATCCATTTACAGCAAGAAACAAGCTAATTGCACAAGAGTTATCAACTTAAATGTAACAACTGTCACCTGTTCTTGAAGTTGTGTTTAAGTTCAGCCTTTCAACTTTCCTCCTAAGTGAGAGCTGAAAGGGGAAGTTCTGTCTACAGCTGATATAAATCAGTACAGGACTGAATAGTGTTTACTACATATTTCTAAGTTTAAACAATATTTTTTGCATGAGAGACAAAAGATTGAGGACAACACTAAAACGAAGCAAAGACCCTTGAGGGGAAGTACAATTTGTTTCCTCAAGTAGCTCAGGCAAACTGTCAGTAAGTTACTATTAAAGTGCTTTGTAACTACATACAGAATCTGTTTGCTTCTATTCAAGTTTGACGCTTCACTCATTCCTGAAATTTTCTATTTGTATAAACGGAAAGAATTGGCTGCCAAATTCAATGTATGTACCACAACCACGTGCAGATCCAGTGTGAGGTTCTTCACTTACTGAGGGGTCTGTACAAAACGTTCACTTTTCCCACTGTTAATATTCTAAGGGGTAAATGGTGCTAGATGAAGATGCAGCATTAACTTGAAGATCCCTTCATATTCCGTGTCAAAGGTTTGTCTGAACTAAGACAAAACAGCTAAGGTGTGAAGGCAATACTTGCCCAGATTAGAAAAAGCTAGCATGCTGTAAATGAACGTGTGACTTCACAGCATACTTGCTCTTCAGCAGTTCTGTGAGTGGGCCTACATAGTAAGCTCTTCAAATGCCTGCCATTCACTGCTCTGAAATGGAGAAAGCTATCTGACACTTAACTCATGCAGTCCTACCATACATGTAGATGCTCCTGCAACATGGTCAAATAAACCCACACTACAGCTTGATGAGCACCAGCTTTTCCTATTAGGAAAAAGTTGGATTAAATCAGAAAGATGGTCTATCTGAATATTTGTTCAGAGGCAGAACAGCTGTAGTTTGCCATGACCTTGAGGACAAGGTCTCTGAAAAGGCAATTCCTTCCTTAAGGAGCACTTAACACCGACAGTAAGTGCTTTGAACTTCATGTTAACTTGTGTGAACCCAGAACTTCCATGTAGACAAGTCCTTTGTGAAACTTATGGAGCTGCACTTTCTGTTACCTTTGAGCAAGTTCAGGAGGAAAAAAAAAGTGCACAATTATTCCTATAACATACTAATCACTGATAACATCGTTGCTATGTACTCTGCATATTGTGCTGTGTGTACTCTTAAGGAGTCTTGCAGTCTATACACATAAGTAGACTGGTAACATACAGGTCTAGAAGAGCTCACTTCAAAAATAGACTCAGCCTATGTGAACAGTGCACACAGCATCTTACGTTTCAGAAACAAAATCCAAGCTGTGTTCATCTTCAAATATCAAAAGGCACAATAAAATCCAGCTTTAATCAGAAATCTCTGAAATTAAACTGATTTCAAATATCACTTTGAGTCAAGGTGATCCAAAACACCTACAACTTGCAGTTTCAGCTCAAAGTTTAAATCATCCAGAAAAACAAATTAAAACAAAATTCTGAAGTTGTTATCCAGGATACGTTCCCAAAATTTGCTAATCAGGAATGCTTAAAGATTAATTCTAGCAAACTTCTGACGCATATTTATTTGGAGGTACATGTCAGAAGGTGCCTTAAACATAACAGTAATCAAGCTGTAATCATGTAATTAAATTTTTATGGCTAATTTGCAGATAGAACTACATAGAAAAATGATATGCAAATTACCAACTTCACAGACACTTGGCAAGACATTCTATATCATTTAACTCCATGTAAAAGGAACAGTGATTTACTGGTCTGAAGTTATTGCTGTCAATGGACTCATGAAGAACAACTCATGAGCACCAACGAAAATTCTCTGTCATCCTGAACGATTTTCAGGGCGACGGACTACTGCACTTGCATAGCAGAATTCAGCAGGACTGCAAGAGTGCCTTTTTCAGAGATGTACACTAGATGGCCAACGGCACTTGACGGTCTATTAAAAAGCTCTTATGCATTAAGTTTAGTTGTTGCAAAGGGAAGGGGCCAAGGGGTCTGTTTAGAAACTAAGTTACTTATTTTTTTGTAAATGATCCACCTTCTACTCTGCTTTCCAGGTACTTGTCCAACTCTGCCTCTCTTTTCACCGCCTCAGGTGATACCTTTGGTGCACTTGGAAAACAGATCAATATCACACTCATGTTGTCCCGACTTCCCTGGTGGAAAAAAAAAAAAAAAGATTTGAGAACACATACACATCAGACTGAAACCAAACCATTTTACACATAAACACTCAGAAGTTCAACTGCAGAATTGAGAATACAGACTTATTAGCCTTGGCTTTTTCTTTCTCTTCCAAAATTCCAGTTGTTCATTCAGTAAAAACAGCCTTTAAGACATGGTTATTTTTCCCCACTTTCATGCTATGAGGACTGCCTGGCATCAATTACAGACAGCCCACTGTGTTTTTAAAATGATACTACTAATAAGTGATTGTACAATGACAAAGTTGGGTTTCCTCTTGTTTTAAGTACTTCCCAATCATTTCAAGAAAACAGATGAAATATTTAATCAGTAAACAAAACCTGTACTGCTTAAAAGCAGTACACAGGAAGTTTAAGACAGGCAGCACTTTGGCCTAAGAACACCGCTAGTGAATGAGGTTTGTTTTTTTCCTTTATATAAAGGAAAAGAAAATATAGGTGAGAGTATCTATTAAAAGACCAGCTGGAAAGGGTCCTGGCCTTTACAAAAGCATTCTTTGAAATGGAAACATTCAGAACTCCGAGTAAATACAGTCCTAATAATCAAAACACATTTAAATACAAACACACTCTACTTTAGAAAATTCACTGTTTAGTTTGTTTCCAGTACTCCTATGCTCTTGTCTACAAACATGCATCTATGCTTAACATCAGCAAGTAAATGCACTGAAGTCAGTGAGAACAAAAACAAGCACATAAAACAAGTGTGTATGGATATAGGACAAGGTGCTGGCAGCTGGCTACTGAAAAATTTATAGAATCCTTAAGACAGTGTTCATTCCATGGTATTTGTTTTCAAGACTAACTGATAAAACTGTAAACAAAAACATATGCTTCATCAATCCTCCACAGTGCTGGAAAGTAAATTTCTTTTTTCCAAAAGGCAAACAATGACCTTGTTAGCCACGTGGCATGAGCTGATGATATACAGTCTTGCCTCGTAAGTATAAGAAAAGCTGTGTATTTTACACTATGACTTACAGCCTGCCTTTAGAGAACTAAGTGATAAGTTATGAAATTAAACATTTCAAGTCTCTTAAGCATGCCATCCTACAGTTGATTAAAACAAGGTGGAAAGCCACCGCACAGAAAATTGCAGAGATTTGTTAAACAAAACAGCCAAATGACAACACTGAATGAGAAGTACAGTAATTAAACCAGAACAAAACCTGATTCAGGAAGTCAGATCTTCATACAGTCAAGACAAAATTTCAAACTATAAGATATGAAGTCAGAGTTGAATCACTCTGTATTCATCTTGACATGATTATGGCACTAACGTTACTATACGGTCAGGAGAGGAAGGGAAAGCACACCTTCTACTCTGATTAAAGAGCTAAGGTTTTGTAAAGTATGTTGTGAACCAGAAAAGGACAGTTACGGTCCTAGGCTTGCCCATACACTTCTAGTTTCTCAGGTATCACAACATATCTGTATGTGATGTTAAACTCTTGAATTCAAAGGTACCCAGAAATCCATGTTATTTCTACTGTGTGCTTGTTTACCCATTATTGCCATTTCTCCAGTAATTGTAGTCATTATTTATTATATGAACAAAAAGCAGAGTGTAACCAAAACATTAACTTGTTTATAAACATCTAATAGTGAAAACACAAACTTCTCCCCTCAAGTCTTGCTACCTTGTACAAGCAGGTGTCAACTATCTCATTGCAAACTTTCTCAAGGTCATCAGTGACTTCCAGTCTGGATCTTACAAAGTCACAGAGCTCTTCATTTCCCATAACATCCCAGATACCATCGCAAGCCAGTATGATGAACTGATCATCTTCTTCTGATCTCTCAATTTCATAAACTTCAGGTTCTGGTGAGACAAGCTGTTCTGTAGGACCTTTCCCATGGACACATTTGTAATCAAAGTCCCCAAGTGCCCTTGAAACAGCAAGGGAGCCATTCACACGCTGAATCATCACGGAGCCGCCTGCATTCTGAATGCGCTCCTTCTCCAGCGGGTTGCTCGGTTTGTGATCCTGCGTGAAGAAGTGCACCTTCCTGTTTCTACAAAGTAAACCTCTTGAGTCTCCACAGTTGATGAAGTATGTATGTTGGGGAGAAATCATGACACCCACAGCTGTTGACCCACTTCTGTCTGCACCATGTTTCTTCTCAGAGATGACTCTCATGTGTTCATCAATTTGCAGAAAACCTGTTCTGATGCCACTCTTTACACTTTCCACAGACGGTGGCCCATCTGGCCCTTTAAAATCCTGGTTGCTTGTGATGTGATCTAATAAATGCTCACAGCAGTACTTGGCAACCTGTGATCCAGCGTGCCCATCATACACAGCAAAAAACGACCATCCATCAAGTCCATTTGGCAAACCAATCACAGCTGTATGTGCATCCTCCATTTCAACTCGCCAGCCCTGCATACTACTCAGACCATAACGAAGTCCATTCCCTTGCCCATGGGCATTATGCTTCTCCATCTTTGGCTTGTCTAAAAATGCTCCCATGATGACTTTCCTTCAGGTCTAAAATGAAAGATAAAAGGGTTATTAACACGATCTAGAACTTGAAAAATAAATAGTAATAACACTACTAGAAACTTACATTCCGTTACCAGTAATGAATCTGGAAAAACCCTGTAGTATCAGTATGTATGACACTGTTAGAAAGACTGTCACACATGTGAGAAGCAATGTTCCCTGTTATTACTGCACCACTGAAACAGTTCAATGCTTCCAGAACAGCAGCACTGCCTAGGTCCCTACTGCCAGGCCATGAAGTCCTCCTCAATTTCTGGTTTTACGATGGTGGTGTGAAAATGAAAGGAAAACTATTAGGTTTTATGCTGGGTGGTAAGGTTTTAATTTCATTTGGTTACAGCAGGTAAAGTGGTCTGAGGGGTTGAAGATGAATGCCAGAGTCTACACTAAAAACAGTGGCAAACCAGACAACTAGGAGCAAGACACAGAAGGAAGAAGCAGCTGTTCCTTTAGGCAGCAGCAAGGCATTAGCATGGCCCAGCCATCTCACAAAAGTTCACCCTTACATTTTCAGTTAAATCACACAGTAAGCTTCTCAGATGTCATTGCAGCAGATTTACTTAAAACCTTAACGTGTTCATGCTTTCGTGAAAGAGAACTAACCCTGACAAGTTTAAAGAAACCTGTTTGGAAATAAAATCACATATACTGTCAATTCATGCTTCGTTTGTTTTCAAGACAGACCAATGTCCTGCACACAAAATCACAGAATTGCAGGGTTGGAAGGGACCTCTAGAGATCATTGAGTCCACCCTCCAATTCTGGCACAAGCTCTGCTGCCCATCAAGGTCCCATAGTGCCAGGGCTTGCAGACAGCAACATAGTGGTCACCACCCTATCCCTCCTCCCATCATTGGGATGTGATGCAGCAAATATTCATGCTTAAGAGATGAAGAATCACATTTGCAGGCAGCGTAAACTGACTAGTTGATCTTCATGGCTCTCACACCCACATCCAACCCACCCTTCTAATCCACATCAGTTTATTTGTGCATATATCAGATATTTAAATAAAAAATTACATAAAATAGGTCACATGTTTCACATACTTGTGAATTCAGCAAGCACCAAGGAGTGTGCAAATAGCTGTTATATAACACCAGGTAAGGGAATAGCAGCACAAGATGTTCAATTCAAACATGCCAGACAGAAATCAACTGTGAGTCAAACACCAGAGCAAGACTTCACCCAAGGCCCCAGCTAAACTGCTGCACTTACAGAGGTTACTATTCCAGGGATTTCAGGTTTTAATGTGTATGTTAAATATATTAGATTGGTTTCCTATGTGATAGCATTTTTGGTAACATTATTATTCTAACAAAAACCCAGCTATATATGAAAGCACGTATCTAACAAAGCCTTTCAGCACATCCCTCCCAATAACTTACTAACATGTGTTATATGATAACAGCAGCCAAGAAATGTTTACATTTGCTCTCATCACAGTAATGACTGAAATACGAGGCACACGCACTGGATGCACACTTTTTGGTCATGTGCACAAAACCAAAAGGCACGCAACTCAACGGTATGGATGGATCAAGAGAACACAACATAATGCTCATGCAAACCATATCCAGCCAACAAAACAGGGCGTACACTGGTCTTGTACCCTAAGCACGTACACAAGTGCTCATTACTGCAACTGCTAGGAAAAATTATGACTTACAGATTTTTACCTTGCCATACAGCTCTAATGAAGTCAGCGTGATCAAAATAATTAATGAATGCCACCACAAAGCAAACGGAATCATTTCACAGAACATACTTCTTACTCAGTGTCAGCAGCAAAATTTGTACTAATGCATAATATTTGTTCTATTGTGGAAGAAATCAAAACAGAGTTCGAGTCACTCTCCTTAATTTGGAGCTCAAAAAGTAAAAAGCGCCAGGCATGTAACATGTTTTGTGAAGTACTCTACAATTTTTATTACTGTGTTTAAGAAACAACCAAACAAAAAAGAAGAGGATACAGTTAAACGGATCACAAGCACTATTAGCTTGGACTAGGAAAAGCAAATTTCCTTCTCACCTCTTGCATTAGTAGGTAAACAACTTTTAGAGCTGTGCTTTGTAAGCTGTTCATCACTCTGTCATCTAAACCACGATTAGAAGTACCTCCAGGCACATCATATGCAGTTCAGTAACTCACAGACACTGCTAGAACACTTTAAAAAACACACAAGCCCAACTCTTCATTTAAAATCAAGATGCCCTACCCCTCCCCAGGAGGCAAAGCATGAGCTGTTGCTATTCTTCTAAATTAAGCCTTGTAGGTGAGATGCTGACACGTTTCCTCAGGGATGTGAGCTACCCACCAGAGATGTGAATACAAGCAGGCAGGATAACCACAATGCTATTGTCTAACTTTTACTTAAGAAATTATTCAGAGCCCATGGTATAAAGTATTCCCTTTTGAGGAGGATAACAAGAGACTGCAGTCACACTCTTTGCCATCCTCTAGCTAATTGTTTTTCCAACCCCACCACCAGCCTGCACCTCTTGGCATGCAGGCCAGACTTTCAAAATCCTTGTTATAACTGAAGAGAAAGTATGGTTTATCAGGTAGAATGAATACACCAAGCATCTAATTTTTCTGGACTAGAATGGAAACTCTGGGAGAACATGAGCTTAATATCATCAATATGTGGCTACAACCTGAAGCACTGAAAGTCTTATATATATATTTAGTTTAAAAAGGGGTAAAACACCAAGAGGCTGATGTAAGAAAGCTGTGTCCTCTTCCTACTAAAATAATAGCCTTTCAGCCCTGTTTTTGAGTCTGTAGACAAAGAGACAGCTTTCACACTTCACTGACTACCTAAATCACCACTCTTCTATACATTCTTCCATGAAGAGTTTTGAGCACTGTACTGCTTAGAGTTGGAATGACACCTTAATTAAGCACATGTAACTCCATATGCAAATCAGATTAACTTATAGCAGAGCAAGCACCCAAGTTGCAGCATGACTTTGTTATGTAACAACATGAAAGACAAAGAAGTCAGACCCGGAACAGACTGCATGCATGATTTGCAATAAGGCAGCAAAAGTGGCTCAACTGAGTCTTTTACGTATCTTCAGTCATTTTAATTAATAGGAGCTCTTCTTTTCTTAAACCCCTCCCCCCACTCTTCTTAAACCAGCTGCAGTTCTGTGATCAACAAGCAACAGTAGGAAATTAGAGCTTGACAGTGAGACACAAACCTACCCTCTGCTCTCGAGTCCTTGACTTTCACAGTGCCTGACCAACGCAGAGAACCGAGCCTCCCTAACTCTACTAAAGCCAAAGGGGAGAGAAAATGCACTTCAATCCTGAATCTTACTGATGCATCCACAGGCAAACATACAATACTCATGTTTTTTTCTTAGCTGAGGATGATTCTGAACAGGTACTACAGCAGAGTGATTTGTAAAAATATGAGGCACAAAGCTCTCTTCTGAAGAGGTAAATGAAATACCATCATGCATTGCTAATGATTGACCAAACTCCGTTTTTAACTTAAATCAACTTTTGGTTCACTGCCTCAGTGTCTACAACTTCCATCAGTTCCCCTTAAAGAAAAAAGTTTTCTGCAGCCAAAGTTCCTAGATTTTAGCTCCCACGAATAATTAGACAAACTTCTGACAAAATAGATCAGATAAAATATTTTGTCTGAGAATGGATTCTCTGCATAAATACGAATACACATAGACGTATCCATATGCATTTGTGACAGCATCCAAAGCATGACTTCTGAAATGCTGACTTTGTAGAGGTCAAACTGAAGGACAGCCCCCACAGCAAATGCTTGAAAAAGTCAAGCCGCAGTTTGCAGACAGAAAAGCAGGAGTACTGTACAGGCTTAGAGAAGAGAAATAACACAAGTAACAAAACCTTGGATAAAACACAAGAGTACCAAAATTCAAAGGACTGCAGCATTGGAAACAAAACTGAAATAATGAATGGAGCATGCTAAAGAGTCAGCAGCTAAAACCTTTGGAAACAGATGCAATTGGAGAACAGAGTGGCAAAGAAAAGGAGGGTAATTAGTATACCAGACCATGGACATCCATGGACAACCACAGTTACATCACTGGAATGCATGAAATCGCTTTGCCCCTTCATTTGTCCCTCAAATTATACCATTCAGTCAGCACAACTATATCGCCTCCTGATACATGTGAAAATAAATTTTACCTACCCTTATTTCCTTGAGGGCTCAAATGAAGATGTCTCAAATTGTTAACAGTTAATGTAACTCCATATATCCCTGTAAAAATGCTAATTTTTCTGAAGAACACCGACTGGAGCATCTTATTCAAGAAAAGCCACTACCTCACCATCTGAAATTTGTACTTTAACAATATATAATTTAATAATCCTTTTAAAACAATGTTTGAATTGTATTTCTTCCACTAGGATAAGCTGCTTAAATGAACCACACTGAGGCTGGATCTATTTGTTCTAACAAAGCCAAGAAGTGTCCCCATACTACAATTTCCTGGAACAATTCTCTAAGTGACATTTATGCCCTGTATGCTGGAATGAGCACACAAAGAAAGATTACAATCTTTACTTAAGCTACACAGAAAGGACATAGAAAAAGTCACCAAATTATGCATACTGCTATTGAATAGAAGAGGGGCATTCGATCCTTTCAGCTCCAACCTGATCTCTGGCACTCCTCCTGTGCCCTGAGCAGGCAGGATGCAGTAACCAGTCAGCACGTCATCGTGCAAATATGGAACCATTTCCCAAGTTAGCTCCTGCTGAATGAAAAACGAGTACATACTGGATGCACCAAATCAATTGACGTTACCAAATAACATGTCAGAGGATTAGAAGAATGACTAAAATAAAACAGAACGCGTGGATAAGGAGACTTAATTACACCACAGTCATGGGCTGAATGAAGTCACGAAAAAGCTTTATGCCAATGAAACTAGTTCAGAATTATCGCAGGCCGTACCATGAATTTCTGGCATTCACGACTCACCAACATCAATAAAGCACTGAAAATCTGAGCTGATCTTTCTGAATGTGTACTTTCAAATGTAGGAATAGATGGCCAATTCAGAGACGTGAATTGTCTCTGAAAAAGAAGCAGGACAAGAAATTAAATAGAGAAATAGAGCCATTTCAATAAACAAGGAGCAACACTATTTCCCCACCAGAATATCTCTTCTCAGAGATGAAACCACAGACTGCGTTAAATTCTGGTAAAATAACTGCAAATAGAAATACGTGAGAGGAAACTTCCCACTGAGTTAAGAACATTAACGATTAATTTGTTTTAGGACAGATGTTGTCACTGTGTGATGGCATGTGGTGGAAAAGCTGAGCAGACAGAAAGGTAAATGTGACAAAGGGGAAAGAAAAAAGCCTAACTTCTGAGAAACAGGCCTTAACAGGCAAGGAGATGTATTCCTCTCCCCCCATACCAAACACCACCTTCTGCTGCTATCTACCCTTTCTCCAGACCATGGAACCTGTTCCAAGGTTCAACCAGGAGCTGCTCTAATATGCACGCATGCTGGCTGAAGTCCAAATTCTCCCAGAAGTTGTATGCACTGGTTTTCTGAAAAAAGTTCTGAATGTGGAGAAAACAAAACAAAAAAGCAGTTTACCTTACAAACCACTTCTGCAGAAATTATGAAAGAGTGACACAGCCTCAAGATTTCTTCATGGAGTTATTTTTCTCTATGGTCAGTTGCTGAAGAGAATAACTACCACCTGGACCACTGCTGGGAGCAGAAGAATCACTAAATCAATTTTGAGAGGAGATGCTACTTGCATCATTAAGATCCCAGCAGAACCAGCACCCTCAAAACACAATTAAGGGAATATTTCTTGGCCCAGAGAGAATTCTTGCTTCCTTCTAAACATTTGTGTTACAAAGCAGAGATAGAAGAACATTAAAAAAAAACGTGAGGCAGCATTATCAAAGTACAAGCAGCCCAACTGCTATGAAAAACTGTGTAGACAACCAAAATGGCATTTGCAGAACAACTTCATTGATTTTCAGAGTACTTGCATAAATTCATAGGCTGCTGTCTGAACAGCGGGAGAGGAATGAAAACCCAAGGATTCTGCTTGAAAAAATTAATAGGCAGAAAACACCTCCCTCGTATGTTGTTTAGCTGCAGCACCTTTATAGTTATACCTCATTTTTCAAAGGCTTCTTTTTAAGGAAAAGCATTGGAAGATAAACAAAAGGCACTCATTTAAGGCACAGAGATTAAACAAACGCTTTGTTAATAGTGCACAAACTCCTGCAGACTACAGCCAAAATTCAAAGCCCCATTGAGGCAAGCACTGTAGAAAGGAACTGCGAGATCCAAGGAAGCAACATTTTATGTGAGACAGAAGTCAGGAGGAAGAAAAGCCCCCACTTCATTTTATACAGTAATCAATGAGATGCAGCAAGAACCAAAGTTTTTGAAAGAGCAAAGCAAAACAGTGAAAATAATTCCAGTCCAATCAAAGATTTCTCAGGAAGAGCACACAGTGTTATGTGGTTACAGCAACAGAACCACACACAGCACTGCAGCCCCGCAAGAACTGAAACACGTACAGGGGAGCTGGGGGAAGGGAAAAGGACAACGTGCAGAAAAATAGTTATGCTGTCATACAAGCTGAACTCTTAATTTCTCCAGTATTTACAATCCCAACAGAGCATCACTAATGTCACCTACCACCACCGTTAGGAATGTTACCCTATTCCTATACATTGTGAGCCTAAAATAACCCACTGCAAACCCAAGAACTCAACAGATCTGAATGTACTTGAAGTAACAGCTGAATGAAACTGTTCTTTAAGCTTCACTCTTTCCATCAGTCCATCATCAGCTTGAAGCCTCAGCATCTTTGTTCCCTGCTAGCATTACCAACTAAACAGTACTTGTCATTTACAGAAAGATATATTGAAGATTTATAGAGGAATGTTTTCTTTAGTGGAAGAACCACACTATTTCACTGCTATTTCTGAGTCAGAAAGACAACAAAACAAAACAGCATTTGTTTTCATCAGCTTCAGCAAACCCTATTCAGAACAACCAGAGGGTTTGAGTTCAGGCCATGCCACCATTTACCCAAAAGAGGAAAGCGAAATTCTTGGATAGCCAACCTCTAGAGACCAGAACAGCTACTCAGAGCCACCAGGACTGCTCAGGCTCTTCAGAGCTGGTCGCAGTAAAGTCAAGCAGCTGCAAATCTGTGGTTGTGTTTTTTTCTTTCCCCTACACCCAGTGTTTTAGCTGAGGTGCTAAAATAAATCAGGAAAAAGGTCTACTCACTGTGACTCTAAAAACAAAGGGAGGCTAACAACTTCTAAAACATCACAACACCAAACGCACTAATTGAAGCACTCCTGAAACACAGCAAAACAAACCTACACACACACACCATGAAACAGTTTCCTACTCAGGAAACCAGCACTTTTTTTTTCATAGTTAGCGTCATTCAGTGCTGCCAGTTGTGGTTATGTAAAAGTGCAGACAAACTCCTACAGAACCCCACCATTTGTCTCCCATGGATGTTCCTCCCCTGTTTAACCGATACCTTCACCACAACCGACACTGCATTATTACTGCTGTACACAGCACAAAGAGAAAATCAAACGCGTTGAATTGTTACAACATCTTCTGAATTTTCAGCCCTTGTCCCTTGAGTTGTACACAAGTACTCCCCTCGTGATCACATATTTCCATGAGGGCCACATTTTCCTGCTTAGCCAAGTACTCAATATCACAAAACAATTCAATGTACGACACCAGTTACAGGCCTGTTAAATTTTGTGAGAAAATATTTACGGCTCGAACCACAGCAGCACTACCACTGCTCTGGTGAGGATACATGCAAAGCAGCACGCGAGACTTAAAACCAGCTGACTATGCATGAGAATAAAATGGGAATAAAATAGGAAATGTTCTGAAGTGCGCAGCTGTAACCTGGCTTTGCTTGCAAGGAAATTACATCAAAACGATGCCAGAAGCACTATGAGACCTGGAAGTCAAATCCTCAAAGCTTAGGAAAAGCTGGAGTTTGTCATCTGCACACACAGAGAGCTTTTATTCAACAAAGCCATTTTGCCCTCACATCCCCAGCATTCTTCTCTCATTCAGAGGATGGTAAATCACTGCTAGAATAAAGATCTTACCCCCCCACCCTCCATTTAAAATAAAAGCCATGTTTAGCCTTTCCACGCAGACAAGAACTTCCAGGACAGAAGGTTTTCCTCCGAGAGCCCAGCAGCCCACTGAGCTCACTCCTGGCATCGTCAGCACAGCCAGGGCTAACAGGGTTGCCCGTGATGATTAAGGCAGAGAGGTGGTGCTCTCTCGAGTCCAAACCAGAGCTCACTGCAGTTCAAAACATCCCGGCCACTGAACCAGGATGCTCCGGAATTCACCTGCTCTTCAGAAGTTTAAGTGCTGTGAACGCCAGCATTCCCCAAGCTAAGGCCCTGACTTGACAGCCTCAGAACAGCTCTTCACAGACAGAGGCTGTACTGGATCTGAAAGAAGGGTCTGCCCAAATACTTACTGTATTTGATTAGTAAAACAAGGAAGTCATTTACTGGTAGAAACTGATCGTCCCTTCGTGTAATGTTTTACATTTCAATACTTACCTGCCCACATTTCTCTGTATTCTGAATCCCTTTCTAAAGATTACTTTTACATAACTTAGCAGACAACTGGTGAACTCCTTATAATCATCTCCAAACATGAACAGCTTAGGCACAGATTACACAGCTCCTGTGGCTGCTGAATTTTAGAGTATTCCCTTAATCTAAAACCAGCTGAGTGTTATGCACAAACAGGCACAATACACAGCCAAGGAGAATTCAGATTGCTGTTCAAATTCCATACCAGGAGTACAGACGACAGTATAAATGCTAAGCATAGCTACAGAAAACCTTTCAAATCACAGAGACCCAAACATGAAAGCACATTTCATCCCCTGGGTCACAATCCAGTAAGACACGTAAGTATGAGAGTTACATCACACATCTAAGCAGTCCCACATAATTCAGCTGCACACTGCGTATCAGTGTAAGCACATTTAAGTGCTTTGCTTTATTTAAACTGCAGCTATCAGAACAGTCACATTATACTTGAGTTTCCTGGGCTTACAAGTGATTTTCCCAGAAGATTTAAGGCTTTTTTTTTTCTTTAAGACCACTAAAACATTCTTACCTGAACCAAGAACTGCGGTGTTAGCAATCGAGAAGTTAACATATTTTCTCCTCCATGTGCAAACTTAAAACATTTCTCCAAATTTCAATACCGAAACCTGATTAGCCAGCTTTGTTTTTCCTTTCTATCAGTCCTAAGATGCCCTTTTGGTAATATCAAGCTCTAAAGTTTACAACTCTAAACAGTATAAGCCTACTTCAGTGGTATGATTTATAGACAGAGGAAGTATTTATTCTGTTGCTTTGGTCACATATGAACACCTTTCTAGAAGAGCTGTTAAAAAAAATCTGAGCAACTGTTTGATATATTTATAAACACACTTTGTTCTGCAGACTCTGGTAGCAAGCTGAAATAACCATTCGTTAATTTTACTGGTATGTGAAAACAACAACAAAAAAAATAAACAAACACCCAGTTAAACAAAGGCCTGTTCAGTCTAAACACACAAAGAAATACAAAAAACAGAGACGTGACATATCTTTAACTTAGTACACAGTTTAACAAGAGCACTGCCTGACAAACAGAAGTACAGAAGGTAGACTTCAGAGCACAGTTTTAACAGCCACAGCACTCAGCAGGACACCACCTCTATCCAGGAACAAAAATGAGCACACTCCCTCAGTCTGCATGCTATCTCACCTGCTCTCCTATCCCAATCACAATTTTCTTGGGCTAAATACTCTTTCTATAAGATTTAAATGATTTATTCTAACAGTTTTAATAAGTCTTAATAAGTATGAAGTTGTTCCTGCACAAACAGGAAAGGGAGCAAAAAAAGAAGCCCAAAGGAGATAGCACTACCCCTACAGATCCATACCACATTGTGGCTCAAACACACGACTTCTTCCTAAACAGCTTTTTTAATGCAGTGGCTCTTAAACTTTTCTGTACATAAACTGGACTTTCTGAACATTCTAACAACAGGTTTTTTTCCCATCACATTTTTCTCAATAGTTTGTAGTTTGCAATTTGTCACTTTCAGTGAAGAACACTGCAATTAAACATACTCAAATTTCAGAAGTTCACTTCTTATCCTACTATTTTTACTGAAAATCAGATCACACAACTTCACAAACAATACCAGTTAAGAAACCAACAACTAACCAACATCCAGAAATAGCTTAATTTTCAAAAGAATAAACCTGACCACAGGTTTAATCACTTAAGACAAGCTACAGATTATATAGGCTGACCAACTTTCGACAAAAAGAAAGAGATGGTTTAAGAGAAAAGAGGAGCAACAAACAATCACTCGCAACAGTAACAAGGCATGTTGCATAGCTCAGGTGCTGCTCTGCTAAGCTGCAGTTGTCTTGACTTCAAACAACATTATTCAAGTCTTACTAAAATGAGTTGCAGGTCTGCAAAGACAAAATGAATATTGTTATTTTGCAGTATTTCCCATTCTAAAACTTGTTTGTAAATAACTTGTAATTACATAAATGTAATTTTACACTGGCTTTGGCTAATGGCTAATATTTTTACATTACAATCAGAGCACGTGAAAATAAAGGCAATATCAAAGTTGATATCTTAGTGAGAAATATGCTACTCATAAATTACTTATTTAGGTCATTTACTGAAAGTAGCTCCTTTATATTCCTAGTTCCACTAAAAAGGGAAGAGTGCAATAAGATCTCTTATTGACAGCTGCATTCAAAACCATACCAGTTACATAAGTTTGCAAATTATACTGTGCCAAAGTTAAATATCTAAGCTTTTTAACGATAGTTCTTAAAATGCTCTCTCAGCAAGAGTGACTCAACTTCACCATATAAACTGCACTCCAGATAAGAAACAACCAGCTTGATTTTATAGAAAAGGCTTTTTTGTATTCTGCTTTGAATCAAGTTGCACCAAGTGAGCTCTGCTTGTTTAGACCTGCAAACTTTGCCATTCCTTTGGCACTTCCATCTCTCCTCCTCGTTTCCAACAAAGTATCTCAAGCTCAGCTACAGACAGCTAAGCAAGTACTTGGAAAACAGCTACAGTTTTCTACCACACCTCAAGGGGAAATGTTTACCAGGAGACTACTAAAGGACTAAAGCAGAGCTAGGCCAGGGCTATCAGCTAGAAAATTAAAGCTCTATCTGAAGAGACTGAGAGCACAGACCAGCTCTCTCCAGTACAAGCTACAGTTATCAGAGGGTTTTATCAGATAAATATGACTGTGAGGAAAACATTAGTAAATGGGATAATGCATCAGCAAGACTTTTACTTTTAGAGCAGTGACATGCACAAAACATACGCCCAGGAAGACAGGACTGGAGGGAAAAGCTCTCGGAGCAGCTCTCCCTGCCCTGGTGAAAAATGCTGGCACACCTATCAGAACTGTTCTTCTTCAATACCTCTCCTCTGATCACACAGGGAAAGAGTACAACTTCCTTGATCCCTGTTTTCCCTCCACCCCTTCCCTGTCTCTGATCTTATACATAGAAAACCTATGAATAGTATCAAAAGAAAAGTTGTCAGAGAAGAAACGTGGGTAGAACTTGCACAATTAATTCCTGTTAATTTGATGACTCACACAGGGTCCTGAGCCTGGCAATTATCTTTAACTTCACTGGGGCTTCACAAATCATTCAGCAGCCACCTGGGCACTGAAGCAGTATATGCAGACTCAGCAAACGGTCACTCCGATCCCATCTGGAAGGTAAGTTCCTAGAATCACAAGGGTTAGAGCTTCTCTACTTTACCAGACGATTCTACTCATTGTGACATTATCCATCCTGACCTACGGAAAGCCACCAACCACTGAAGAAAACAGATCTAAACACTACTGCTCACAGGACTTCATCTAAGATTGCCATCTGCTTAAAAGGAGGAAAATAATTCTTCAGTGTGACAGACAGCCTTACGGTGACCACACAACCACCATTTCCTCATCTGACAAAAGGTACAGAGCAAAAATAAGTTCCTCACGAGTGCCAGGTGGTTTTGCAACACCCGGATTTTGCCATACCCGTGGCACAGCACTGAAACATTACAACGTGTATGAAACAAACACGCAGATATCTAAGAGATGCCTACGAAATTGGTTCTGAAACGACGCGCCAGCCCCGTGTCGCCGTCCGACCAAGGCAAGGCAAACCGACGTGACAAAAGGGCTGGCTGGCCGGCTGCGGCTCGGAAGCTGAGCTTCGTAGCACCGCACAACTTCGAGCGGCGGTGGCTGCACCTCCGGCCCCGCGGCAGACCGCAGCCACAGCGCAACCTTTGCTCACAACGACATCGTTTCCAAAGGCGGCGNTCGCCTCAGTTCATTCACAGGCGGCGGCTGCCGAGGGCGGCTCGCTGCCCAGGGGGAGCCCAGCGCTCATCTCGCCTCCTGCTCCGGACCGCTCGGCCGCCGCCACCGTCGCCGCCCCCCCCGGCTCTCCCGAACCCCGCGCCCACCCGCGCAGAGCCGCGGAGCGTCACCCGCCGCGCTCGCGCACGCACTGCGCCGCCGCCGCCGCCTCCTCCTCCTCCTCCTCTCTTCTGCGCAGGCGCCGCAAACGCAACGGAGCGGGGCGGGGGGGGCGG
>VXAB01013082.1:36178-63232 GCA_013399175.1 Odontophorus gujanensis | reverse complement strand
ATTCTATGATTCTATGAAAAAGACCCTCTCAACCCCCACAGAACTCATTTTACACTAACCAAGAAAAATACCCATAATTAAATTAAGGCACTTTTTGTTTTTATATCAGTACAATTTATAGTGATACCAGTTTGACAGTTTCTAGGCACAGATGTGAGCTTCACATTTTTCCTGGATGTAGCAGATTTCTCAGCCAGAAAACTGTGCTAGGGAGACACCTGGGCACTGAGCAATGCTTCAGGCCATCTTCCTTGATAATGAGAAGGGCTGGTATCATCTGCTCTTAAATTGTGTTTCTATCTAATTAAATTCAGCAAGAGCTCATTCTCTAACCAAAACTAGTCACATGAAAGAATTTGGACAGGGGAATGCTGATATCTGAAACAAAAGTTCACACCACCTGTGACGTCATTCAGAGATGATAAAATACCTAATCAAACTGGGTAAGCTGGGCCATTACATTTTGACAGTGTATCCAATGTCTCTGAGTGTAGCAGGGGAAATCTGCAATGCACAGCCAATTCTCACTGTGTGTAGGTACTTTCTGAGTGCAGATATGTGCTGATGCACTGTAACAGCAAAGCAGAGAGCAAGATGTGCCTCTGTTGGTGCTGGCACATGACCATGATACTTGCAAGATATTACTGTAGGGCAGAATTTGCTGGCAAGAAAAACTACTATCTTGACACTATTATCCTCAGTAATGCTGAGTGATGTCCCATTGGAGTGATGTCTCATGTGAAGCTTGTGCAAGGAAATATGATAAAGCTGTGTCTGAAACAAGGCAGGGGAAGGAGTACTCCCTTGCTCTCAGAAATGAGGAACATCCTTTTCCCTAGAAGAGAGATGAGTGGACTTGGTCCAGTTCCTGCTGTTGCTGCTGAAGCACTAAACCTGCCCTGGACTGACATCAGAAATGCCCTGAGCTGAGTTAGAATTATTGCTGATACCACTGATAAATCAGCATCTTGGTTGTTTAACAGAACTGGACATGCTGTAAATGAAATTAATATGTGTTCTTGGATTCATAAAATGTCAGTTAGAGACTATAGTAATAATCCCTAGGGGGTGCAGAACAAATGAGATTTGTCTGTAAATTGCATTTAGGGGCAGACTGCCATGTCCATCATTGTCCACAATGAAATTGTGACTAACTTTGCAAACATTACAGGCTCGCATAGCACAAAGGTCTTTGAAGTGGAGGTTTTACAATCAACCTAGCTTTGATATTTACCATATATATGTGTGTGTGTATATATATATTTTCCCCCATGTACTACTTAAAATACTGGCAACAAAGAAAATGTGCTCAATTTCTGTTGTTACAGAGCACAAGCTGACCTAGTCTTGGTCTTGTGCTGGTTGGGGTTGGTGTTACTGGCTGCACTGTTGTGATTCACTGCCAGATGTCCCATCTATATGACCTTAAGAGAAGAAAGGGTAGCAAGGATTATTTTGAGACAACAAGCCTTCTCATAAAGTGAAAGCAGATGATCCCAATAAATCTATTTCATTTAATTTACAGCCTCCTACATTTGCCTGTCAGAGCATACCACGATATCCTTTTGCTGTGGGAGTACGTTGTACAAAATGGAATTGTTTCTGAAGCTGAAAAACTAGTAAAAATAACTCAAGTAATGGTTTTATGTGCAGTGTTTTATTTATCTTATAAACTGACCTAAGCATATTGCTGACTCGATTGTAGCCACCAAACAGTTAAGGTCAACCTGAAGAAACTAAGGACTGGAGATGGAAGAAAGCAGTGTCACAGTATTCCTTTTACATTACTTTATCTTTTTTTCCACTAACCCTCTGAAAGCCTCTGAATTACCTTGGAAAAAAAGTATATTTTCTCCTCCCTAAACATTGTCTCCAGTAACTGCATTAATCCAGAGATCTGCTGTCCATCTGAGTGAGCTGAAACTCATCATAGTAAGACTCACACCTGAGAGCTGTATAAAAATGTCATACACAGTGCTTACCCACTATCTTGGTCCTAAAAGGCTCCCATTTGTGGTACACAAAATACATTAAAAAGTCAATACATCCTCGCGCACACTGTTAGTCAATAAAGAGATACAGGAGGTGCATTCTGAGTCTGTCATACTGATTTTGGTTTGGTTTGAGTTTTCTGGTTTTATTCTGTTTATTGGAACATGGTGAAACACATCACTTATTTATGCCAACCGTCATCATCAAGGTATTCATTTGGTCCTAATCATGATCATTTCTTCAATAAGGGATTTTTACCCATGTAACGACAAATGTCTTAACTCTGCCTGTAATTTTTCTCTGTTTCTGAAGAATGAAAATGTAATTCATTTTTTTCCTGCTTCTTGCAGATAATTTGAGAACATTTCTTTTGTATTTACATCTTGGCACAAGTGCATCATATTGTTACGTTATTCACAGCCTTTCATTGTCACTGCCAACTTCTTTCGGGGAAAATCAAACAAAAGCTGAGACAAGATATATCAAGTCACAGTCATTTGGAAGCCTAATATTTTATTGTTCTTATTTCTTTCCAGTTCTCAGTCTTTTCATTCAGTGCTTCCAAATAAATTGTTTTCACTTTTTTATTAAATTGTTTTACAAAAAAACCCTGTTTGAGGACACATACCACACTCCTCCTCTTTGTGTCACACAAATGAAGATAACACGAGAAGCTTCTCTTCGTGCTATGGTCATCTAATGTTTGGAATATGTCCTTTTCTATTATATTCTATTATATATCTTATAATTTATATTTTTAATATATTATAAAAAGGAAAAATGAAGTGACTTTTTCATGAAGCTTCCTTAGAAACAGCAGTCATAGTGAAACCAGTTTGGCATTCTGGGACTTCGAGGGTTGAAGCCTGTCACCCGTAGAGAGACTCACAAGAACTGAATGCCCTTGTATATGTTTTCTCTAAGCTGTCTCAGCTTTCATTAAAAGGTTGTGCATGCCTACATAAAACCAATCTGATTTGAGGAGAAAAAAAAAACAAACAAAAACTCTTATGTGCCCTCATTCACTATTCACAACCTTGCAACAGCCCTTCTATTCTCAGGGCTTACACATGTCCAGAGAAGTTCTCAGTGAAGTGCCTCTGCCAACCTGATTTATTTCACAAGCATCAGACAGAAAAAAATAGTAATCCAAAAACCCTAAAGAGACTTCTGGCTGGCTTGACTTTTGTACATTGTTTCTCTGTAACTTCCAGCCCAGCATAGCTGGTTTCCTAAGGATCAGTGCACATCTCCCTGTGTTCCCTACACTGAACAGCCAAACCTCATTCAAACTGATTCTGAAAAATGAGGGCCTAGTACCTCAGAGGAACAGAAAAATCCCTGTAGAGAGCATAGGATAGAGGAAAAAATGGGGACAGTGGTGGGGAGGGATTTTCCACTCACATCTAACCTCCAAACAGTGATGCTTACTTTAACAAGGGCAAAATAAATAAATAAATAAATGCTAATTCATAGAGTTGGATGCAGAAAAAGCGTGGAGGTTTACAAAAGGTCCAGACCTAGAGATGACCCAGAGGAGCAATACCTGGCCTTTTGCATCCATCACATGTGGTTAGGAACCTGCTGCCTGGGAACTGTCAGGAGACAGGAGCCACCATTCAGCACTCCCTGACACCACAACAGTGGGCATGAGAAGGCAGCAGGTATTAAAGAGTAAGGGCAATTGGATGCAAGTCTGAAGATTTTCCATGGGCATAGCTCTCTTTTAAATCAGTTGTTTGTGCAGTCTCCAAAAGTAGCCCCCTAAGGACCTCATTAAGCACTACTATATTTTTTTCAGTTATTCCAGTATTATCTTTTTTCAGTTATCCTCCCATGAAGACTAGATATTACTTTTTTGTTGTTTTGTTTTGTTTTAGTTCCTATAAATACGATTTGTTGTTTTTACCTTCCATTATTTTGCTCTGGTTTTGTTGCTATTGTTGCCTTTATTTCATCAGATACCTTTATTTAACGACAGATTTGGTTCTGCTTTTTAAAAATCTTTATCTTACTGTATTGACCCATCATTATTTTACCAACTCTCTTAGAAGTCATTTATCCTACATGATCACTGGTTTGAGTTCTTTCCTTCAGTTTGCAAAAGCAAACAAACAAACAAAGCAAATAACCAAACACATACTTTGAGGAATGTATAGGTAAAATAAAAGACCTAAATTAATTCAGCAAGATGCTTAAGGGGAAACCTTGCCATACATTTGTGTTACTATTATTGCTGTTTCCTACTACAGCAGGAAATGCAAAAAAAAAAATAAAAGTGGCAAAATATGGATGCTGCTGTCATAGGTGGTCTGGACATTGGATGACCCTGTAGTCTCACACGTCAGAGCACTCACACTGCTCAACTCAGCACTGCCCTGGTGACAGAGGTGGTTCCCACCTCCACGGTGAATCCCTGGGGAATTTCATCTGGGAGTTTATACAGCATTTCACCAAAGCCCTTTGCATGGTCACCAATCCATCCAACAGTCAGGAGAGCGCTTCAGCACGTGCTTGATGCAAGGTGCATACTTGGAGCCATCAAAATTAATGATGCTTAGGCAGATTTCAAAGCTAAGGGCCTTGCTGCACTGATGGTCCCAATGAGTTGCCAGGAAGAAACTCCACTAAACGTAGCTGAATTGAACCACAGAGTGTTTTCACTGTGTCAAATTTTTTTGTCATGAAAACATGAGTGGGGAAGAGTAAATCTCTATAATAAATACTGATAAAAAGAATTATTTATATATGATATTAAAAAAGGAAATGGTTTCAACAGACTAGGTTAATACAAGCTCTGTGGGGAGACAGTATGCTTTTCTTGGGTTTTGCATGGTGCCTGGGATGATGCCAGAGTTAGCAAATAGTTATTAATAAAAACAAAATAATTGTAATGACAAGAGTTTATGCCAGTTCTTCCTGTCACCTGTGTGTGTCAGACAGATAAATATAAATCTGAGTACAGCAACTATTTTTGAGCTAGCATGTTTTAAGATGAGGGCAGCTCTATTTCATGCTTTTTGCCCTCTACCCTATCTCTCCTCAGTCTGAATCCTCCTTTTGCATACCCCGAAAGAGCTGTCTGCCTGAGGCAAATCAGCCAGCCTAAGTACAAGAACAACAGTCACTCTATTTTGCTATAGGAACAATGTAAAACAAGCCCACATGTCAGCAGAGCACTAGCCTACTGACAATGTTTTTTTTTTCCCGAGTCACTAGGGCTAGAAACTTGCTCTAAAAAAAAATAAAATAGGAAACCTAGGATTCCAGCCTAATCAAAGCACTCTGAAGGCTGAGAAGATAAAAATAACAAGGAAAAATATGAGAGCTAATGCAGCCCATGTCACAATTGTGCCCCCACCACCTCCAGCTGCCTGAAGAGACAAGCACTGAGTTTGTCAGGCACTAAGCCTTCCCAAGAGCCCAGAAACATTCAAACATTTTGAGGAAAACAGGATTATTTTGACAAGGCTGCCAAAAACTAAAAAGTTCACATATGCGAGGATTACTGACTCCTCTATTTACAATAAACTGGTTCTCTGTTTCCCAGCCCATCTCCTAGGAGCTAGCCAGGGCAAAGGCACAAAAAGGTTTTTGGAAGCCCCCATATTCACTGCTTTCAGGCAGCTGTCCTTTATTTTCTTGCTATATCCTTAGCACTGTAGCAAATGTGCTTGGCCAGAAGTTCAGCACCTGGTGGTACATTGGTGACCCACCACAGAAGGCACTCACCCATCCAGGCCTTCCTCTTCACCCACACCTTCCAGACAGTTTTTCTTCTCAAATTGGCAGGTCCTTCCTATGCCTGTGCAAAGCCTGCTCTGCGGGGACACTGTCCCTTTTGCTCAGAAGGAAGATGAGTTGTCAGGAGATAAAGAGCATGGTTAAATGAATGTGTATATACAGAGTTGTGTTTGGGGGTAAGTGGTTGGGACCCATGCAGGTGATCCGTCACTGTTTCACTAGATGCATTCAGATGTCATGAGAAACAGCTGTATTCATCTTTCAGCAGATACCTTTCAGCAGGTTGAGCCAGGGAGAGAAAAGGTGAGGAGAGAGTGGAACAAGACATTGCAGGAGACAGAGCAGGCTCTGTTCAGCCAAGGGCAGGGCTCCTCTGCAATTGGACTTCAAAATTGACCATGTTTTTAAAAGCTATTTTACAGATAAAAATATTAGCATGTGGAAAGTTATCCTTAATAGAGTGTGTAAAGGTTTCTGGCACAGAAAATAAGTGTGTGACAAAGTACATTCCAAACCAAAACTGTGAATTAAGAAAGTCTATCCAACAGGGAAAAGGGATGAAAATAAAGAAAAATAAAAGAAACAAAAGGAAAAGAACCAAAACAGTTGGCAAAAGCACAGATGAATCATGAACTGCCAAACTTTCAGAACATTCTTAGGTACAATTTACTAAACCAGCTAAGAAAGAGGTGCTCATAAATTATCTCAAAGCCTATTAAAACTTTAAACACTTTGTATGCTTGACTGCCAACAAAGGTTTTAAGTAGTATTGCAGTTTGAAGATCATCAGGGAGTCAATAGTCCTCAGTCGTTATATTGAGGATGCAAGGGCTGCAGTCCACTCTACTGTAAGAGGTTGCAAAGTTTGATGGGATGGAACGTGCCTACAAATCAGCCATGTAATGGGAAGGTCCAGAGAGTGGCTGAAACAATATTTCACAATTTTAAGATGGAGATCCCTCTACAGAGAACATGGTTTGTACGCTGCTGAGATCTCCTGTGCAGCCAGATGTACTTTGCTGGGTCACAGACTGGTAACAATTCACCCCTCCTGCTTTGTGTGTTCCTACAGGGCATAAGATTTAGTCACCCAGTGCTGAGGGACCCAATCTTGTGTTGTTTCTGCTTATCTCCCTTTAGGGAGAATCTCTGGAGAGGATGAAATTATTAGAGGATTAACTTTAAAACTGAAGGTTTTCACAATGTAAAAGTAATAATTAGAGCACTGAAAACAAAAGCAAAGACTGTATCATTTGTTTCAACAAGCAGATTTCTAGCTAAGTAGGGACCATCTCAGAAAGGATAGAGATGCACAACAGAGAAAACCTGTAGTTTTCAGGCACAAGGAGAAACGTTCACTGCTGACTGACACCAGCCAAGCCACTGGCCTCTGGATATTAGAGGCTCTACCAAGGCTTGCTCTGTCTCAAATAGAAAAAGAGGTGAACTAATGCAAATGCAGTGCAGCATATGTTAAAAAAGTCTACCCATATTCTTGGGAAAGGTGAAGCAGAAATCCTTCCTTCCTGATTTTAGTTCTCAAACCTTTTTTTGCCATCCAAACTTATTAAAATGTTTTTATGCACTTATAAATTCTTCTGCGGTACATGCTATGTTAAGGGCCAAAATAATAAAAGAACTAGAGTGTTTCTGCCCAGAGATCCTTAAATATTGAATGCAAATTTCCTGATAAAATTCCAAAGAATCACAACATAGTCTAGTGTTCTATAAATTATGCTAATTCAAATAAATCAGACTATATTATCCCTAGCAGCTTCTACACAGTCTTAAATTTTATTAGTCACTCCTCATCAGTCCATTCCACTCAAACAGTTCTGTCTCCAGTCCCCAGGCCTGCTTTAATTTCAACAGTACATTATCCTTCACAATATAAAGGGGAAAGAAAACTCAGGAAGAAGGTAGGCCAGCTTACAAATGAATCTCCTGGGGCAGCTTACTCAGACATGAAGGATGGATGTTTATCCCAAGTGGTCTGTGTCCCAAACACAGCCAGGCCCATAAATTCTCCCTGGACAGTGTACTGGGAGCCCAGTAGCTCCCCCTCACCAGCACAGAGGGCTGCAGTGTCTCCTGCCCTACTCCAGGGGTACCTATCATTGCAGAGCTGGAAAAAGGGTAACCAGCAGAGTCTGAGCAGCCTCCAGGAAGATGTTCTGGGCAGGTGGATCCCCTGATGCCTGGTGGGCATAGTCCTTCTGTGCCCTTCCTGTGTGGGGTGAGCCAGAGCCTGCACCTGCCACCCTCAGGGGCATGCATTTTTGGGACTGACTTGAGCATCACCTCTCCTATATTGAGACCTTGATGGCATTGAGAGCTAGCCTACTATGTGCCTGAGATGCAGCGTCACAAGCTGATGGTTTGCAGCACTGAGCCAAGGCTTTGCTTGTCCATCCCCTGAGAAAAGAACCAGTGGTGCTGCCTCTAGCATCATAAAGTATCTGCTAGGGCTGGTGGGAGGGAGACTGCTAAGGATATGGTTTAACAGAGTTGCTGGGATTTCTTTTTTTATTGTATTTATTCTCATGAATTATAAGAAAAAAAAATAATTGGACTTGGCTCAATTGAGTTAGTACTTTTGGAGTTTTATTAATCAATGTCTCAGCATTCATTAAAAAATGACACCTTTTAAGACCAGTGGAGAGGAACATTTCCAAATACTTCCAATCAAAAAATAGTTTTCAAACCCACATTACATGTATTTTTAAACCAACCCCTCAGGGAGATATGTGTGAACTCTAAATTATCCCAGTTAACTTCAGAGCCAGAGATCAACGCCCAGAAATGCAAAGTCAACTGTAAGCTTTCTGAATATGTTGCTGAGGGTACTCCAGTGCAAGCAAAGCAGCAGCTGTGCACAGCTGAGTTTCATGCCCTGTATTCTGATCCATCCTGAAGCACCAGGGCTCCAGCTCAGTGCCACAGAGTGCTGGGCATGGCAACAAATGAAATGGGGCTGCTGGCGATGGCCTTGTCTTAAAGAAATAAAGTCTGCCCAGGGAAGAGAAAATGAAAACCAAGTTACTTAAATTGACCAAAAAAAGATGTTTACCAACCAAGCAAACACATTCCTTTAGTCTAGGCACACTGATAGCACCCACTTAAAGGCACTAAATTCAGTGCTGAATTAAAAGCCTGTATTTCACACCCAGGGCAAAACCGAGCATCAACATTTTCACTGTGAGTCTGTGAGTGAGGGCACAGAACATTACTTTTGTAAGCACCCTACAATTCCATGGGTCCTGTCCTGTCCTGTCCACTTTGAAGCACCTAATAATGCACTGTGTCTTGTTATTTATCTTGGAGGTGGAAAAACTGGTAGAAAATGTAAATTCAGAGCAGCAAAACTAAAGCCCAGGATCACAAAGGAATCTGTCCCAGGGCATACTCATAGCCAGTAGGACACATTGAGAAGAAATCAGTCTTCAGCTTCTCTACTTGCATTTAAGAAGCCACTTAGAGCATGTTCTAGAGAAACCAGACAACCATCCAGTGCACTGGCCCACTTCATCTTATGCAATTCAATAGTGAAAGAGAGGAGTTGACAAAGGGCTGTCATCAGCCCCATGAGATAGAGGAACTTCTCCCTGACTCTGAAAGAACCACATTCTCGTAAGGCTTTTCACTCACACAGATGCTACTGAGCACTACTCATGACACAAAGGTTTAATTACATAGAAGATAGTGAGAGTCAAGGAACCAACAGATACAGAGGTTGCAACTTTTCAAGGGTGCTACAATAAAGTCAGAATAATGCCTTATGAAGGCTAATTGGATTGTTCATTAAAGTTTATTGTGAGCAGAAATGCTTGAGTAAGCAAATGCTACTGTGCAATGCTTGAGCTTTGGTATCAAAAATGTCCAGACCATAAGCAATTTAGCTGTCTAGAACAAAGGGCAATGACTTATCACAAGCCTCCATTCCTCGTAAAAGGCTTTGCTGCAACAGCCAACACTTGATGAGGCACTGTCTGCAACACCCCATGCCCTTGAAGGGCCAGTTTGCACCCACAATGCTGAGTATGTTCTTAAACCCACTCCACAAAGGGAACCTCCAGGTGGAGTGAGTGGGAACCTATTTGTATTCCAGCTGGTGCTGTTCAAGGGATGAGGGATTCAACAATTCAAAAAGCCATTGGATCTTAACCAAATCCTATTGACTCATCTCTCAAGTTATTCAGCAGACATATTTACAGCACATTGTTTTAAGAAAATTATGCAAACTATACATCTTCATCAGATAAATTATTCACAGTGAGTAATGTGACTCTGCCATTGTTCATAAACACAGCTCCTGACCCAGTTATTTCTCCCGCTGTCTAACAACTGCTTTGGTTAGCTCAGCCTTTTGAGAAGCTCCAAGCTTCAGCAAAAATAACTCAGCCATTTCAGTCAATTTAGCTCTGCAGTTCCACAGCTCCTTTGCGAGTAAGTTTCAAAGTGCTTTACAGAGAAGATTAGGATTGTCACAAGGGGTTGGAGGAGCGCTACACTCCAACTGAGAAGGAGATCTTAGCCGCGTACGAGGGGGTTCGAGCTGCTTCCGAAGTAATCGGTACTGAANGGCCAATGCTTTATCTTTACACTTGACAACACATTTGAAGTGTTGTCACAGGCCATCTCTAACTGCAGGCAGCAGGAGGCAAGCCTGAGGTTAATAAACTTTCTCTCTTCCACAGCAGATGTAATTGTAACGAGTACAAAGTTTACAGGATACAGGCTAACTCAGCCAGAAAATACAAAACACAAACATGGAAAAAAAGCATCATTGAGAAGACTGTCAACAGCTTTCAGATTAGCAATGTGCTCTTGTTGAAGTAACAACCACCAGAAGAGCTACCCCAAACTGACTCTGGAATTTGCCTCTATCAGAAGTGATGTCTTCTGTAATCGCACATGTAAGTGCTCACAAGGCTACAGTTTAACTAGAAAAAGGCTTCCTAGTGATCTCCGGCAGGATTTGTGGAGGTTTTCCTTCAGTTTGCAGAGTCATTTGTACCACACAGCCACGTAAAGATTTTTACTTTCTTCACCAGTGCTAGCTGGTATTCACTCCCCACTCAGCAAACAGCTTCCCACTGGTGCCAGCAGAAGTTCCCAGGCCAGCAGTGAGCCTGGGATCCACTGCCATGTGAATGACCATCAAATGCAGCTTGCACAGACACAGCCAGAGCTTTGCTGAAGTTAAGCATCACACCCCTCCTCCTGGGGAATTAGAGTTTAGCTAGCAAGGAGAACAGTGCATTTATTAGCAGGAACAACACAGTTATTATACCATACTGGTTATAACATGTCACTCTATCATCACCCTATCACTGCTCCACTTACTCTGATTTTAATGGTGTTATACTTACCAAAGTTATAATTACACATTATACTGTGGTTTTCCTACACTTAAAAAGAACAAAACATAGTATTACACAGCTCATAAATACAAGGACATCATACATAAGCACACATGCCCACATAAAACCTTCAATTTAGGTTGCAAATATATTTATGAAGACTTTATGAAGATCCTAGTCTGAATGTGGAAATTGTTAGCACCACCTCTTGGTTAAAACGTCAAACTGCATGGGACTACTAGCCAGGGCTTCCTGCAGACAGTTAGTTACAAAAGCATATTGATTTATTGGTTATTACTAGTTATTACTCCTCTTTTTGTTCTAAATGACTCCTTGAATTATTTTAGAATTTAGAAATGTTCATTAACCTGTAACAATCAGAGCCATAATCAAGTGAAAAAGGATGTGTGTGCCAAATTTAGAGATACCTCAAAACTTTAACATTGGTTCTAAAGAGATAAACATATGGCACCCTCATAAATAACAATCAAATGAGATCAGAGAACAAACTAATTTCCAGAAGGAATTAGTTGCATCTTGGTGATGTGAAAATTCACAGTATAACCCTACCAAGGTCTTCCCCACATCTAGAGACTTTTAACCCTCAGAAGTTCAGTTAAAATAAAAACTCATTGAATGGCATGCAATGATTTTTAGTTACTCCCATGTCTCTGAAGAACCAAGAGCCCCTTGTCCTGGAGGAGACAGGACCAAGAGGGTTTCCAGCAAAGGAAGCCCTTCCCCTGAAAAGCACCAGGGGAAGCCATGCAGGAGTACCTGGGCAATAATCCTCAATGACAACCCAAGATATCCCATATGGCTATGTGCCTAACATCCGTATGTTGCATAGGAATCAAGCAGTGAAATCAACTGCCTACAAAGTGATCACACATTGTATGAACATTGAGCTATCACACAACATGTATGGATTCAGCCAACAGTATAAGAGTGATGTGACTTTCCTCCATAAATGGGAGTAAAGATAAGACAGAAGACTGGAGAACAGAAAGAATGAAGGAAGATGGGAAGAAGAAAGATGAAGGAGGCAAGAAAGGAAAAAGGAGAAGGAAAGAAGAATCTATCCCTTTTAATTCATTTATGAGTTTAATTGTGCAGTACAGGCAAACAGAAAGGAATACCTTTATAAAAACACCAATTATAAAACATGTAAAGTATGCACTTCTTTTAAGTTACCAAAAAAGAATGAAGGAGAACAAGAAGATCTCATTGCTTGTTAGCTAAAATTTCCTAGCTTCCCTTTGCTTCATATTCCTAAAGGGAATACTCCAGAAGGGAATTTCCTTTACTTCACTTGCTTAGATTTTCTACTTGACTACTGTAAATTTATGTAAGTATACTGGCATACGCTAGCTCACATACTTCTTGATCACAGAAAAGAACAAACATGCAAAACTATGGTCAAGCCCTGCTTTCCTTATTCTTCAAGTCCATCTGAAATTAAAAATACATGAAGAAAGCATGCAGGATGTGTATCAGTGACTCGAAGAAAATTTCAGTTCCAAGGGTAAAATGAGTTTGTTATGCCTTTTGGATAAAAGCAGAGATTTTAGCTTAAACTTTCAAGAACAATTTTAAATTTTAAATGTCTTTTTGAAATGTGACACATGAGAGATTCAGTCAGAAGAGGCTTGAGACCCACATTGGTGATATTTGTTAAAGCAAGAATGAGGGGAAGTAGACTGTGTTGTAAAAGCTCTCATACTTTTAGAGTCTGGAGCAAGACAGCAAGTAGGTAGAGAGCAGTCTTCCGTGCCTGAAGATAGAGGAGAAACTAGAGGCAAGTTTCTGAGAGAAGGCACAGTGGTAACACTGAGAAATGAGACATGGGAAATAACTGACTAAAAGCAAGTAATGAGGGACTGAGCCACTTCTATTCATGGAAGCATATGTGCCAGTAAGAGCCACAGTAATCTGCAATGACACTTGGGGCACTGAGTTTCTTCCCCGGGGTTCAGAAATGAGCTGTGAGTGAAATACAGCAATGGCATTTCTGTACCAAACAAAAGAAAACAGTACAAGAGCACTGGAGGAAACAGGACCACTAAACTCATCTCCCAAAGACACGGTGCAGTGCATTTACTGAGAGTGCCTAGAGAGTCACAATAAGTTCAGATTTCTGCTTCCTAGGGAAAGATCAGGAGCATATAGTCCAATTGCTGTCAGCACAACAGAGAAACTAGCCAAACCCTCTGAACAGTGTTCACCAATGGTTATAAGGCCGTAGCAAAAATGGATGAGTCAGCGTATACTTCAACATAAATCAACTAAACAAAGTGCTTGAGAGAAGCATCATTCCATCCACCATGGACAACATCTTTCCAAGATGAACGTCCAAGCTCTTCCCCCCCTTTTAGACACCGCAAATGGTTTTTGGCATTTTCTTCCACACCCAGATGGCGCCAAGTTTACTACTCTTATTATGCATTTGGATGGTGATCTTTCAGCAGACTTCCTTTTGGCATTATTTCTGCACCCAATATATTCCAAAGGAAATTACAAGGCTACTGCAGCACCTGGAAAGGGATAGCTGCTTGTATAGACAAAGTCCTGGGATATTGCCATTATGAAAAGAAGAATGATAAAAGCCTGTCTAGATTTCTAGAGACACTTGGTATTCAGATCTAAAATGCAATAAACATCAGGATACATCAAAAGGAGATGAAGTACTGAGACAAGATGCATAAAAATCTAAGCAAAGGGGCACAGTGAAAAAAGTTAAATTGGCATAAGAAAGTATAAATTAATGCAAACTCTTGAATCTCCGTCGAAGCAAAATCAGTGCTGGGTTATGGATGGCAGTAATATATCCTTGGAATGAATTCTTGGCAAAGAAAAGTACCTGATGTTTGAACATAATACAAGAATATGTTCTCAATAGAACAGAAGCCCTACCTGAAGCATGCCTGTACTCACTTCCACAAACCACATGGATAACTGTACTGTATATTGCTGAATTATTTCAACCTGGTCAGGCTGGCAGAGCTGTTCCCAGTGATTTGTTGATGGTATAAATCATTCTGCAGACTGAGGAGAGTCTCTTTATAAAGGAACCATGTAAAAATGTATATATATATAAAAAAAAAACTAAGCCAAGATGTCCTGCTAGAGGTTTGCTACTAGAAGGAGACCATTCTGCTTATTCTAGCTATGCAGTTGACTGTAAGATAGAAGACCTACCACAGTTTCCTGCTAATGCCTGAGATACTTACCTCATCCCTGTTAGGCACATCAGGTCCTCACATAGGAATTTCTGACCTTGTCCTTTCCCAGAGTAACTCTCCTCTACTACAATAACAGCATTAGCAGACCCACTCCCCATTTAATGAGAATTCTCTTCCTTGGGATATAACCCTTAGCACAATGACTTCTAAACTGGAACACTCTTACTCAAATGTTTTCCGACTTAACTTGAAATTATACATATTTATCACTCCCCCTTTCCTCTCCTGGAATTCTTGCTTTTAGCAACCATGTCCCAGTTTTTGCCTACTCCTGGGAAAAAAAAAAAAAAAGTCTTTCTCATGGCATTTTGCCTGATCATTAATGTTGACATGCCAAAAACTTCCCACTGAGATCTTGTTGGGTTGTTTTGGCATTCCACTTCTCCTCATTTTATATAGCCCTCCATAGTATTATCATTTTTGTGCCAGTAGCTTGTCCTCCTCGTACATAAACCATTTCTCTCATAGCTTTCCTCCAAATGAAAATGACACCTGAAACTGTACTTTGTCCCATGCAGTAACATTCAAAAGCTTGTTAATGACTGACGTCCACTGAAACAGGAATTGATGCTGTTTGTTAACAAATCACCACGATCACTTGGTATTGAAGTGAAAGTGAACTTACATTGTACAGTGATACTGTATGTTGCTCCCTTATGAATAAAAAAAATTGCTGTACCTCAGATTCTGACCATCCTTGGACCACATTATAAAGGCTCTCCTTAAAAAACTGATAAAAACTGTAAGAAGACCGATCCCAGATCTAAGAAATATGATCAAGGAGCCAGAATCCCCTTTCACCATATTCACCAACAATGTGAAGTAATAATTCCAATAAATTATAGAAGGAAATTGGATATGATCATTCCTATCTACTCATACTTTAAACAAGATAAAAGTTATGCTTATTGGCTACTTAAGATTAAGGTCTGCTAAATTTTTGCTTATAAAGGGTCTCATTTCATTTATGTTTTTCATCTGTGATATTTTCTGATTCTGCAGCCTCTGTTCATCCTGCTAAAGCTAGGTAGACCCAAGACACTAGTAACAGACACTCAAAACCAGTAAACTAATACTACTTTTAATCTTACCCTATCTGTTCTGTAATAGTTGTTACATATTGCCTCCTATACCATTTCACACTGCATAGTTCTTGCTACCTTAAGGAAGTAACATTCCAAGGTCTACCGCTGTTAGAGTGACAAGTCTATGATTTCTCAGAGCTTACAGTGAAGGTATTTCCATCTATGCAAAAATCAAGTAAATTTTCTGACAAAACCAAAATAAAATATCAAACAACAACAGAAAAACAACAGTTCATATCAAGCTTCTAGTTGCAATTGAATCATCACCTTAAAAAAAAGAAACAAAAGTCACAAACAGAAAGAAAAAACCTCACAAAATTTTGAAAAATCAGCAGACACTGCCCCAGCCTTTGTCAGGATCTGATCAATGCAAGAGAACACCTAGCTCCAGAAAGCAAAACCCTGTCTCCAGGAGTGTGCACAGATAACAGCATTTTAAAACCCTGAAGTCTGAATTGTCCAACTAACATTTGGGCTTCACTGGCAATCAGTAAGTAGATCTTATCCTACCTGCCTCTCAAAAGAAGGATTCTTTTCATGGGAATAGCTGAGCACCAGAACGAGTTGTCCAGAGAAGCTGCAGAGTCCCCATTCTTGGAAATGCTCAAACCTTGATCATTTTGAAGTCAGCTTTGATTTCAGCCTGGGTTTGGACTAGATGATCTCCAAACTTCCTTTTCAATATTATTTTTCTTACTTTAATTTAATCACTCACTAAATAAAAAATATAATTATTATAATTATACCACAGATGAAAAGGTTCTGGCACTTTTTTATGATAAAATGTTTTCATCACATTGAGATAATGACAGAAGAGTAACTGATGGAGTCTGTTTTACTTACAGGAGAAGATTTCTACTTCTACAGAAATACCATAATTTTAGCGTGTGTGCTATTTGGACAGGTTTTATAATTGGGACTGTGACAAATTCAAGTGCTTGCTTTGCCAGGACATTAAGTTTTAAGTTGTAAGAGTGCAGCTATCTCTCCATCCCCACTTCCTTCCAGCGTGAGTAGAGAACTAAGTAGAGTGGTCACTGCCAAATCTTCCCCCACCCAAACCTTAGTCTGATGATTTAAACATAAGTCTACCTTAGTTTCTCATACATACTCTATAGGCAACATTCTTCAGTACATTATAGCTTCTTCTCCTAGCTCTAACAGCTAACATAAAGTATCAGATGGGAAAAATATACTGTTATCCAAACTACTCTGTACTCACACCTCCGTTTGTTTTTCACAATATTTTGAAAAGAATATTACTGCAGGCATTTACTCAGGCTGTTACTTTATAAAGATACCACCTCCACAAAGAAGAAACATCTCTTTCAGTAGAGACCTCTTTATGAGCCAACATCTCCAAGATTTCCTGTATGCTGGGAGATGGATGAGGCTACAAACACAGCCAGCTGATGATGGAGTTGATACCCATAATGCAATGGAAAGCACAGCAATGGCAACAGAGCAGCAAGCAAGGATTTGCCCAAATGCAACAGCCATAGCCACAGAAACAAAGGGAAGAATCTGCTTACCTTCAGAAGGCCTCAGGTAAGCAGGGACGCCCAGCAAGAGATACCCTCACTACCACTGCCCACCCTTAAATGAGGTCTGGGAAGGGATGGATCCTGGCTCCATCCCTTTCAGTCATTCAGGTGCATTGCATGCATCTGAGCTCCCCTAGGTTGGCCCTGCCTTCCCACCAGATGGTCAAACACTGCTTCAAGCCATGACTGAGCATTTCCACTACTGCAATGAAGTGTTCAAGCCATGGAACAGCTGTTTCTGGATGCTGGGCAACCTGCCCCACACCTCTCCCATTTTGGTTCTTGATTCACACAGCATAGATCCTGCACCACACATAGTCTGTTGACTTCCAATTCTCTATGGAATTTTTATCATTTTCTGGGTTTTGTAACTGTCATTATTCTTATTGGTGTCCTGCAGCCTCTGCCAATAGTTTCAGTGCTGCCTTTGCCAGCTGTCATGAAAGTTGTATGCTCTAAAATGTCATCTACTTCCGTAAGTGGATACTCTGAAGATACAGATGTTGAATAAGAACCTAACTGCTGAGCTTCATACTGGCCTACTGAGATTTTTTCCTAAACTGTCAAAAGCAGAACAAGAAACTGGAACAGAACAAACCAGGCAGACAGAATGAATGAAACCATCCACTAGTCAAACCATATTACCACATGAGGGTACGTGTATGTATCACGCCCTTGATGTGTCACATTTCTGACCATTGATACACTCATCCAGGCAAAAAACACACTCCATAAGGTACTAGTGCTCAAGCACAGTAATACTCTCTCAGCAGTGGAAGCTGAGTTTCCAAATAGTTGCAAGACAAAAAAATCAGTCCTGCATATGTGAGCATCTGGTGACATCCTTTCTTTGTATTGTTTTCCCCTTTTAAGAGTACAGCGTTGGGAAGCCACTTATAACTGTCATTGTGTAAGATGAAATGAAATAGTGTGACTAATGAAAGAAGAAAGTGACTTGCACAATAGATTCAGTTAGCTTTGTGGAAAAAGAAGAGCTCTCCACGTTCTGGAGGCATTCTGGGGTGAATATTTAGCTCACGTAGCTGTGACAAACTTGGAAACATGCCTAATTTACAACGGGATGGGCAGAAGTGCCATTAGGAAGAAATGCTGACAGACAAGAACTGTAGTAGCAAAGTGGAATTTTAATAAAGATAAAAAGTGTTGCTCTGTATCCGAGAGCAGCTTTGTTAGTGCCATCGCATTTTTCAGGCCACATAGCTGAACTATCAGTGGGTTTGGACTTGTCACCTTTGTATAAGCAAAGCTTGATGAAATGTGAGTAATTTTTAAAAGAAAGCATTTCTGTGGCTTTGATTCTCTGTTTTGTGGTCGTTGCCTTGGAAGGAACATTAGTCATTTTGGGCTTTTGCACTTGCATTGAAAAAAAATGAAAAGGGAAAAAAAGGGTAGGAGTTACAGAAGGCTGTGAGCAGCACAGTCTCCAAACCCAAAGGCATCACATCTGGCAGTGCTTTGGATGCTGCTTGCACAGCTCTAACCTTAGAGTTTGGTTTCCGCATGCAATGCCCATGAGGATCCAAGTCCCCAAGGAACGAGTGTGCTGCTGTGAGGTCCAGTGAACACCTACACCCTATGGAAAGAAGGCTCCTACCTCCACCTGGGATCCATGGCCATCCATTCCTCTCCTGGAGCTGGTCTGTAGCAGGTTCTGTACAAGCCATTCTTTTCCAGAAGTGTTTTCCACTGAGTAAGCTCCCCATTCTTCAGCCCAAACAGAAGCATCCCCGTGCAACTATTCAGATGCAATGCCAGGGGCTAAAGGACGGACAGGTACTTGCATGCTCCCAGGAATTCACCTTTGAGTTTGTTGAAGTCCGTCAAGTCCAAGATTTCCAAGAACCCTAGCATCTTGGCCCTTGGAAGCCATAGGGAGGTTTCCAACAAAGTTTTGATTTGCTGGAAATCTTTCAACCAGCTCCAACTGGCAGATGTGTAGCTGTGAGTTGAGAAGATTATTGGTCTTACTTGACTTGTAATTGCTGCTGAGTTTTACCAGTCCTAAATATTCTTGAACAATAAAATGCTGCCTCTTACCTCCCTAACCAAAATGCAGCAGAAGATCTGCAGCTAACTAAGAATGGGACCTGTAACATGTATTATACCATTTGCCGCATTACAGAAATAATTTTCCCATCGTCTTGAAGGAGAATGAGAGCTATGCACATAAACAGAAAGCTCTTCAGGGCTCAGTCTTAAAGCCTTTACTGCTCTTCCTGCAAAATCAGAACCTCTGGCTCTGGCACTCCTGCAACATATTTGAAAAGAAATTCCAATATTTAGTTTTATAACTGCTCTAAGCTGTTATTTTGAGTTCTGTGTGAACTTTGGCTTGCTGGTCCCTCAGTTTTAAAGATTGCATACCTGTATTTTTCTGATAGGCTCAAGGTTTACAATAGAATTTTTCTAAAGGGCATGGTAGCTTGTTGGTACTTGAACTTACCTCATGATGACTCAACATCTTTCCACAAGGAGAGCAAAAACAACAGCTTCTGTCCTATGTACCATGTTGGTCCTGAGTATGTTGGCTGTGCTGAGAAAGATAGGTACCTAAAATACCTATGGGGCACCATCTCCTGATGCTCAGATTGCATTCACACGTTGCTTTGTCAAAAATGTTGGTGCTGTTGATGGCTTCTTTTCTGTATTGTTGCCTCCATCTTAGCCACCAGTGATGAATCCTGGAGGCAAAGCAAGCACTATGCTACAGAAGAAGCACCTCCAGCTCTCTATCCAGAATCATGGAAAGGGCAACCCCAGATGGAAGACCTCAACACAAAAGTCAGATTTTGCTGCATTCTAAGAGAGAAGTTCCCATCTGGCTATGCTTGTCACTTATTTGCTCTGTCTGGAGGGCTGTGGCAGCTTTCCCCAACAGTTTCATTAAGAGCAGCAGTACAAGGGAACATAGCTGCTACAAATTATGCAAAATTATTTACAACTTTTCCCTCAGCCTTAAGGTAGGAAGACCAGTAGAAAGGTCCCAAGAAGATCAGTAGAAAGGTCCCAATAGCTGCCTTTCAGTTGCTTTTCCCAGCTTTCATCTCTTCTTCTACATCTGCCTTCTGCTTGATGGCTTGCAGATACTTTCATAGCAAGCCACAGAAACCACAGCAGCAAGTACTCCACAGATCCTGGAGAAACCCTCAAGGGGGAAGGAAAGAAATAGGTAAGAAATTTTTACTCATTTCACTCTCCGTATTTATTTATTTTGGACCCACTGGCCTAGACCACAACTAAAACTTTATGAACCTAATAAAATTCCCAACATTCTCAGACATGGGTCATGATATTTATATATTAGGCAGAATACAAAGGTGTATTTATGAGAAGACTGGAAGTACTTAAGGATGCTTGAGGTCAGGGAAGGCATAAAGTGCACACGAGAAATGTTTTCAGAAATTAGCACAGGTACGATCAATCTAATGGGCTTGCTTTCCACCTGGAACATGAAGATAAACTATGCAACATACCCAAACCAGGAACATTGCACACGTCATCACAGAACTTCCCAATTCCCTCACAGGTAGTGGTGAAAGGGGCAATCCCATTATTTTTCACTAGACATTGAATTATTTGTCTAGTCTCAGTATGGCTAAAACACAAGATCTCATTTTGGTGTTGGCAGTAGATATATGTGCTAATAAATAGAGGAAGAGTGTAATAGTAAAAATCTCCTTTCCCTTCTGTCCTCATAAAGCATACAATTCAATAAGCAAGATACACTGTCTGACTGAAGTCAAGGGATAATGGGCCTTGGCAACTGGTTAGGCTTTCCATCTTTGTAAATACAAAAATGCTAGAAGAATTCTTTGCTGGGGTATATTTTTGCCAGGAACAAATAAACAGTTCTATCAATACACATAATCCTGCTTCCCAGCTTTCCCCATTCCTCTCTTGTCTTTGTCTACCTCCACCTCCTAAATAAAAGAAAAGAAAATATCTTGTATTCATTCTCCTCCTGTAATGCATGATCTTTTAACGTATTTTAGCATTAACTTTTTCAGACAATTCCTGTCTCTGGAAGACCTCTCTCACTCCAGAAGATCAGCATATGTCTTCAATTTAGATTATGTTCCCTGCAGATGTTGCAGGACATGAAGGCCCTGCTTTCTCTTTCATTAAAAAGGCACTTACATTTTATTGTCTTGGATGGAAAATAAGTGCATATCACAACATTAAGAAATCAGTCAATGTGATTTCATAATATCTATTTTAGAAAAAGCTAACAAAGTAAGAATTAAAAAAAAAATAGCTTTGTGTTGAATATATATCCTAAAGAGCATCTGTAAGCATCTCTCCTCCAAAGAGTACTATGGCAGAAAAGGTTTAATATCTTGGGGAGAATTCTACAACTCTAACACACAGTCACTCTAAGAAACATGTATTATTTTCAAAATATTTTACATGACAATTCAGAGCACACATGGGCACACTTGGTTCTCCACAAGATGCTCCAGACTGTTGTGTAGGAATACAGCTTGATCTGAAATTAGACCTGTTGACACAAATCCTTTCCACTCTCAAGGCACAACATAGGCATCTCACGTAGACCCCAAGTAACATCCAATTATAAAACATCATAAAAAATAAATGCTACCACAAATCTCATCAGAAAACAATATGCCAGAAAAACACATGCTATAGTCTCTCAAGGTTCACACTGAGAATGCTCACAGTGGCACAGAACCATCTGCTGTTGCCTGACCTTACAAATATCTACTGCTAGGTATGTGTATGTGCATGTCTGCATGTGTGTACTCTGCATTCACTCATATTTACTTATCCCATCTTTTGTGCTGAAACTAGGAAGTAAATGAAGTTCTACCCTCCAGCAGAACATATACAAATGTGAAATCACCAGAGCTGCCAAAAACCCCACTGTGGGAGGAAGATCACGTATAACAAAATGGAGAACAAACCACAGTTTTCATACAGAAAGCTTGTTTTCAACACAGATTTTATTAAACCAAATCCTAGGTATGTCAGAGCCAAAAGCAATGGTCCATCATAACCTACATTTGTGAAGGCAAGTAATATAGACAAATGGGTATCATAGAATCATAGAATCATAGGGGTTGGAAGGGACCTCAAGAGATCATCGAGTCCAACCCCCCTGCCAAAGCAGGTTCCCTACACCAGGTCGCACAGGTAGGCGTCCAGGCGGGTCTTGAATGTCTCCAGAGACGAGTCTCCATAACCTCTCTGTGCAGCCTGTGCCAGTGCTCCGTCACCCTCACCGTAACGAAGTTCTTGTGCACATTCGTGCGGAACCTCCTGTGCTGCAGTTTCTGTCCATTCTCCTTTGTCCTATCTCCACACACTGCTGAAAAGAGTCTGGCCTCGCCACTTTGTCCCCACACCTCAGATATTTATAAACCAGGATCAGGTCCCCTCTCAGTCCTCTTTTCTCAAGGCTAAAGAGACCCAGTTCACTTAGCCTTTCTTCATAGGGGAGATCCTCCAGGCCCTTCACCATCTCTGTGGGTATCTCAATTTATTTCCAAAAACATAAGTCTAGCAATGGCTCTCTCTAAGATTTCCTCATCTTTCTTAAAACTGTCCACCTTCCCTTGACCCAACATGCACTGCTTTTTATCTTTGACTTTGTCAAATTGTTCTGAATTAAAAATCCTTTGTGAAATGGAAATTCAGCTTGAATTACAACTCTGATTAGTTGTTTCCACCTGTATCTCAGTGCATAGGGTGTTGGGTTTCCTGACCAGATCCACTAACTCATAATCTCATAGCTCTCTGCAAGTACTGTTGGCCCTTTTGTAACAACAGAGTAAACAATGGAAGAGCAAACTGCCTCTGAAACTCTGCAGTGCTGACAATCTGAAACCAGGCAAGCTGCCAGGACTCTGTACCCTACCAAGGGTTTGCATCTGGGCACAGATCTCTGAGATCTAGTTCGTTCCTTTGGCTGGTGAGCAACATCTTGCCCACACCCTCAGACTTCTCAGTGCTTTGCCTTCCTGTGCACTGGCTTTTCCCAACCGAGATGCTTTCTAGACAAAAGAAACACTGCAGGTCCCGTCCCATCCTGACCAACCCCATGCTGCCATCAGGACAAAGGAGGTGACTGCCCCAGAGGGATAGGGCAAGTATTTTTTACCTACCCTCATGGAATTGATGGACCAACCTGGGCACAGCAGGAGCATAGCACAGCAGGAGCAGAGTTGAGGAAAGCAGCCATGGGGAGGCAAAAGATTATGCTGAAGATACTGTGGCTTCACATGGGCAGGACAGCTAACAGAGCAAGTAAGCACTCCATGCTTTCTACCATGGCTTTCAATTAACATAAACCCTTCTGTAACACTTCCAGATAGTGATTGACTGAGAAGTTTATAGGCCAGAGACTACAACAACTCACTCTGTTACTCCATGAACATTTATTAAAAAATATAAAAATGAAATGGAAATGTCCATATTAAAAATATTTGATGCCCTTGGATGGACACATTTACTTTCAGGACTAAGTTGCATTCATGCCAAGAAGGCTGATAGAATCAAAGCCCAGAACTTGCTAAAATCACCCCATAATGCTATCCCACAGGGCTGCTTTTGTTTGCTGTTAAGCAGTATTCTGTAGTTTCTTCTGCTAACTCAAAGGGATGTTTGACTGGCCCAGATTAAGCCAAAAAGACATAAATAGAAATCCAGACAATATTGTAACAGATAGTCAGAATCATGAATCTGAAATCAGCAAAGCAGAGAAACTTTGTTAACATCTTCATGTAAAATAACTATTTGTTGAGGCATGCAAATAAAGACTTAATTTTAAAAGTAGCTTTGCAAGCCCAAGAATTTTGAATTACATGTACAAATATCCAGATTGCTGAAAGCTGGGCAGCTGTCAAAAATTCCGTAACCTTTAGACAATGCTGTGCTGCACATTTACATCCCTATGAGCCACATGGTTCCTGTCTGAGCAGATGCAGCCTTTCGAGGGTCAAGTTATGCACTTTCCACAAGACAGTGCCAGCAAACCCCAAAGCAGCTGCTCTACAGACCTCACCAGGCTGCTCCCAAGCTCTTGAAGACCGGTGCATGGGATGGGCAACGCACATCAGCACAGTACATCAGGTTGCTCTTCTACAGGGGAAGGGTGGAGAGAGAAGTTGTAATGGGATGACCATATCAATGTTTTGTCTCATTTTAGATTGTTTCTTAATACTATTCACAAGGTGTTTGCACTTTTTTTATATTTCCACCATACACTGAAACACAGTAAAACTCAGAATTCCATAATGAAAGTTATACATATGGAAATACTGCCTAATTTTGTGGCAAAGATTTTGTACCAACACATTGGTTCAAGACAGATGACCTTAAATCTCTCAAAAATGCATGTGAAACCTAAGGTTGTATTTGTAGGATTCCAGGGAGTGCATTTTAAACAGATGACTAAGGGATACAGCTGGGAAGCAGGAGCTATTCACAACATGGTTATGGGACATGAGCTGAAAGTCCAGTCACCTGGAGTGGAGAGTGAGAGCAAGCAGTTGCATCAGTTCCACCCTCACTTACAGTGAGGACCTATAGTGACCCAGCAGTGATGCTGAAACAACAGTTCAGAAAAGCAGCACACCCTAATTCATATAGGTAGTCCAGCTATCCATATACTTCCTCTCTCTAATATTAACCTACACACTGTGAACATCAGGCTTGACATAACACATACTCATCTACTGGTATGTTACAAGGGAACCTTGTTTACTTAAGTTGTTGTATCCACAGCTAAAATATTTACCATACCTGAAGAGATAGACAAGCTATGCAGTGTTAAATGATTATTGATCTTTTCCAGCTTTGCAACATTTTGGGCATATCTGTAAACAAACTATCATCTCCGGTACCTCAACTGGAGGTATAGGAAAGCATAGCAGAAGGCATGCTAAAAATAAATATGGTTACCATATGGTACTTTATTCTTGCCCATATGAATAAGGCACAGTGAGTACTCTGTCCTGTGTCTACTTTGGAAAGAACCCAATTCCTTAACAATATCTACAATGCAATGCTTTTGCACATCAAAATTAACCTTATGCCATGAGACATCACTCTAAATTGAGGAGAAAAAAAACTAAAAAAGCATATATATATGTGTGAGAGTTACCACATAGTACATTTTCCCCTGTCTCAATGAATAGGGTGGCTGGCACTTCTTAAAGGGCAATGACAGCAAAATGTTCTGATCTTTGCTGTCTGCAGCCTCACTGGACTTCAGCCCCTGAACAAGAAGATGTGAGCAGAGCTCTTGCAGGCTGACAGCCCTCAGCCCCCAGCACCAGAGCTGCTGTCATCATCCCAGGCACAAATAGTCAGGGACAGGATGATTGCCGGGCATTCCTCCAAGCATCTACTGGATATCACCAGACTCAGATATCACTGTTTTTCCAGTTCCTCAGAGAAGTTCAGGTTTTCTCCCAGTCCTGACTCATCTCACTGATTTTCAGCTCATTTTCATCCTGGTCTACCTCTTCCACCTCTGAGGCCTTACCCCTCATGCCACATCAAGCAAGTAGTATCAACCTCCAGGTAAAGACTTCAAGGTCCTATGTGGACCCAGCCCTCCATTTAGGGCTGGAAATCTGATCCACCCTCAGTGCTTCTCCCTTATCCAGCCTCCTCTTTCTCTTAGCTTCCCTACCCACATGCTCCTGTTCTCAAGTGTCTCAGATTCACCTCCTTGCACATGAGTTTCCAGCACTCACCCATGTCACTCTCACTCTCTATGTGCAACAACGATTGAATATTTCTCGCAGAACAGAGAAGAAATATTAGAAGTATTTCTATCAAAGTGATGAGTATATGAGATATACAGAGACTGTGCTTTGCTGGGATATACACTGCAAGTATTACTCTCCCAGATGGTCCCTATGCATATACAATTTTTTCACCTGGAAGATGCTCTCTCACTGATGTTCATATGAAGGAAGGCAGATGATCCTACAGAAATTCAGTGTGGGATCTCAGGGACACTCTGAAGGCTGAGTTCAGCCATGAACACCATAAAAACTAGTGTAAGTTGTCCACAAAGATTTCTCCACAGTGGCTTATGACTCATTACCTAGCTATGGTAGGCAGAGGAACATTCTTGCAAAGGCTCTATAAGCCTCTCGGGGCTGCTGCAGAGCAAAAGAATGAAACTGCTTTACAGCAAAACATATTATAGGAATTAAATAACTTAAGCCCTTGACCACAGTATAAACATTCTCCCATATTTCTTTCTCCAATGCTAAGGGCTGAGCCAGTAAAATGCAGAGTTCTGTTCAGAGGGTTCACTTCTGTGTTGGAAAAAAGCTTACTCCACATGAGGAGGATGGGAGAAGAGCAGACGGATGACTAAAAGAGGGATAATGGAGAGGTCATGCTCAGAGAAATGACATGGAAGGACTGAAGGGAGAGAAAAAGTGATAGGTAATGGGAAACAGAGAATAACATTGGACTGATGCTGTTCCGAGGGAACAAACATTTTAACTACAGATGGTCGAATAATTGACCAAGCTAGAAATACTTTGGTGAACATCCCAAACATATCACGCCCCTGAGCATTGCCTTTGACTTCAGGCCTGCAATAGCTGATGCTTTGAGAATACGAGCTGAGTGTCTGAATTCCATATAGCTGGGTTTCCACCATTCCCTCTGAGCCACTGTTGCCTTTGAAATACTAACAACTACTGAGTATCTTCTGGACATCTGAGCTGCTGAGTCTCACTTTACTCACTCCTATGAGCTACATCCTGGGTAAAGTCTAACTGCCTTTGGGTTTGGGTGCCGTCTCTCCTATCAATATGTACTATAGACTCTTCTTTTTCTCTAGCCATTAATAATAGCAATCAAAAACACAAGAACTGGCTCAAATTTCATTCACAGAGATTCTCAGCGCTGGGATATGTCCCTTAGCTCAGCCCCATGCCCAAATCCATTCCCAATCATCATCAGAGAGAGGCTGAGCATCTTGTACAGAGAACCACTACATAACAGGAGTTACTTCTATTTAATGAAATTAGAAGTATTCCCTTTTTTACCACCTTTTTTTTTTTTTTTTTTTTTT
>VXAB01013082.1:24499-36116 GCA_013399175.1 Odontophorus gujanensis | reverse complement strand
TTTTTTTTTTTTTTAACTAGAATGTTATGCATTACCTGTTTAGCTGCAGAGATGATGGGCTGGATTTCCATACTACCAGTCACTGCTCCATGGGGTGATTTTTTGCCTCCTCCTTTTGACAATCAAATGAGCAAAAATCCTTTCCACTCCTGAAAGAGCAAAGTTGTAATTTGGTAATATGATACTGTTCTGGTGAATTTTTGTGTTCATCCCAAGCTTCTAAAGAGAATCATGCATGCCCTAGTAACCCAATGTAAATTGAAAAGGAATGAAAAGGAGTGACAGGGCAGAACAGCAAATCTTTATATGAGTGAGCTTTGCCTTAATAATTAAAACTCATAAAGCAAGGGTAGCAATAATTTTGCACCTTCAGGTAATCAAGAAAGTCTAAGTGCTCACATTCAGTCAGATGCAGAACTTCACAGATTCACTCTCTTTCTCCTATTAATGTTTTCCTCTTGGCTAAGCTGTTGACTCTGGGTGGAACATGATTTCCACGCAAACAGCAGAACAGAGCACAGACCTGTTTGATTCTTGCCTTGCTATCTTGCTTTTGGCTTAAACAAAGCTTCAGTTTAAATTATTTATGATTTTTTTGTCGTCGTTGGATTTTAGGGGGAGGGTGTTAGTAACTTTGCCTCATGTTTCAGTATTTTTTGTTAAAAATATAGTGCAACTTGATGCTATCACCCACACCCCAACAACACTTCAGCACTTCAGCATTTTATCACTTACTCCCTTTCAACCAGAAGAAGAATTTTTCTTGGTGTTAATGGAAGTGCACAGGAGAAGAGAAGCACAGAAAGGTTAGTCTAAATCAGGGCTTGGTTGTAGATTTTTTTATATAAACAAATCTAAAAGATTTTATTAACATAGGAAATGGTTCAAAAGAATCTGCAGGCTACAAAGCAGAATAATAACCCTCAGATGATACAGTTACCCAGACAAATGGAAAAACTTGCCTTCGTACAATTAAGGGTTAGCGCTGAAGAGATGATAACACTATAGGAGGTAAGAGATAGGTATTGCTCTTCTAGGGTATAAAGGACAAGCACATTGCTATCATGTTATCCAAGTTTGGCTGCTGCTATCTAACACTAAATTAAGACATTTAATGCTTCTTCATAATAAAGCAGAGAAGTCATAAATCACAAAGTACTGAATCCTTTGGGTAGCACAGTTTTGTAAGCTTGAAGACAAAGAAGAGATCAAGTTTCATTCTTGTCCTCATTATAATCTGTGTAGTAACCTCCAGGTCAGTGAGAGAGGTGAGAGCCTATGGAGGTAAGCCTCCAGTGGGAAGAAGTAATTTTGGTTTAGATTGCTTTGATTTCTTAAAAGAACTTAATTCTGTGTGAATAATTTTGGAGCATTTTGCCTCAGAGGTCTGAAAGAACACAATTTGGTATGACATTAAGTAATTTGGGGATTATTTTGTAACTGAGACCTCTCTTTAAATTTATCTACTTTTGCTGTAAAACGTTCCTTTCCAAGAAAAAATTTCTGAGTCATCCTGTTCCTGTTTCATGTAAATACTCCTTCTTTCCATTGTCAGTGTTTGGGTTTTTTGCATGAACCACCCATTTCTCTACACTAACATGTATTAGTTACTAACAAAAAGGTAGATGAGACAACTCAGTGGCTAGCCATCTTACATCAGAGGGGAACTGCCAGTTTGTTATCATCTACCTGATCATTTCAAGGTACTTTTAAGCTATTAAAGCTTTACGACAGCTCATATGGTTGTTATTTTTATCCTTCCATAGAAAAGATGAAGAAAAAGCTCAGTCACAGTGATATAGAGAGCAACAGAGAGGGGCCCTGAAGCTGATACAGCTGCAGCATTCCAGCCTCTAGACAACTTCATGTCCTTCTGGAATGAGAAGTCAGCAACAAGGTTTTATGATCCATGGGAAAAAATATGTATAATCAGTGCGCCTTCTTGGTCACAAGTGCAACACAGACTCCTTCTCTAAGAACCAGGAAACAAGAAGTAAATTGGAAAAATTCACCTTATCAATCACATGCTGCATATTTCTGCATTAGGATGCAATCAATGTGTTTACAAACTGTTCTAAAAGGTAGAGGGGCACGTGGCAGAGGCACTCAGCATTTGCAGCGAGATCACCACGAGAAACTGGGTGAGCACATGAGCAAGGTTGGGGCCATTTATCCACTGGTTGGTGTGGTTTCACTGCTCACAGGGCTGCCTATTCTACCAGGTGGGCTAGTGTGGCTATAGCTGTACTGAAGTGCACGTGTCCATCCTCCCGGTCTAGTGCCATGGTGAAAGATTTCTGAGAGTACAACCTGAAGGCTGCTTTTGAAGCTTTTATGGGAAGAAAGAAGCCCATCCAAACAGACTGTATCCAGAACCCAGGATGTATGGAGCTGAGAATTACAGTGTCATGATAATTATAGTGTTGTTCCTACAGTGAAAGGAGTCTAGGCTGTTATTGCATAAGAGTTAAACATTTTCCTGGCAGTGACTGCAAATATGAAAATTTTGAAATTGAATTCCCAGTTTCACCATCATCTCGCAGAAAGATACAACCAGCAATGGAATTTCATGAAAGATCTACAAAACTAACAGCTTTTCATACTCTCTCCATCAGCAGATGATTAATTCCTGGTGCTGGAGGTACATTTGAGTGACTTAGAAGAACTCTGGATGTCATGAAGAAGTAAGAAAGGTTTTGACAAAGGCTTAATCATTCTATTCTCAGGACTTGCTTCATCCAAATCTCCACTGAGTAGAAGCCAGCAAGAATTTTTCCTTAATAAAGGCAAAGGAACACATCAAGATAATCTCTGTTTGCATCTTGGGATCTCGCATGAAAAAGAAACTAAAGCAAGACAGATTAAAAGTAAATTATTTCTTTTCAAAATCAGATGCCTGATGTTAAGCACCTAAATACATTTTTTTGAAATATAAGCATATTGTCCCAGTGCCAGAATAAATTGGCTGATTGGAGCCTCAGAAACATAATTTAATCTCTGACATATTAATCATGAAGAATCATGACTTTAATTAGAGTGACTTAAGCTAAAAGGCTTTTGTTAAACAATTCATGGGTGATTATGAGAAGAAAAAAAAAAAAACAAAAAACTCCTCTTACCTCCCTGTTCTTATGTTCTGGACACCCAAACATAAACCCCCTTCTGAAGCTTCAGCCAATTGCAGCACTTCCAAAAATGCATTTCTCAGCCCTATGCTCACTTGTGGTGGTGGTGACTTCAAAGTAGCTCTCAATATTTCCCTTCCTAAAATGCCAAGCTAGAGAAGAGTTACTGAAAGAAGCTGATTCGAATTCCAAAGCAATTGATTGTGAGTACCTCCTAAAAACATCCTTTGCTAGGGCTGAGAATAAATGTCATATTTTACCACCTTTCTCTTTATGGTTAATGAAAATATTAAGAATACGACACAGACTCAGCAAGTAAGGACACTGGTTGGATTGCTGTAAATTTCTCTTATATTTAAATGTTTTCACTACTTTTTCAGCTCTCCCCTTCGAAGATCTGGAAATTATTAACAAAAAAAAAATCCATCTTTTCAGCAAGCAGTAGAACAGCCAAAGTCTTCTTGCCAAAACATTCCCAAATACTGATTCAATTTTTTCCAAAATTTCATAAATATTTTTGAAAAATCCATATCTTTCTACTTTTTTATCTCCCCCCAAATGGAAAAGTTTGGTTTAAGTAACACTGCCATTACAGACAAAGAAAACCCTGTTCGTGAAGAAAGTATTCAACAGTGTTCCTGTGCATTAAACATCCACTTTCTGCATTGCCCTCTGCGTGTTTGAATTCCACAGCACAAAAAGCAGGTGTCCCTCAGAACATGTTCCCTGGGGCACCTCTAGATCAGCTCTATGTGACATACAGTCTATAGATGCTATAACCTGGTTGACATACCATGAGAAATATTAACATATACGAGACTGTATAACCATGTGAGAAACCTTTACTCACGGTAGGAGGTTATACTAAGGTGTCTTATCAAAAAGACTTGCCCCCTTCCTTCACCATGCCCTTTTGTTGCTATACTTAGTTCAATTTCTGCCCTTCCATCTGCTAGAGCTGCCTGTTTCCCCCACTGTATTTCCCAAAGATGATATTTCAGTCCTTCCCTCTGCAGACAGTGCCTCCCAGCTTGTTTCACCAGCCTGTGCTTTTAGCATGCTCCAACTTCAGATGACAAAATTATCCATGGGATGATTAAGTGAGGGAAAAAAAAGGATTATTTTCCAGATGGTGCAGGAGGAATGCCACAAGTCTTTCTGCAGCTCAACCCTTGTCCTTCCAGGCAGTAGATGTATTGACTCTTTAACTTTTTCCTTACCACTTGATAGTTCGTCTAGAAATACATATCTCCCTCAAGTTATTTCAGTCTGCCACACAACTCAGTGGCACTGAAGTCCTGCCAGACTTAATCTCTACATTTCAGTTCTTTTGAGAAGTAATAATCTCATCCAAAGTTCTCTTTGACAATACACCTTTTGTAAACTCCTGTTGTTTTCCTTGCTTTTTCTTTTGTTTTTCCCATTTTCTACTTGTCTTTCTATATCTGCTCTCTATCATTTCAAATCCTTTCATACTGAGCTTACAGACATACTGGACTACCCAGATTAATTTTTACCTTCCATCAATAGAAGGTATTACAGGCATTATCTCCTAGCCATGAAACATTACCTTTGAGTTCACTGATCACTGAAAATCCTTTCTACCAGACCTGCAATTTTCTGCACCAAATCTCAGACTTGAGCAATAAACATTATCCAGCCACTCTTCCACCAAAAACATTCTCATTTGCACTACTATATAGTGACTCTTGTCCACCCTTGTCTCTATAGTCTACTTCGTAACACATAGCTTGAAGTCATACTCAGACTACCTTGATCTTCATTTCTTCTTTATTTAATGGGGGCAGAGAAGAATTTTTGGCCCCGGCACTTGACTAGCTTCAACAAGTATATTCATTTTGGAAATAGTCTATCTCCAATGACAGATGTATGTAAGTACATGTACTTAAAGGCTTCAGAGAGGCCATTGGCAGCAGTGACCATAGCTTATGTTGTATTATGTGACAGAAAGATCCTGCTACTTACAAGTGCTCAAATTGTAAGCTTCCTTACATTGGAATTGTAATGTCTGATAAAACAATAGTCATCTAAAAATAATATTTAGTCCAAAAGAGAAAGGAAAACCATCCCAACTTTGATTTCAGCAACCAATATAATTTTGAGTATCTATGTCAATAAAGACTGACCAGAAACCAATTCAGTGACTACATACATTACACACTGTAACATCCCCAGCAGATCTCCGTCTGAAAGAAAGCCAAAGGTAAAAGCGTGGCTTCGGATACATGACAATAATTTTGAATCAATCAAGATTTTCTAATATTGGTGTTTTCAAAAAAAATGGCTCAATTCAATGTATACTGCAAATGTGTTGCCAACATGTCCACAACAGGACTAAATCAGTTAATCTTCTGAAATCTTTTCCAGCACTGCACTTCAGTGATTTTATCCCATCATGTATGTGCTGCTTCGTTCTGAATCAAGCTCCAGTGTGCCGAGCCTGTCCTTCATAGATTCTGTCTAATCTCCTCTTGAGAGATCTTGGTGACAGTGATTTGGCTACTTCCCAACAAAGCCGTTCCAAAAGTTAAGCCTTCTGCATATGTCTACAGAATGTGAAGGACAGAAACTGTTTTCCTTTCTTTTGTCTCAAGGCTTGCTTTGTGAGGTCTTTCTGTTGATAAGACTCTAACTGACAACTGCAAATTATTTAGGGGGTGTCGTGGTGCCTCAGTGCCTCTGCTTATTGTTGTAAAGATAAGCAGAAGCAGGGAAAAGCCTGTTTTTTTCAGGGTTTGGCTTGGAGAAGCTGATCACTGCAGAAGATGCTTGTGCATGGCAACGAAGGTACCACTCCCTGCTGGCTGATCTGTTGGGCCAGGTATTTTCTCTCACTGACAAACAGAAAAGAAAAAAAACCTGAGAAATGGGGGATAAAAGGCCTTCACTAAACCAAGGATTTTCGGAGAAGAACTCCCAAAGAAAAGATCTTTGACGGAGAACTCCCGAAGAGAAAAAAACCTTTGACGGAGAATTCCCTGAGGGGAAATCCTCTTTGGAAGAACCCCTTGGCCTGCTTGCTGTGAAGCTTCCCGGCTTTCTCCCATCCCCCATGGTGACCAGACAAGTTCCTGAGATCAATGGACCTACTATGAACCTTGCTGGATCGACGGTGGTGATTATACCTCTCTTGCTTTCTACCAAGACTCCTTGCTTTTTATCCCTTTTCTATCACTCATCTTCCCTTCTCCATATCCCTAAGCAACTAGTATTTGTAATAAACTGGTTGGGCTAACATTTGACAGTTGTGTCTTAATCTCACCATAGGGTATACACATAATCAAAGAACCACATCTCCATCTTTTATATTGGAACATGACACAGAGTAACACTTTTCTCCATCTAATACTTATTTTGTACTTGTAGTTCTTTGTAGTTCTTAGCAATGTTTCATTACATGCTCTTATGGACAGGATTTTGCAATAGTTTACCTCATTTTCGTATGCTGATTTCTGCCTGTTCACTGGGTAAGGAGCTTAGTCACTAAGATGTTTTTCTTTATTCCATTCCCAGAGCTAGGAGCTTACAAGCCAAGAGCAGAGATGTTGAACACTGAAGGACTCAGATGGATCTGGATGTATGGAGGAAAGGAGAAGGGGGAAAGGGAAAAAGGAAAAGGGAATTGGGCCTAAAAGCAAAACAGTGGCAACAATCTGAGGAAAAAAGCTAATTTAGTAAATAAGATATTGGAATGCAAAATAACACAATATAAGACAATGTAATTGGAATTGAAGTTAATAAATCAAATAAAATGAGAGAAAGAGAGAGAGAGTTTGATAAAACTGAAGACCTTACACTAAATACTGAAGGCAAGATGGCTAGTGAGCACCTGCTGCTGCGTCGATCCCCAAAGGAAAGAGAGTCTCTCATGACATGCTAACAGTTTTTATTATTCCCTCTGTGCGGAAAACGTAAAAATACAAAGCAATGCAAAGTCCCCTGGGGTACGTAGTTCTTCTCTTCTGAGACAGGTATACCCGTAACTATCAGTGATCCATGGAGCTGGAGCATTAACTCTTTAACTCCCAATGCACTACACGATGTTATGACATGGAATACCAATAACAAAAATCATAAAACCTTGACAGAAAACTGTTTCAGAAGATTGTAGAGCTTGAACTAAAAGCAGAAAAAATTCTCTCATAAGTTTATGAACAATTGTCCACTTAAGTTAACTAATATTTTCTTTCATTTCAGTCCGCAGTTGAAATATGCAAGGAGAAATCAGGAAGATGCAGGCATGTGTTACACTGCAGCCTTCCACAATGCAACAAAGTGCAATGCAATACAGTACAACACAATATGACAGCCTGAGAGGTATAAGAAGATTTTCACAACACTGAAGTGGTTTGTGAGTCCTACAGTAAAATATTCCATGTCAGGATAACAGCCTCGCTCCTTGGCCTCTGTTGATTCACATTCTTCCAAGTTATTACTGAAAACAAAACATCTGAAAACAAGGTTTTGACCAGTATTTACATGTGAAAAAATAATAATTTGATGTGCTAATTATATTTCTCCCTATACAAAGACTGCTTTTCCTTGCCAGAGGAGTACAAAGAAAAACTGTTAAATGAAAACCAGCCCAGCATTTGCACACAAAGTAGAACAGTCACCTTTCCTCTTGTCAATAGGATGAAGTTCATTAACAATACATTAAGGCATAAATGTTCATAGCATGAAGTCCACACATTCATCTGTCTTCATATAGTTGTTTGCATTTCTATTATTTTGACATATGTAGGGGTAGGAGTCAATGTCTCATGTGCAAACAACAACTTTGAGTATTCAGTTACAGCACTGCATGTTAAAAACAGGCCTGGGCTCAGTATTAGCTGTGCATCTCCATGATCATCAGATCACCACTCTAAAATACTTCACTGTGTAATATCCTCGTAGCTTCACATAGCAATATGCAGACACCAAAGACACCACCGAGAGGGCACACACACACACAGACTCACATTTGTTTAAGCTTTTTAGGAATTTTTTGCAAAATACACAGACTCATCTTGAAGTTCAGAAAGCACAGAGTTCCCTGGAGTAGGACTTTTACCCAGCAAAGTGCACATCCTCCCCATGGGCAAGTTTAGTCCCTCCAGGCATGACCTTTTGCAAGAGGCTCACTGAAGGGGTGCTGCATTCTGTTTCACAGTCACAGTCACAGCTAGGAGGACAGATTTTGCATGTGTCTCATAAGTCAACATTATGATGGGAAAAAGCCACCCAATGCCAAGAGCTCCAGCAATACTGTATAACACTTCATTTATGAGCTAAAAGCTCAACAGGGATTTAAATGAATTAGATCCTTGTGCATAAGAGAAAGTTAACCCTTACCAAGTAAACTTTTATTAGTGGGTCAGAATTAGGTAAATATATTTCTTAAAATACATTTGAAATTTGAATTGAAAATTTGTAAAATTTGAATGAAAATGAAATGAATGGCATATGGTGTCTTTGAATTTTTATTTTCCATAATTGGTTTCCTCTTATTTTATGATTAGAGAGTTTCACCAGCTCTTCTTTTCCCTGTGGGTTGCAAAAACAAAGATAACTTCTAAAAACAGAAGAAATGAATCATATCTGAAAACACACAAATAGAAGGCTCTCTCTCTGGTTTGACCTGAAACAACAACAACAAACCTCCAAAAAAAAAAACCCCACATTATGAAGTACAGTCAAAGTTTGCCAAGTCCCTCTAATGACCCAGAAACTGATTATGATATATTGAATTCTGAAGTTAGTAAATATGCCCATATGCATGATAGCAAAACAAAATGTTAGGACTTTGTCACCAACAGGATTTATTGTTCAAAATTACTCATGACTAATGGCAGAGTGATTTCTAGGGAAAACTTTTGTTGGATAATTGGATGACATCAATGGGCATGTAAAGATGCTATTTGCAGACAACTATAGACACTTTTTCAGTGGAAGAGTTCTGTCAGTTGTGCTGCAGCGGACTCCACAGTAACCCCTGACTCTCAGAAAGCCATGGTGACACTGGTGGGCTGAAGTCAGTTCTCTACCCTGGCATCTGTACCCACTTTCTCCTCCTGCCTCTGTACTCATCAGCATAATCACGTGTGAAATAGCTGGGCTTTGCTTTATGCTCCCTTATGGAGCAGTGAGGACAAAACCAAGGATGTTTCTCTCAGATATGTCACCCCATAGCACAAGGCAGGACCTGACTCAGTCATTTCAAGACAGCCAATATCCCACTCCCTGTGGCATTTGACTGGGATCAAGTACAGTGCACAAAACACAGCGCCATTCTTTTCACAAACAAGTACACTGACAAGAGGATCCTACCATTATAAAGGCGCGTGTGCTGTGTTTAGCAAAGTCAAAGGGTCTTAATTAAATGATATTTAATTTATATATATGAGGAAGCATGACAGAAAATGAAAATACATTTGCTATTCAAAATCCACCTTTGCTAGCCAAGTAGTTCTCTCTTTCTTATTTAAGTGTTTTGAGTTTCCCTTGTCAAGAAGCACCAGCACTTGGGAACTTGGCCGTGGGTGGACTCATGGTTTGTGGCATTATTTATTCCCTTGGTCTCCATGTGTCTTCTTGAGAAAGTTATGTCTGAATTGTATTCCTTTCTGAATACACCCAAGTCGGTGAAAGGCAGTTTTATTTTCCTGCTACAAACTTTTCAGTCACACCTATTTTTATGTTAGCAAGGGAAACCTCCACGATTGAATAACTACAAGCAATTTAACAAATATGAACTCAAACTTATAAAGAACAAAAACAAATGCTTCACTCAAAAAGGTATGTTTTCCTTTTAAACACTTCTTATGTTAAAAGAGAAACATAAATTTAACTGATTTTTACATGATTTTATTTTGTCTAAACAAAAACTTACTCCCTCACCCCATCCCAGATGGCTAGATGTTGACTTAGTGCAAGGAACATGAGAGGTTATACAAACAAGAGCCTAGTTTGACAAACCATTATACTTGGCTAATACCCCTTGCAAGGGGACTCTGAGACACAAGCTAAACCACTGATTAACCACCTGAAGAAAAGACCCAGTAAGCCCTGGGAGTACAAGTGAAGGTAATTCACCTGTGCAACCAGAAGGGGTGGAGCCTGGCTCATTTAAGGGCTGACTGCCACTGAGGAGGAATCTCTTGTTGGAGATCACTTATCTCGGAGTTCTTTCTCTACAAGCCTAGGTTCTTGGGAATTGATGAGCATTCTTATCCTTCCTTTTTGTAACATCTCTTTGTTTGTAGTGTAAAATGTAAAGACATTGGGCAAGGCAGGCCAAAACTTCAAGGAAGAAATTGTGTTTCTTCGGAATATCTTAAAATGAGTCAAGAGGGAGAACATCTTTGGATAAAACCCTGCCAGAACACATCCCAGGGTTTCTGGGATCCCCCATTATGAACTTGCAACTATAGTTGAAAAATGGGGTCCCTTGTGGGATAGTGGGAATGTACTTCAATTTCCATCCCATGTAGCAGAATATTTCTATGGGTTAGATAAAAATATTCCAATCACAAAGGAACGACAGCTGGCTGCTTCCACTGTGGTGTGACCACTAGTAAAAGCATTAAATCAAGCACAACTCTCAAATAACTCCCTTGAGAATGAAAACCAGTTATTATGTGATCATGCTGAGAAACTAGAGCAATGACTTAGTGTATTAACAGGAAAAAAAATCAAGTTTAGCTATCCCTGTAAAATAAATTTGGAATATTGCCTTAGAGAATACCCAGGTACCTGAATCAGTGAATGTGGGTATTCCAAAGGAGAAAACTTCAAGATCTGATCTTGAAGCCCAATTTGAGGCAGATCCTTTTGAGATCCAACCCATAGTCAGATAAAAACTAGAAAGATTCAAGATACACCAGTAGGGGTGCCCCCTGATCAATAGCCCTCTTCCCGAACTCATCATCATATTACATCCTAGCCCTATATGGCTTCTGAATTAATGGACTTATTCCAATGATTTTGTCAAAAATCAAGAGAAACTGTACCCTCTTGGTTACTTTGGTTTTGGAACGTGGGGGCAGAGAGTGTTGTTGTCAATAGAGCAGAGAACTCCAAACTCACATCCATAACCTTGCACCCTGTCCTTAGAGAAAAGATTATACGCCACTATGCAACATAATGAAGAAAACCATTCACACATGGATTGGTTGATGGTGGTGTGCCATATCACTTGGTCTAATAAGGCTTACATCCTGGTACACGTAGATTTGTGGTCCTCCATGGAGGACCTCCAAATGTGTATTTGTGAACAGGGGATGAAAGAGGCAATATACAAGGAATCCTTTGAAAGCCTCAATTTAGTATAAATTTTTGGCTGGAATGAGGGACCTAATTTTACAGAAGGAACCCTCCCACTGTCACCTGTACTGTGAAGAAGTTCCCATGCACATTTGTGCAGAACTTCCTACGCATCAGTTTGTTGCAATTTCCCCTTGTCCTTGCCACACACTGCTGAGAAGAGT
>VXAB01013082.1:0-24305 GCA_013399175.1 Odontophorus gujanensis | reverse complement strand
TCCCTCACCCCATCCCAGATGGCTAGATGTTGACTTAGTGCAAGGAACATGAGAGGTTATACAAACAAGAGCCTAGTTTGACAAACCATTATACTTGGCTAATACCCCTTGCAAGGGGACTCTGAGACACAAGCTAAACCACTGATTAACCACCTGAAGAAAAGACCCAGTAAGCCCTGGGAGTACAAGTGAAGGTAATTCACCTGTGCAACCAGAAGGGGTGGAGCCTGACTCATTTAAGGGCTGACTGCCACTGAGGAGGAATCTCTTGTTGGAGATCACTTATCTCGGAGTTCTTTCTCTACAAGCCTAGGTTCTTGGGAATTGATGAGCATTCTTATCCTTCCTTTTTGTAACATCTCTTTGTTTGTAGTGTAAAATGTAAAGACATTGGGCAAGGCAGGCCAAAACTTCAAGGAAGAAATTGTGTTTCTTCGGAATATCTTAAAATGAGTCAAGAGGGAGAACATCTTTGGATAAAACCCTGCCAGAACACATCCCAGGGTTTCTGGGATCCCCCATTATGAACTTGCAACTATAGTTGAAAAATGGGGTCCCTTGTGGGATAGTGGGAATGTACTTCAATTTCCATCCCATGTAGCAGAATATTTCTATGGGTTAGATAAAAATATTCCAATCACAAAGGAACGACAGCTGGCTGCTTCCACTGTGGTGTGACCACTAGTAAAAGCATTAAATCAAGCACAACTCTCAAATAACTCCCTTGAGAATGAAAACCAGTTATTATGTGATCATGCTGAGAAACTAGAGCAATGACTTAGTGTATTAACAGGAAAAAAAATCAAGTTTAGCTATCCCTGTAAAATAAATTTGGAATATTGCCTTAGAGAATACCCAGGTACCTGAATCAGTGAATGTGGGTATTCCAAAGGAGAAAACTTCAAGATCTGATCTTGAAGCCCAATTTGAGGCAGATCCTTTTGAGATCCAACCCATAGTCAGATAAAAACTAGAAAGATTCAAGATACACCAGTAGGGGTGCCCCCTGATCAATAGCCCTCTTCCCGAACTCATCATCATATTACATCCTAGCCCTATATGGCTTCTGAATTAATGGACTTATTCCAATGATTTTGTCAAAAATCAAGAGAAACTGTACCCTCTTGGTTACTTTGGTTTTGGAACGTGGGGGCAGAGAGTGTTGTTGTCAATAGAGCAGAGAACTCCAAACTCACATCCATAACCTTGCACCCTGTCCTTAGAGAAAAGATTATACGCCACTATGCAACATAATGAAGAAAACCATTCACACATGGATTGGTTGATGGTGGTGTGCCATATCACTTGGTCTAATAAGGCTTACATCCTGGTACACGTAGATTTGTGGTCCTCCATGGAGGACCTCCAAATGTGTATTTGTGAACAGGGGATGAAAGAGGCAATATACAAGGAATCCTTTGAAAGCCTCAATTTAGTATAAATTTTTGGCTGGAATGAGGGACCTAATTTTACAGAAGGAACCCTCCCACTGTCACCTGTACTGTGAAGAAGTTCCCATGCACATTTGTGCAGAACTTCCTACGCATCAGTTTGTTGCAATTTCCCCTTGTCCTTGCCACACACTGCTGAGAAGAGTACAGCCTCATCCCTTTGCCTCCCTCTCCTTAGATATTTATAGACATAGGCCAGATCACCTCTGAGTCTTCTTATTTCAAGACTGAACAGCCCCAGGTCTCTCAGCCTTTCCTCTTAAAAGATGTGTTCCACACCCTTTTTCATCTTTGTAGCCCTCTGCTGGACTCTTTTCAGTCCCTGTCTGTTTTGTACCAGGGAGCCCAGAACTGGACACAGTACTTCAGGTGAGGCCTCACCAGGGCAGAGTAGAGGGAGATCTCCCTTGACCTACTGACCATGCTTTTTTTAATGCAACCCAGTATATGTTAGCATCCATATTGAACCCTGCAGTGGCCTTGGAGGCCGTTGTCCAGCAGGCTGCCCAGCTGGTGGCTATTTTGGGGGAAACGAAGCACCTTCAGGCCAGCTACAGTATTCAACCATCGGAAGGGGACAAGGTACTCCCTGTAACTAAAACCAGGAGGTGCACCCCATGGACTCCTTAATTGAGACTCATATGGGTATCCCAAAAACAAATGTTCAACAATTTAATTGGGGCTGGAATTCAATTTTCTAAAATTGATCACCAGCCCAATCATGTCCTCCTCCAGCTTTGGAGGCAGTTGGAGGACAATCAAAAATTTCAGAATCACCCCAGAAAGACAGGAGTGAAAACTATTGAAAGAATACCAATAACATGGAACCTGGAAGATTTCCTGGTTCCCAGTAAAAGGGAAAAGGCCTCCTCAGTTGACTCAGGTCTCTATGCCCAAGCCACTTGAGGGAATAGATATGGCAATTGCACTGTTCATAGTGTGACAGGGGATGTTAGTCCCTGTGTAACTAGGGCCTTTAGATGGGACTGGAGGCCCTGTGTTGAACTGACAATTATTTGGTCCCAGAAAAATATACCGGCTATGGCATTGGTTGACACAGGCACAGAAGCATAGATTATTTATGGAGATCCTACTGAGTTTAAAGAGGACAGAATGATGATTAGTGGCTTTGGGGAACAGACCATTCCTGTCACCTAGACATGGTTGAAACTGGGGTTTGTGCGCCTCCTGTCCTAGGAGTATAAGGTGTCTATTGCACTGGTCCCAGAATACACCTTGGGCATAGACATTTTATGAGGTCTGGCTCTCCAGATGACCATAGGAGAGTTCTGGGAGGTGCAGACAATATTGAGAGGTCATGCAAAGCATGAGCCTGTTTGCCTGACGGAACCATGCCAGATTACTAGCATAAAGCTAGACTCCTGGTGGGGGGGGAGGCAAGATGAAATATCCAGGATTGTGCAGAAATTACAGTAGCTTGGGATCATAAAATCTGCATATAGCCTGTATAACTCCCCCATATGGCCAGTGCGGAAGTCAGATGGCACATAGAGAATAGCAGTTGACTATAGAGAGTTAAATAGGGTCACGCCACCTATTCACACAGCAGTACCCAGTATTACCTCCATGATGGACACATTCAGAAGGGAAATAACCAAGTCCTAGACTTGTCAAATGCATTCTTCAGTATTCCAATTGGTGAAGAATTGCAGGACCAATTTGCATTTACATGGGGAGACAGGCAGTGGACCTTTAGGTCATGCCACAGGGGTACGTACATTCACCAACATACTGTCATAACCTAGTGGTGCATAACCTGGCAGACCGGGGAAGACCTAATGATGTTAACTTGTATCACTGTATCAACAATCTCATGTTGATGTCAGACTCCCTGGAAGCAGTAGCTGGGGCAGCAGATTCACTGACCACCTATCTTGGAGGAAAAAGGATGGGCTATAAATCCACAGAAGGTGCATGGTCCAGGCCTATTTGTGAAATTCCAAGGAGTATTTTGGACAGAAAAGTCATAGATAATGTTCAGGCATTCCCAGTTCCTACAACACCTAAGCAGNTCCCTCACCCCATCCCAGATGGCTAGATGTTGACTTAGTGCAAGGAACATGAGAGGTTATACAAACAAGAGCCTAGTTTGACAAACCATTATACTTGGCTAATACCCCTTGCAAGGGGACTCTGAGACACAAGCTAAACCACTGATTAACCACCTGAAGAAAAGACCCAGTAAGCCCTGGGAGTACAAGTGAAGGTAATTCACCTGTGCAACCAGAAGGGGTGGAGCCTGACTCATTTAAGGGCTGACTGCCACTGAGGAGGAATCTCTTGTTGGAGATCACTTATCTCGGAGTTCTTTCTCTACAAGCCTAGGTTCTTGGGAATTGATGAGCATTCTTATCCTTCCTTTTTGTAACATCTCTTTGTTTGTAGTGTAAAATGTAAAGACATTGGGCAAGGCAGGCCAAAACTTCAAGGAAGAAATTGTGTTTCTTCGGAATATCTTAAAATGAGTCAAGAGGGAGAACATCTTTGGATAAAACCCTGCCAGAACACATCCCAGGGTTTCTGGGATCCCCCATTATGAACTTGCAACTATAGTTGAAAAATGGGGTCCCTTGTGGGATAGTGGGAATGTACTTCAATTTCCATCCCATGTAGCAGAATATTTCTATGGGTTAGATAAAAATATTCCAATCACAAAGGAACGACAGCTGGCTGCTTCCACTGTGGTGTGACCACTAGTAAAAGCATTAAATCAAGCACAACTCTCAAATAACTCCCTTGAGAATGAAAACCAGTTATTATGTGATCATGCTGAGAAACTAGAGCAATGACTTAGTGTATTAACAGGAAAAAAAATCAAGTTTAGCTATCCCTGTAAAATAAATTTGGAATATTGCCTTAGAGAATACCCAGGTACCTGAATCAGTGAATGTGGGTATTCCAAAGGAGAAAACTTCAAGATCTGATCTTGAAGCCCAATTTGAGGCAGATCCTTTTGAGATCCAACCCATAGTCAGATAAAAACTAGAAAGATTCAAGATACACCAGTAGGGGTGCCCCCTGATCAATAGCCCTCTTCCCGAACTCATCATCATATTACATCCTAGCCCTATATGGCTTCTGAATTAATGGACTTATTCCAATGATTTTGTCAAAAATCAAGAGAAACTGTACCCTCTTGGTTACTTTGGTTTTGGAACGTGGGGGCAGAGAGTGTTGTTGTCAATAGAGCAGAGAACTCCAAACTCACATCCATAACCTTGCACCCTGTCCTTAGAGAAAAGATTATACGCCACTATGCAACATAATGAAGAAAACCATTCACACATGGATTGGTTGATGGTGGTGTGCCATATCACTTGGTCTAATAAGGCTTACATCCTGGTACACGTAGATTTGTGGTCCTCCATGGAGGACCTCCAAATGTGTATTTGTGAACAGGGGATGAAAGAGGCAATATACAAGGAATCCTTTGAAAGCCTCAATTTAGTATAAATTTTTGGCTGGAATGAGGGACCTAATTTTACAGAAGGAACCCTCCCACTGTCACCTGTACTGTGAAGAAGTTCCCATGCACATTTGTGCAGAACTTCCTACGCATCAGTTTGTTGCAATTTCCCCTTGTCCTTGCCACACACTGCTGAGAAGAGTACAGCCTCATCCCTTTGCCTCCCTCTCCTTAGATATTTATAGACATAGGCCAGATCACCTCTGAGTCTTCTTATTTCAAGACTGAACAGCCCCAGGTCTCTCAGCCTTTCCTCTTAAAAGATGTGTTCCACACCCTTTTTCATCTTTGTAGCCCTCTGNAGAACTTCCTACGCATCAGTTTGTTGCAATTTCCCCTTGTCCTTGCCACACACTGCTGAGAAGAGTACAGCCTCATCCCTTTGCCTCCCTCTCCTTAGATATTTATAGACATAGGCCAGATCACCTCTGAGTCTTCTTATTTCAAGACTGAACAGCCCCAGGTCTCTCAGCCTTTCCTCTTAAAAGATGTGTTCCACACCCTTTTTCATCTTTGTAGCCCTCTGCTGGACTCTTTTCAGTCCCTGTCTGTTTTGTACCAGGGAGCCCAGAACTGGACACAGTACTTCAGGTGAGGCCTCACCAGGGCAGAGTAGAGGGAGATCTCCCTTGACCTACTGACCATGCTTTTTTTAATGCAACCCAGTATATGTTAGCATCCATATTGAACCCTGCAGTGGCCTTGGAGGCCGTTGTCCAGCAGGCTGCCCAGCTGGTGGCTATTTTGGGGGAAACGAAGCACCTTCAGGCCAGCTACAGTATTCAACCATCGGAAGGGGACAAGGTACTCCCTGTAACTAAAACCAGGAGGTGCACCCCATGGACTCCTTAATTGAGACTCATATGGGTATCCCAAAAACAAATGTTCAACAATTTAATTGGGGCTGGAATTCAATTTTCTAAAATTGATCACCAGCCCAATCATGTCCTCCTCCAGCTTTGGAGGCAGTTGGAGGACAATCAAAAATTTCAGAATCACCCCAGAAAGACAGGAGTGAAAACTATTGAAAGAATACCAATAACATGGAACCTGGAAGATTTCCTGGTTCCCAGTAAAAGGGAAAAGGCCTCCTCAGTTGACTCAGGTCTCTATGCCCAAGCCACTTGAGGGAATAGATATGGCAATTGCACTGTTCATAGTGTGACAGGGGATGTTAGTCCCTGTGTAACTAGGGCCTTTAGATGGGACTGGAGGCCCTGTGTTGAACTGACAATTATTTGGTCCCAGAAAAATATACCGGCTATGGCATTGGTTGACACAGGCACAGAAGCATAGATTATTTATGGAGATCCTACTGAGTTTAAAGAGGACAGAATGATGATTAGTGGCTTTGGGGAACAGACCATTCCTGTCACCTAGACATGGTTGAAACTGGGGTTTGTGCGCCTCCTGTCCTAGGAGTATAAGGTGTCTATTGCACTGGTCCCAGAATACACCTTGGGCATAGACATTTTATGAGGTCTGGCTCTCCAGATGACCATAGGAGAGTTCTGGGAGGTGCAGACAATATTGAGAGGTCATGCAAAGCATGAGCCTGTTTGCCTGACGGAACCATGCCAGATTACTAGCATAAAGCTAGACTCCTGGTGGGGGGGGAGGCAAGATGAAATATCCAGGATTGTGCAGAAATTACAGTAGCTTGGGATCATAAAATCTGCATATAGCCTGTATAACTCCCCCATATGGCCAGTGCGGAAGTCAGATGGCACATAGAGAATAGCAGTTGACTATAGAGAGTTAAATAGGGTCACGCCACCTATTCACACAGCAGTACCCAGTATTACCTCCATGATGGACACATTCAGAAGGGAAATAACCAAGTCCTAGACTTGTCAAATGCATTCTTCAGTATTCCAATTGGTGAAGAATTGCAGGACCAATTTGCATTTACATGGGGAGACAGGCAGTGGACCTTTAGGTCATGCCACAGGGGTACGTACATTCACCAACATACTGTCATAACCTAGTGGTGCATAACCTGGCAGACCGGGGAAGACCTAATGATGTTAACTTGTATCACTGTATCAACAATCTCATGTTGATGTCAGACTCCCTGGAAGCAGTAGCTGGGGCAGCAGATTCACTGACCACCTATCTTGGAGGAAAAAGGATGGGCTATAAATCCACAGAAGGTGCATGGTCCAGGCCTATTTGTGAAATTCCAAGGAGTATTTTGGACAGAAAAGTCATAGATAATGTTCAGGCATTCCCAGTTCCTACAACACCTAAGCAGCTGCAAGAATTCTTTAGTATATTGGGATACTGTTGTTCCTTTATAGTCCACTTAGCGCAGCTGCTGAGGCCTTTGTCTCAGCTCACAAAGAAGGGCCAAGTACGGCACTGGGGAAGAACAGAACATGAGGCTTTTCAGCAGGCAAAACTGGTTGTTAAACAAGCATAGGAGTTGGGTATATTTGATCCTACCCTTGCAGCTGAACGGGATGTCCACATCACTCGGGACAGCTTTGGCTGGGGCCTGAATTAACACCACAGTTCTGTTCGGACCCTGATCTGGTTTTGGTCTCAGGGCTGGCACGGAGCAGAAGAAATACAGGTCTACACATCTATCCCCCTCTCTCCCCTCTGCCACTGTCTGATCAAGAATATCAAACTGTGACTTGATCTTAACAGAGATGCCAAAGCTCTGAGTCTGTCCCATACATACAGCCTCAGACCTGGTGGAAAATCTTCAAACAAAACAATCATGTTAATTCAGACTTTCTTACCAGCTTCTTTATGGGGGCCTGAAATACAACCTTTAAATGCCTATTGAGGTGTTTTTTTGTTTTGCAAGGTGGTGGGCTGTGTCAGCCTGCTGTCTGAGCTCCTTCAGAACCTGAATCCAGGTTCTGCTGGGAGAAGTTGTGGGATCCCATCCAGACATGTAGTGGCACAGCAACACAACAGTCTGGCCATTGATTCACAAGTTGTATGGGCTCCTGCAGAAAACACAGAGCACCGTGTTAGCATCTGCCTGTCTGCCAGCACATGTGGCTCCAGAGAAGCTTTGGCAGAGCTGCCCCAAGAAGGGGTGCAAAGGACAGGTTCCCAGGGTTTGGCACTTTATGAGCCACATCTGCAAAGGACCCCAGCAAAATCCAGCTCCATGGTTTGGACACCTCCAGATCAGGCTCCCTAAACATATGGTGTTATTTTCACGGCACTTGACTTTCTTCTAGGATAGTTCAGATGGTACATTCACTCTCCCAAAATTATGTCACTGCTTTCTGCATTTAATTGATACAGTTAAACATCACTCACAGCTCTCCCTTGTTTCTCTTCCCCTGTGAGATACCTCCAGCTGCATGTACTTCACCCATGGCTGCTCTCCATGCTTTCTTTGCTCCCACTCTTGCTTCTCAATGGGGCTTGGGACCCATGAACCACATGGTGTCAGGGCATGTGTGTCCTTCTACTGCCAGGAGATGAGTTTCCCCTGGCCAGTCTCCAAAATATGTTGGAACCGTGCATCCTATCATCATGCCTCACCGCTCACTGGGCTAAGGTAAGTAAAGCTTGGCAGGTTTGCATTTCCCTGCAGAACATCACTAAGGCAGGCAAGAGTTCCTCTGTTATGGTTTTCATATGCCTCTCCCAATGAGGTCTCCTTGATGGAGCAGAGCAGGACTGAGTAAATAAACTCACCTCTGTGGGAATAAAAAACATTCTTTTGTAATCTGAAGTTGAATACAACATTTTGAAGAGATCCTTGATGTCTGAGGGACAGAACTTTATTTAACAGTGAAGTGGCTTAGGAGCTCTGGAGCTTATTCCCACCAAAGCCCTCAGACTTAGAGTCTTAAATCACTTAAATCTCTGCCGCCTTTGCAGCAAGGAGGGGCAACTGCCAGACATGTCAGTGGGACTGGGGACCATATTCTGTGTGGTTCTCAGCTAGACAGAATGTTCTCCCACCTGTAGGCCTGGGGAAGGGCAGAACGAGCACAGCTCCCACACAAAATAACCCCAAAATGACCTACCTTGTGAGGCACCCCTGAGTGCTGTGAAGGAGAGGGGCCAAGCCTTGGACAGTAAGAGCATCCTAAAGGATAAAACAGAGGTGAAGCCATCTCCTCAGGGAGCCAGAAGATGTGGAGGGAGCCAGTGTAGCATATAGCATCCAGTTCAGCAAATCCCTTAAGCGTGTGCTTAAGTGCTTAGCTAAATCAGGACCAAAGGGTGTCTATCCCTGATAGATCTCGGGTTACCTGATAGCATTCCACAGAGGGAAAAGGGGCAGCCCTACAACCATGGATTTCAGCAGGTGAAGACACCACATGGATGTGGGCAGAGGCATTGCCCACTATTGGAGTGACAGTCTGCATCCAGAGGGCTGTGCACTTCTCGAGGCAGTCACACTGAGTTATTACCATACAGTATCTTTTCCCTTTTACTGTGGTAATCTTTATAGTGGCTTCTTTTTTTCCCCCTAAGTCTTTTTCTTTCAGAATTTCCCATCTCCATTCTCAACAGTGGAAAAGCCATAGCCTACATGTGTTGTGCAGATCCCTGGACCCATCATCCCCTCTGAGGGTTTCAACAACAATTGGTTGTTTTCTGTACAGCAAGAGGGATTACAGCCCTGTGGTATCTTTGTGCATTCTTTGAAATCTTCCCCTCTCTCAGGGGAAGAATCTGCTTCTGATGTTAATGTAGTTCTACGTGTTTATAAAGCATTCTGGTCCTGCCTGCTGTCACCACAACATGGTGATAAATTAATAGTTTAATTTCAATTTAATTTACTCATGCAGATTAACAAAGACAGAGGACAGGGCAGGGAAGGACAATTGCTAATATCTCTGCCTCGCTCACTTCACTCATGTGCATCTCCATGGACTGTAAATGCTTTGTCCTAGTGTCAATATACAAAGCAAGAAAACTGAAGATTTAGTAGAATTGGTATTATTTTGACTCAAATTATGGAAAGAGAGATTTTAAGAAAGACTCCTTGACAGCAGAGCTAACTCCAATCCTACTCATTTGCTTTAAGTTTCTACTCTTCACTCTAATTGCTGCAAGAAAGCACCATGCCCCATTTTTCTGAAGCATACCCTTAAACTCCTCAAAGCTGTAGGACAAACAGACAAATGGCAGTGCCAGCACTTGGAGCAGACAAGAACATGGATGCCAGCAGGCCCTCCCAGTGCAGACATGATCCCTCCCAGCACACTCAACAGGACATGACCCCACTGATGCCGAAGGCACAATGTTCTTAAGGCCTGAAACCCATGGGAAGCTGGGCAGGTTGTGGTACTCCAGCTGCAGTCACACTCACTGTTGCCACATGGAGACATGGCATTGTGAGTCTTCTCAGGCACAACCTTTGTGGAGGCATAGCTGGATTAGAGCCAGGATGAGGTCCTGACACAACTCCTCTGGAAGATAGCTTCCTATGTCCACTTGTCACACACAGGAAATCCCAGGCCCATGGTAGAGAAGAGCAACAGGGCAATACTGAGCCGAGGCATGGCCTCCACGCCTCACAGCCATGCTGTACCTCAGCCCTGTGGAAGAAAGAGACATGGTCAGAAAATGCCAAGAAAAGGACCTGAATGGAGACCCCTTGGTTCTTGGCATGACAGTTTAACTGAAATGTTAAAAATGGAGAAGCCACTTGTGGCTGTAATACATGATGCTAGGCATCAGGAATGTTTCAAAGAGTGCTAATTTATAGATGCTTTTCTAAGGAGGACAAATGTATATATTACTTTTCCTTTAAAGTGCAGCTGCAACAGCAAACCACACACACTGTGTAGGTTTTATAATCTTGCTAATTTTCCATAAGTCTTGGGAGCTATTGGTAGTAACTATAAAGCTGTTTTGTTTCAAGCTAAGAAAAAGAAAAAAGCTTTTGTTTTCAGAGTACAACTAAGAGTTGAATTAAAAGAAAAGCAGAAAAAAGAAAAAAAAAAAAAAAAGAAAAGAAAAAAAGAAAAACTGGCAATGACAAGGAGAATATTTCATACAATTTACTCCGGATTCAGCCAATTGAGTTGGGTTTGTATTCTTATTCCTATCTATATCAGTGGAAAAACTGGGCACAAAACTTGTAGAGATAAATGACAACTAAGGAAATGCCAGATGAATCAGTAACCATTTTGGCTGTATACTGAAAATACACAGCCATCAGAAAAGAGATTCTGGGAATATCGCACCAGATGAGGTACTTGCATGGAGAGGAATCAAATTCCAGCTCTGCTATACATTTCCTTCCATTCATATTCCCAACTGTGAAACAGGCAGCTACAATACTAGTTTAGGGAGATGTGCAGGAAGGTCAAATACTGCAGAAAGGAGGAACATGTAGAAATCAAGCCTGAAACCTTCATCTGTTCCCATCACCAGTAACGTATCCGCCAACTATTTTATTTTATGCCAGCTCTCAAGGCTTGGAATGATATCTTTCTCCCATAGGAGGAGGAAACAAAGTTTTGCATGGTCACATTTCAAAACAGTTCAGAATCAGGGTACAGTGCAGAAGACTTGAGTTTATCTTCCCAGCTTTTTTAAGTCAGGACAAGCAGAGCTCTGACTGCAGGTTTGCTCAACTACCCATGCAGAAGAGGTAAAAGCAACATTCTCTGTAACATAACAGTTGCAGGAGGCATAAAATGAAAATCTTCTGCTAGAGCTCAATCCACAGTCCACAGCTTAAAAAATATTTATTTTAGCCTTCTCCTAATGTGAGGTGGGAGATGAGGTTCTGCCTAGAAAGGTTTGTACTTGCCTTTAACAGCCTGGGACTAAACTTTTTCTTTCTTCCACTTCTCTGCACATTTGTCTCTGCTCAGTGGAGAAAAAAATCATTTTTAAACCCGTATGGAGGTCCAAAATGCTGCTCACATTCCAAAACTGCTGGGAGAGTTCTCATAATAAAATATTTGTTGGAAAGGCACCAGGCCATATTAAGTATAGAGAGACAGACCTAACTCTCTTTCCACACTTCCATGGGCCTGAGTCAGAATGTTAACATTATTTGAACTATACACAGATTTCTTACTTAACTTAAAGCATTTCTTCACCTGTCAAACAGCATTTTATTTACTCCCATGTGTTATTATTTCATTAGTCGTGTTACTTTAGCTGCAGTTACCATGTAGTGATATTGCCAATCTGCTACCTAGTCATAAAACTATGTAACTGTTTATTGTCATTGAGGTTTCAAGACATATGTGCTAATTCTACCATCTCAGAATATATTTTACCAGTTCATATCATAGAATATCATATCATAGATCATATCATAGAATGGCCTGGGTTGAAAAGGACCACAGTGATCATCTAGTTTCAACTCCCCTGCTATGTGCAGCTACTAGACCAGGCTGCCCAGAGCCACACCCAGCCGGCTTTTGAATGCCTTGAATGCCTCCAGGGATGGGGAATCCATAACCTCCTTGGGAAACCTGTTCCAGTGTGTCGCCACTCTCTGTGTGAAAAACTTCCTCCTAATGTCTAACCTAAACCTCCCCTGTCTCAGTTTAAGACCATTCCCCCTTGTCCTATCTCTATCCACCCTTGTAAACAGCCATTCCCCCTCCTGTTTATATTCTCCCTTCAAGTACTGGAAGGCTGCAATGAGGTCTCCCTGGAGCCTTCTCTTCTCCTAGCTAAACAATCCCAGTTCCCTCAACCTTTCCTCATAGGAGAGGTGCTCCAGGCCTCCGAACATCTTAGTGGCCCTCCTCTGGAACCGCTCCAAGAGCTACACGTCCTTCCTGTACTGGGGGCCCCAGGCCTGGATGCAGTACTCCAGATGGGGCCTCACAAGAGCTGAGTAGAGGGGGACAATCACCTCCCTCACTCTGCTGGCCACCCGTTTTTTAATGCAGCCCAGAACACAGTCGGCCTCCCAGGCTGCAAGCGCACACTGGTGGCTCATGTCCAGTTTCTCATCTACCAGGAATNCGAGCCCATCGTCGATGTCGTTGATGAAGATGTTGAAGAGCACCAGCCCCAAGACCAACACCTGAGGGACACTGCTTCTTACCAGCCTCCACCCTGACACAGAACCATTGATCACACCCTTTGGATGCATCCAGCCAGCCAATTCCTAATTCACCTAGCATCCTTCAAATCTACATCTCTCCAATTTAGAGAGAAGGATGTGATGAGGGACCATGTCAAAGGCTTTGCAGAAGTCCAGGTAGATGACATTCACCACCCTTCCCCCATCCACCAAAGCCATCACTCCATCATAGAAGGCCACCAGACTGGTCAGGCAATATCTGCCCTTGGTGAAGCCATGCTGACTGTCTTGAATCACCTCTTGATCTTGTATGTGTCTTAACATAGCTCCTAGGAGGATCTGTTCCATGACCTTCCCAGGCACAGAAGTGAGGCTCACTGGCCTGTAGTTCCCCTGGTCTTCCTTTCTCCCTTTCTCAAAAATGGGAGTTATGTTTCCCTTTTTCCAGGAATCTCCTGGATTGTCTGCCATCCACCATGCCACCTTCCCAGCAGATATCCAGGTGGTTGAAATCCCCCATCAGGACAAGAGCCCGTGAGCGCAACGCCTCCTGCAGCTGAAGCAAGAATGCCTCATCAACAGGCTCCCCCGAAGTTGAAGAGTTCACTACTAAGCTTTTCATTATCTTAATAAAAATGAAATTCTATGAACAGAAAATTACAGATTTTGGTATCCTATTCTAATTTTCTTTGCAGTGTTATTCTAATTTTCATTTGCTTCTGATTCTTCACATCCTAATGAGAAAACATCACAAGAGAGACTTAAAACTAAATAGTATGGGAACAGGAAAAGAAGCTAAGAAAGTTCATAATGGCACCTAGAGATATACCAAAACAGTTTTTGAACTGTTCTCATCCAAACAATAAAAATATGTGGCTAGCTATACTCATCAATACAACAGCAATGATATCATCAGCTTGTTGACATATCTTAGAATCATAGAATTACTTCGGTTGGAACGGATCCCAAGGATCATCAAGTTCCAACCCCAATGGCACAGGCAGGGCCACTAACCTCCAGATCTGGCACTAGATGAGGTAGCCCAGGGCCTCATCCAACCTGGTCTTGAACACCTCTAGGGATCGGGGCATCCACAGCCTCACTGGGCAGCCTGTTCCAGCACCTCACTACTCTCTCTGTAAAGAACTTCCCCCTGACATCCAGTTTAACCTTCCCTCCATGAGCTTAAATCTTCCAATATCTTCCCTTTTAAGGCCACCAGCAGACAAACAGAAGATTCAGCTTGTTGGTTTTGTTTCATAAATACCAAGAGAGCCTAAATAAATGAGGGAAGAACATTAGTATCCAGGAATGAGTCAATGCTGAAATGAAAAAGCAGCAGCAGAAAGAAGGTCTCTATACACTGTTTTGTCCTTACGCCAAGAGATTAACCTGTGGCTCACAGGGAAAACACAGCCCTTAAAATCCTGGTAAAGCTCTTGAGAATCTCCTATTTTCTATCCTGTCTTAAAAGACACCAGGATTTCCACCTTCCACCAAATATTGCCTCTACTTCCTGTGCAGGGAATATTTTGCACAAGTATTCCTTGTAAGATGTGTTGACTCTGAGGTATTTCAAATAAATGTGCTGTTTTTACGTTAAATTGTTATTATTGTTCTGAACCCAAATGTTTTCAAGTGAATTTTGCATAAAAACTCAGCATACACAAAGAGAAAGTCAGAAACATGCACAATGAAAGTTGAGAGTTCTGTCTGGAAGTTGTATAGTCGTTCACCAAATTAATAGAAAAAATTACTTTCTTATTAGACTTTTACAGAAGAAAACTTTGCTATTTAACATGGCAAGTCTTCTGAACTTTTTTTATTTCCTCCATCTTAAACTGAGCTCTGCTATAGTACACAACAAATAGGTTTCTTAGAATACAGTATTCTCTCTATACTCAAAAAACTAGTTGATAAGGGAGAACAAAATAATATCAGGTGACAGTGCAAGTAATGAATTTGCTGAATTACTTCCTAAAGAACAAGATTTTCAAAATGCCTCACTGCTGAATTTTAAATCTTATCTAATTCATTTAATAGGACTAAAGAAATGATAAGCAAAACCACATAAGCTACTTTCATTCTGTGTGGGATGTATAGACAAATCATACTTTGCACCATCCCCGTGAAAAGGGACAGCAAGAGTAAGCTAGAGTGATTAAATTCAGCAAAGATCAAAGTACAATTAAGAAGCAAATATCTTGCAGCTTTAGAGTTTAAATCGGAGAGAGGGAGGGTGTGTTCCAAATAATTTGAAATGAGAGATCAAATATTACTGTTCTTAAAAAACATGAACCCAGTCTGCTAACTCAGCTTTTCTGAACAGTAACTGATAAAATAGGGTCTTGGAGTTAGCAGCAACTAACTTCAGGAACTTATTTCTGCTCTAATGCATCCAAATACAGACTGCACACTGGAGTGCGTATCAACAACGCTACCCACAGCTATACACAGCACCCCTGCTTCCAAACAAGGAAACAAAGAGGGCTTTTCTTCTCCTTCAATCAGAGATACACATACCTCACAATCAGCATGCCTATGGTTCATAGGAAAACAGTCACAACAAACTTTATTCTACTCTGCACATTTGCAGTTCCACCAGCACCATTATCTCCACCCTCCAGCATAGAATCATGGAATCATAGAATCATAGAATCACAAGGTTGGAATCGACCTACAAGATCATCCAGTCCAACTGTCCTCCCATCACCACTGCTGCCACAAGCACTAAACCACATCTTGTCGCTCCTCATCCAGGTGCCTCTTGAACACTGCTAGGGATGGTGACTCCATCACCTCCCTGGGTAGGCCATTCCAGTGCCTGACCGCTCACTGAGAGAAGTTGTTTTTCCTTATATCTAACCTAAACCTGCTCTGGTACAACTTGTGACCATTTCTTCAGGTCCTGTTTGTTGCCTGGGAGAAGAGGCCAAACCCCTCCTTGTCACAACCTCCCTTCAGGAAACTGTACAGTGTAATGAGGTCTCCTTTCAGCCTCCTCTTCTCCAGACTAAACAACCCCAGCTCGCTCAGTTGCTACTCGTAAGACTTGTGCTCCAGACCCCTCACCATTTTTGTTGCCCTTCTCTGGACACGTTCCAGGACTTCAATGTCTTTTATGTAGTGAGGGGCCCAAAACTGAACACAGTACTCGAAGTGTGGCCTCACTAGTGCTGAGTACAGTGGGATGATTACCTCCCTGTACCCGCTGGCCACACTATTTCTAATACAGGCCAGGATGCTGTTGGCCTTCTTGGCCACCTGGGCACAATGCTGGCTCATGTTCAGCCGAGCGTCACCCAACACCCTCAGGTCCCTTTCCTCTTCACAGTCATCCAGCCACACATCCCCAAGCCTATAGCGCTGCAAGAGGGTATTGTGGCCAAAGTGCAGGACCTGACACTTGGCCTTGTTGAACCCCATCCCATTCACCTCAGCCCAGCGATCCAGCTTATCTAGGTCCCTCTGGAGGGCCTCCCTACCCTCAGGCAGATTGACACTACCTCCCTACTTAGTGTCATGTGCAAACTTACTGAGGGTATACTCAATGCCCTCATCTATGTCATCAATAAAGATATTAAACAAGATGGGTCTATCATCTAGGCATAGTTTTGTGAAAGTATGCACGCCAAAGCTTAAGAACAACTTAAACTGTGCAGAAAGTCATAATGCATATTTTCTGTGGAAGACTTACTGGCATATGGCATATGAACCACTGTAGCACAGACACAAAGATCTATACATACCTTGTGTACATATAAATAAAAACAGTACAGATCTTTGTTGTAAATCTAATCCTGTTCCCTTTTATGTCTATCATCTTCAGTGATGCAGAGAAAATTCAGCAATTATCCCTGACTGAGCAAAAACATAACATACATGTGCATTCCTTAAATGCAATGAGAAACAGTGTAATGCAATAATTATTGCATGGGGACTCCACTGAATCAAAGCCTGCATTTGACTTTCCTACGGATAGACTTTGTGATTTACAGTACCCAATTTCTCTGTTTTCTGAAAACAGAGGGTATGGATACCAACTATACACTGAAATATATAGAAGCTGAGTATTAACAGCTGTTTGTGTGCAGAATACAAAACCATGGAACTGTGAGTTCCATGGCTCTAACCACACTTCCCTGCAACTGCTGACTTTCATTAATAAGGCATGGAATTACAGTCAGTGTCTGGGTGTGAAAGTCCCATAAGAACCCTACATTTTTGTAACTTATAGGCCATGCCAAAAGAGAAAAATTTGTTGGCAATCCCTTCTCAGTGATCACTCTTCAATTGTTCTTACAGCATCACTTGCCAGACACTTTAGAGCAATAGATTTCTCAAAATGAAGTTTATCCCATAGAAGTCTGGTGAGACCCAGGTCATTAGTGCCAAGTACCCTGTATTGTCAAAGAGAGAAATAGCTATTCGACCTTGTAATACTTTTTGATTATTTATTTAACTCAATATCAAACTATTTAATGAATAAGTAAAAAAATAAGGCATTGCATAGCATCTTAGCACAAGCTGTCACATCAATTAAGATTGCTCTATTCCACCAACACTGTAACCCAGAGTTGAATGATTCTTCAAGACTAGGCCAATTGAAGAAATACTTTCTTAGGAAGAAAGACAGTGGATAATGCTTTCTTTCGTCTGCTTCAGCAACTTCAGTCACCTTCCAGCTTGTATGGCATGAGAAATCACTTCTAACAAAGACTGCTGTAATATAAGAAATGAACGCTGGGGGTTTTGGAATTATTTAAAAGTGGTATTAAAATGTAGCTACCATATTCATCAAAGGCATGGGCTTCAGCTTAGAGCTGGTCAAAAGCTCATTGAAATTAATATGAGTTTAATGAATGCCTTTAAGAACAGCCCTCCAAAGCCATTGTGCATGTAATATGAGCACAAGCACATGTTGCATTCTGTGGGATATACCCCATTTCTCTTAGCAGTTCCAGGAAAGCATCAGAGAGACTGCAGGAAGAATATACTTGACTTAGCTGCAATTCCATTGTTCCTCCACTCCTGCTGCCTTGTGCAGCAAAAGCTGGCTTCCATGAGAAACAATTCAAAATGAGCAGAGAAAAAAAAAAGCAAAACAACTGTTATTAAATTCAATGTATGTTCATAGGACTATTGTTTCTATCTAGTCCCTTGAATATTCTGGTTTAGCAGACACCCTCAACATGTCATCAGTCTGACTTTTCAGCAGCCCAAACAGAGGATACCACCATTGATGTAACTGGGTTGAGTGTCACTTAATTGTTCTAGGGCAGCGTATTCTATAGATTTACTATACAGCTTTGTACATTCTACTGTGTTATTACCAAAAAATACGTCATGAAAGACACAAAGCAGCACTATTCACACTCTCTGAACTGAGGTATCAAATAGACCCATTGCTAATTAGGATGATGACAGCCAGGAATTACATGTAAAAGCCTCTGATTATTCCTCACTCTTTAAAATTATTCACCCCTGTTTCTATCCTTTTCCTCCTCATAAATCTGGTGGCAAAACATTAGGCAGCCCCTTCTATGATTAGGCAGAACAGTTACTTGTTAGCAGACACACACTAGTGATGATAAATGACAGACAAGAAAGCAGACACAAAGCTACAAGACCTGGATGTACACTCTTTGTGTACGCACAGCATTCACCTAGCATTAGCTGGCTTTCTGTGTAAGAAAACCAAATGATACAGACCAGAAAATGTGCATCATTCATGAGATAACAGTGACCTAGGTGATGCTTTGGAAGCACTTAAACATATATGAATACTTTATTTACAAAAACAAAACAAAACAAAAAAAAACAACAACAACAGAAAAAAAGAAAACGCTTTGTGCTATCCTCATATATGCACACCCGCTTACTTTCTTCACACACTTTATGGCATCAAACCTCTGTATTACTTCACACTACATGATACTACCAATGTCTGTCAGAGAAGACAGAGTGATATCTTCCTGCACGTGGCCAAACAATCTTCAGGTTTTGACTCCCAGAGGACGGGACTGAACACTGAATCCTTTTTATAAGTTCTGTTTTATAACAACTTGTAAGAAGCACCTTGCTAAACTACCAATTAGTTCTTCCTTGTGTTGGTAGAATGGTAGAAGGAAAATGTTACAACAAAAAGGGAAAATAAAAAAATAAATAAATAAATCCACTGTGGTTCTACAGTGATTTGCAATGGGAATTTGGCACAACCTTGCATAAGAAACTTGCCTAGCAGTGTATTGAGCTACTTAAGATGACTGATACTTGCGTTGCTGAAAAAAGCATGAAGATGAACTGGACACATCTGTACCTGCAGGCTTCAGACACTGAGACCAAGTTACAGCAGAGGTTACTGTAGTTGGGAATGTTGAAGGAGAGCAGAAGTAGGCAGAGCTGCCTGCAAAAGTACAATACTGAGAAGGGACTGGCAAATCCAGAGAAATAGTTGAGGTGGACTTCTTTCTACAGGTAGCCCTTTTCCTGCCTTGTTGACTATACTAATGTGCTGATGGCTAGTGACAATAAATTTCTTTAAAAGTCTTTATTGGGGAAAAATGAGAATATTAACTTCTTCCCATTTTCTGAAGTCTGAAGTTTGTGTGCCCATGAAATCCTGCCTTGAAACAGTCTTTTATCAGAAGTGTTACCAAATGTTTTTCAGTCAAAACATTTTGATAACATGCTTTGAGTATGTTGCAATAATCACTTCAGCACAAACTATCACTGACATGTTCAGGAGTTTAAGTGTTGGAGAAGTCCAGCTTTTCCACAAGTATTTTTTTGCTTTGAAAGAAATCCATGTTGGAAGGAAAACATTTTTCTTACCAAGCTTTAAAACAATTATCTGATAATGCCAGAGATTCTCTTACTTGAGATGGCGATACTTTAGTGCAGGGAAGAAGAACTCAAACAGAAAAGCTATTTCATAAACGAAAACTAAACCATACTCATTAGAGGTAATTTGCAGCAGTGATTTTCCTATCTGAGTCCTTGGCTAAATGCTCAAAGGAAGTCCTCTCTTCCAGCCCTTTTGACCAAAGACAGCACAATGTATCCTCTTAGAACAAGTAGCTGTCCCTCTTACCTCCTCGGGTTGAAATTGGCCTGCCTACATTTTGAACCTTTTTTTTTTGCTTTCTTTCAGTGGCTGGGTATAAAAGAGTTACAACATAGCTGCATCTATTATTTCATTTAACCTTCATGTTATTTTTATGTGTTAATATTGAATTAACTTCAGGCTGACAAAAAAGACATAACAGAAGAAGAATTTCCCTGCCTTGTTATCTTAATGTATAATTACAACAACAGAACAAGAAAGAAACGGCACTTTACAATGAGAATACTCAAATAGTCCAAATAACAACACATACACTTCTGCATGAAGAAACTAAACCAGGTAATGTTGGATCAAGCCTGTAAGTATAGGGCAGAAAAGTGAGAATATCCACTGCCGGGACATTAATAACAAAGGAGCTCAGTTTTAAAAGAGTTGCAAGAAGAAAAACATGAATAGCTCTTAATGATTCTCATAGCAATGAAACAGTCACTTAAAGGGAAAATTGAAATTCAAAAAACAAATGGAGTGTAACTTTGATTAAGGATTTGTTTTTCAAAGTCATTCATGTATGTTACATGACTGGAAGACTTCAGCCCCTGTAGTGCAAGATGTTCATACTGAAGCTCAGATTTTAGCAAGTACATGATGTTTTGATTGGAAACTGGTTATAAGGAGATTCCTTCAAACAATAACCAAAATGAAGACATTGACATGAGGAATTCAGCTGTGGTTTCCCACGCAGCTGAGGCTGTCTAGAAGCTCAGACCATGGCAAAACTGCTTCTCTCCTCCCCCCAGAATTCTCTACTGATGCCACAGCCCCAGCCTTGCCCCGCTGCTCCACCAGTTAGTTATAAGGAAAAGCATCACTTAATAAACTACTGAAAGCCTCAACAAGCTTCCTATCTCCCTCCACAATGTCATTTAATGAGCAGAACCATTTAGCTTGATCCCCAGTCTACTGAACGGCCAGGTAAGGACCTCAAAGTACAGCAAATTTTAGCAGCTTTAATTCAGGCCAGAGCAGCCCAGCTGAAACCAGAGCCCATCCTTCATTTCACGCAGAAAGGTGAGAATGAACAGCAGTGGCACCCATCAAGTTGCATGCTGTGCTAGATTATAAACAGGTTTTGTATTCAATTAATACTTTTGGCTCTGACATGCAGAACAAGTTTGCTCAAGAACAGAAAAAGACTGACTACTACAAAGCTGCACACTGCAGTGCTTTATTCATTTTTTTCACATCGAACTGATGGCCTAATTAGTTACATTTGTGCAAAACTAATAGCATATTTGTTATAATGGCTGCTTCTTTCCTAAATGTCTTACGTAAAGTTCAGAGGTTTGATATTGTAGTACGCTAAAAAAAAAAGAAATAGGATTGTTTTCCCCTTTTCCTTGCCCTTGATAAATCTTGGTCTGTTTAAGTTGTTCATTTTTCTGCTCAGATGCTAAGCTAGAAAGATTTTTTCTTGGTTAGAATAAAAGAACTTCTGAGGATGCTCCTGAGATGAGTGTCAATATCCATAAAGACAAGAATATGCATAGCCAAGAGGGGTTATGAATAGGAGAAAAGCCAGTACACATCAAACACACCCAGCAGATTTGTACAGTAGTAACGAACACATAGGTGACTAAAAAAGCTGCTGTAGCAAGTCACTGATTGAGCACCTGATGGGAAAGCAGGGCCAACCCAGGGGAGCTCAAGTGCACACAATGCACATGAGTGACCAGAAGCGGTGGAGCCAGGATCCACCCCTTTCCAGACCTCATTTAAGGGTTGGCAGTGAAGGCGAGGGCTTGATTTGCTAGAAATCCCTCCCTACCTGGAGCCTTCTGAAGGTAAGTAGCTCTTTTCCTTCATTGCTGTTGCATTTGGACTTGTTCTCATTTGCTGCAGCCAAAGACTTTGCTACCCTGCTGTTATTGCAGTAATTTCCATCATGTTGTAACTTGGTCAGCCAGGCAAGTGTTTATTTAGAATGGATTCCATTAAAAAAAAATTAATGTGTTAGGTGGTCACTGGGACCCTGAATGCACTGAAAGCAGAACTCCTGGAGGAAATCCTGGGATTTCTGGGCTCCCTGTGGCTAAGCCCTGCTTAGGTTATTGAAGAATGGGAACCTATAAGGGACAATGATTCCCAGTGTTAAATCACCTTCAAAAATGGCCAATGCCTTGAACAAATTAAGACAATGCTCTCTGATAATTGAGGACAGAATCTACTGTGACATTGCTTCTCCTTCTTACTGTTAATGCATATCTTTCCTTGGAGGAAGAATTAGAAGATGAAAATAAAATTCTGAAAGCTTATATTAGACAACTGGAGGGGAAAAGAAGTGTTATTGACAGAGCAAACTGCCCCACCTATGCTCAGAGACTGCGTGGGTTGCCCCCCCCCCGGCTCCCTTCCTTCTGGAGCGCCAGTGCTTGAACGATAGGCGGTTGTGTTCCTTAACCTAAACAGTCAACAGGAGGGGTGAGTTCATTCCCCTTATCTCTAATATCTCTTTCTGTAGTGCCTCTACCTCAAATAAAGGCTCTGTCACCGCCTTTGCTTGCTTTACAGTCAGTAGTAACTCAAAAGACCAAGAAGTCCAGGAAGGCTGGCACCCGAAGAGTGGACCCCAGCACAGACAACATTATATGTAATAGTAGGCCTGTACACAGCTGCTGAGCTCATGGATCTGTTACAGTGATTTGAGCAGAGACCATGAGGGAGCATACTAACTTGGCTCTTGAGAATATGGGATATAGTGGTTGAAATTTTAATGATTAATGGGCCTGAGATTTCTAAACTGGCATTCAGATTTCTAAACTGGCTGGATATATTTGACCCTACCCTTCCAGCTGAACTACTAGCTGAACTACGTCCGTGTCACTCAGGACGGGTTTGGTTGGGGCCTATGATAACACCAGAATTCCATTTGAATTCCAGTTGGGTTCTGTTCTCAGGTTTGGCATGGAGCAGAAGAATGGTACAGTATGATTGGAAGACAGTTATTAGCTGTCTACTCCACGTTACAGGTGGTAGACTCAATAACTCAAACATCTGAAGTCATAGTTAAGATCACTTTGCCAATTCAGGGGTCGGTGAAAGATGCCACCCACCTTTCTAAGACAGGGGTGGCCCAAGCAGACAGTGGCATGATGGGTCATTTATCTCATCCAGAGGAGTAGTCTGTCTTCGTTAAAAGAAAAACTTCAAAAGACCCTAGGCACCAAGATTTCACGCAGAATGTGGCAGAAGAGGCAATGGTCACTCCACCAGAGAAGAGTCCTGTTCAGGAAGGGGAATATCCCATTCCTGGAGATGCTTGGTAAATGGATGGGTCTAGCAAGGATAGCCTGAGCAAGTGGCAAGTAGTGGCACACTAACCCTCCACTGAAACAATCTGATTTGGAGAGGGAGGGTGGTCAGAGTAGCCAATGGGCAGAACTGCGAGCCATGTGGGTAGTTATAACCAAAGAACCTGGTTACAGTATCCTGAATATCTACACAGATAAATGGGCTGTGTAATGGGGGCTCATTCTTTGGATTGCATAGTGGGCCACCCAGGAATGGACTATCTACACCCTGTGGGACCTGAATGAAAGGCCTAGAGATAACTGACCCAGTGCCTGGAAGATGCTACAGAAAAGATGGCCCTCCCTGCTTATGATCCAATTTACAGGCACCAATAACTTGGTAAGATCTCAGACTGGCCTTGAAAATTATCTTCTTGCCTCTGAAAACCTAGAAAGTGGTACCTGTAAAATAAAATGGCATTGGAAGTTGCGAGTATGACCAAAGCTACTCTTCAAGGATGCCTTTCTGAGAGCACAGGAGGTCTCCATCCCTCTGAATAAGAAAGTGGGCAGGGGAGGTAGGAAACAGGTATGGCTCAGCAAGGACCTGCTGGGCACATTGAGGGTGAATGAAGTAAGGTGCATACAAGCTCTGGAAACAAGGGTGTGTCACCTGGGAAGGATACAGGGATGCTGTCTGGACTTGCAGATGTGGATCAGGAAAGCCAAGGCACAGGCAGAACTGAACTTGGCGAGGGATGTGAAAAACAACATGAAGATATTCTACAGGTACATTGGTCAGAAGAGATAGGCTAAAACAAGTGTACCTCCTTTGGTAAATGTAAAAGGAGAACTTGCTTCAGTGGACAAAGAGAAGGCTGAGGTACTGAATGAGTTCTTTGCCTCTGCCTTCACTGGTGACCAGGATTCCAGTGTTTCTCACATTCCTGAGCCCTGCATCCCTAAACCTCTAGGTGGGGACCAGGGCGGTAAATTCCACCCCTCACTGTAAGGGCAGAGCAAGTCT
>VXAB01013081.1:80789-92986 GCA_013399175.1 Odontophorus gujanensis | reverse complement strand
TATATATATCTGTAATCCTACTCTTCATGTTAAACTGCCTCTAGAGAGGTTTTTAAAATATACCACATCATGATTGGAGCAGAGCCCTAAACTTCTCTATTCTACTTATGATTTGCTGCCTTTTTGGAAAATGACAATAAATTGGCTCTCTACTATTCCTGACCTCTCGACTTCTGAACCATGGCTGTCCATGCCTTAACTTTGCTTGTTTAAGTCAGCAGCTATCATATCACTCTGATCCTCTCCCAGAGGGTCTGGAGATTTAACTCTCCAGAACGGTTAAGCTCCCCCTCTAGTGTTCACTGCTCATCACATTATTCCTCCAAGAAGAAGAGAAGAAATGTCACTTTATACAGTTTCTCATCATTTATAGCTTAAGAGTATCATGGCAGTGGCAAGGCGATTAAATGGCAAAAAAAAAGCTCTTCAAATCTGTTTTTATTTGGCTTCCTTCTGCTAACTTTGTAGGAGCAAGAAGAAAATAACAGTGAAGATTCTCATCTGAAATTGGTGTGAAATGATGCCCTGATCTTATGGAAATTATCCAGTGGCATGCAGAATACCTGAAACAATCAGAGTTTAGAAGGCAAACAACAGTACAGCTTTATTTCTGGGAAGGCATCAATTTGTTTGGAGGCGGGGACGTTAATAACTGAAATCAAGGTGCAAGAATTTATCATTTAAGTGCTGATTATTAATCAAACTGGGATAAGGGTTTCTCACATATCTCTCTCCATACTAAGTCTAACTAGTGACCTGCAAAAGATATTCTTTATTGATTGAGGGTCAGTATATTCATATTATATGCATGCTCGTCAATTATTTGGATTTCCTTTGATGAAACAAAATCTAAATGAAAATCAGTTAGTCGTAATAATCAAATTCTGGGAGACTGAAAGGTTAAAAGTTCAGTCTCTTTGTTAAATGCAGCCTTGGACCCTCAGCTAGACACCACCCAGAATTTATTGTGCTGTGGAAACACGGGAGAAAATAAACCCCAGCACTTCAGATGAGGGTACATCAGCATGTCATCTGCAAATCTGAATTGATTTTCTTTTTCAAGGCACTCTGTTCGGGTTGAACTGATGAATGTAAAAGCATCCCTGAGAACCCCAAACATATAAGAAAACAATCTCGGTGAAATGCTATTAAAAATTCAAAGCACAGATTCTGACCAGCAGCAGAAAAACTTAGTCCAGATAATTTTTCTTCTATTATATCTACCTGTGATTCATTTAAGCTGTAATTTATGTAGCAGATGAACTGCCTAGAAAAAAATTAAAATAAAAGTTAGACAGTTTTCATGCTAGAAATTTCTGATTGTGTTTTAGATATGAAAATATTCATCAAATGATCTCTAATTAAAATTATGGTGGACATTTTTCTGTTACACTAATGCTTCCCTTGCAGCAGAAACGCTCTGTAAAAGTATACTGACTTTGCCAATATTTTGCTTCAGAAAAAAGAAAAGAAATCATGCCCTCTTTGATCGGTTCTACATGGCCTATTTTGCCTTCTCAACATTTAGGAAAATTAATGTTGAATATTGCAGCATTTACAAATAAAGTAAAAAATGTAAAGCACACCTGAAGAAAATGAGACACTGTAATTGATCTAATATTATTTTCTCCTCTGTATATTCTTTCATGAACAATCTGCATATATTCCCTTGCAAATAACACTGTAAACTTTAACTCCTTCCTGCAGAGGACAGTTCTGCACTCTGCATGCTTCTTTACGGTCTACATAAGTCGTTAGCAGAACTGTGGAACATGAAGTATTTTAGAATACAATACAGGTGGGAATCCTGCAAGCTTCTGAAAGTTGTTTATTCTGCTGGTGCCGCAGCAGAGCTTTGTAATCAGAGCACATTTAGACTGGTGAGAGCACTGAGCTGCAAGTATGTGTGGATTATATCTGTGCTGGGAAATTTCTAGCTGAAGTGGACAGAACTATTGAAATTCAGCTTAGTGCAATCTCTTTACAAAAGTGAAATTTCTAAAGTACTATAGAAATAAGCCCTGTAAGTGCAAAGGCAGGGCATGAGTTGATTATTCTGGAAGAAAGCGACAGCTAAATACAAAACTATGAATCATCATCTTCAGTATCATTTATTTTGGGTACAGGGCACTGTTGGACAGAGGACTGAAATATAATGAGCACAGACTAATGAGGACATTAAATCATCCATAAAGAGAAGACTGATGTCTTCCTTATGTGTAGATCACTTTTAGTTGCATTTAAAAGCACATATCTAAATAACACAAAGTGTCAGTGCCCATCTTGATCTGCTGTTCTCCAGTGAATGTTCTGGAAAACACCTTGGTGAAGATGAGGAGAAGGTTGTCTTGCTTCCCACTGGCCAGGCAGATGATCATTGCAGCTATGTTGCAATGGGACTCGCCTGACTTGTAGGGGAGGTAGGGAAAGTAGGGAAACCAGTCAGACAAGAAGTCCAGCTCTGAAGACAGGAAAAAACAGTGCTTGGATTGTAAAACAAAATCTTTGTATGTGTCTATATGATTCCTCTGGAAAGAAAGTGGCGTCGGAGGAACAAGGTGTGGAGAAGACTTTCAGGAAGATGTAGGTAGGAAAAGAAGAAAAAAAGACACAGCTTTGCTATCCACCATGCCAACTTCCTCATATGGAAGTGTCAGCTCTGAGGAATGGAAGAAGAATTTTACTGAAGTATTTTTGTCCTGAGTTGTGGCTCCTTATCAATCCAAATAAAGAGATATAAAGATAATTACAGGCATGTAGGACTATATGATATCATATTCTTCAAAATATAAATTAAAAATAGTGATATCGACTGGTAGAATAGGAATAAGTAAGGGAATGTTTAAGAANAAAAAAAAAAAAAAGAGAGAATACAGAACTAGTAGAGGGATCTTCATAAAACTGTGCACTGTCTTACTAACCAATGACACTCACTGTGCCCTAAATATGTTTGAGCAGACAATTAAGCACACTTCTGAGTTCAAAACAAAACATAAATAAAATAAAGCAAAACTCTGAGTTAATCATAGGATTGCAACTGTAAATCGTACGTGAGATAGATTAGGAGAACAGATCCTTATTATGCAATTTGCTGCACTTGCAAGACATCATATCTCCTGCAGAAGACATGTGAGCATAATTTGAAAGAATACATAGGACCCTGAGGTGAACTACAGTTCTTTTTTGCTGCCCCTGTGGCTGCCCTAGTTTTTTTGAAAGAACAGCTGATAGCATAAACATGTATTTTGGGAAAAGCTTGAACTTCACAATTCAAATTACCACCCAAAGAAATTATAAGTAATTGAGCATGCTCCCTTTGTCCAACTGGAGAAACTCACTAAACCACTGAATAACATTCAGTTCTTCTAAATTCTATTCTTCCTTAATACCTGCTATGATCATATAATACAGACATCTGTCTATAACCCGTTCAGGACTACAGTAATGTTAAATTTGCAGCATCTGAAGCTTACATACAAGTTCATTTGTACACAGAAAATATTTCCTTCTTTACTAATTTCTCAAGTGTAGCTTATGTAACTGCATTATACCGCAGTAAACTGTGGAATAAAACATCCTGTCGTAACTTCAATTAAATCAAAACTATTTCTGGCTTGTTTATGAGAGTGATGGGACAGAATGCTGATGTTTTCTGAACTCTCTCCCTACCTATTTAAAATATGTTTCAGGATATTACTTCATTACTATATATCCAGATGTCTCTTACATTTTTTTTAAGTTTAAGACAGCATAACAAAAGCTTTTGCTTAATTTCTTGCCTCAGAATTGTAATGGAAATTGATTTGCAGATAGGCTTTTTGCTTGCTTGTTTAATGTGTTGAGAGAGCTCTTGCATGTGCGTGTTTGTTATGTATGCATGAGAACAAATTATTTCTGGAGAGACAACTACAGAATGTAATTCCGTGGTCAGCTTTGTGTCCTCTTTCATCCCTTATGAGAGTTCATTCCACAAATGAAGCTCATCCTGTAAAGTGCATAGCATTTTTATTTGGCTCTCAAGAATCTCTCAGTCGACAGTTGCCCTGAGCTGCTGCCATTAGGGGACACAGAAGGAAAGCAGGTTTGCAAGGATCAAACTCTCAGAGGGATCTGAGCAACACACCAGAGACCTTGAATGAGACACTGCCATCACTATAAAGCCAATAGGGAAAGCAGAGCATGGGACTAATGCCCTTCAATTAGCACTGGCTGTTGACCAGACTGATTGACAGACATTTTGGTGGGGCATATGTGTGTATGCATACATGCACACATAGAGTTACTAGTTAGTGTTTTTTTCAGGATACATGTTTTGATCCTTAGATATAATGTGCAGCAATAATGCTGCCTTATACATTTTTCTTTCTATTTAATTTTGTCAGCATGTAAATGCTGATCAAGCTGACACACACAAACACCAAAGCTACCCAATTTTCATTAACATGAATGTTCTCAGCAGCAAACAACGCTATCATTTTAACAGTTCTTTCTCTGGAAATTCTCTCTCTTTTTTTTTTTCCCTGGTGGATCTTATTCACATGATTCTTTGGAGAATCAATCAAGACTCCTTTTCCTAGCACAAATCAATCAATCAGTTCCTCATGCCTGACATTGCCTGTTATGTATTGAAGAATCACAAAGCACCCATTTAGATTTCCTTAACATGTTTACCTTCCATTTAACACAGAGAGATTGCCGAATACTTTAGAGGACAAACACACAGACATTTATGTTACTAGCTGCCATAAATTTTCCCTCCTCCATTATCCGATTTCCGATATCAGGCCTGCCTTTAAAAGACTCTACTTCTCTACAAAACTATGTAGTGTTGGTGATAAAAATTAAACTGTATGGAGCTATTGCTTTTTCTATACCTCACAGTAATACAACAGCTATTTTAAAGAAGGAATTCCCCAAGCTGCAGTCATTTACTATCAGATTCAACTTGTAACGAGTAGTGTAAAAGGGACAGTTTTCAAGGAATTTGCCTTCTCTTCTTTTTGCACCATCAAAAAAGAAAAGAGCTTTTTCAGCTTTGCAAGATACCTGACACCCAGAGGAAGAGGATGGGAAAGAAGTGAGACGATGGATTCTCTACCAGGTCTTCTCCATGTTTGAGTTTGGTTGGTGAATTGAAGGGAAGGATACCATAAGAGTATAATCTCTGGCTGTGTAGCCTATTCTGGGCTCTACTAAGTAAGGTCATATTTTTCCAGTTTTCTAAAACTAATGATCTATTTTTGCCCTTAATGATCCATATATTGTTGAGACATTTTCAGTTTAGAGAACTGAACGGGCAAAGAAAGCATGAGATTAGGACTGCTCAGGATATATAATTCCATATGAAGACTTCTGCTTGAGAAGGTGGTAGCAGATACACATCATTTGAAAACCCACACATCTCCAAAATTAGCTTTGGTTGTGTTCTTACATGCATAGAACATTACTCAAAAAATGCTAAAGGGCAAAACGGCCCCAGTGCATATGTTCCTAAGTAAAGAATACTGTAATTTGGAGACAATGTTGACAAATGATTTTGTTCTATGAATGGACATAAAATATTTAATGGAGTCTCCATTCTTTGGGTAACTTTCTGCTACTGTTGTCCATTTAGAGAGTTCATACTTAACATTGAGATTTATACAGGTGCTTAGTTTGCCAACTATCACACACTGAAGAAATTGCCTTTCCCCTCTCCCCCCGCTACATTTCTTTAAAATTTAGAAAAAACATATTTTGTGCCTCTTAGAAGCGCAGGTTTGACAGGCAGTGAGACCTGCTCAGTAGTACAGACAACAGGAATGAAAGGTTTTTTTTGCTGAACTTTTTTGGACAAGTTTTAACCTTTCTCAAAATGATCCATTTCTGAGTTAAAAAGAGATAATTCCATGAATCCATTCTGTACTTTAGACTTCTGTGCAAGGTGACTGTGAGGTAATGGTAACTTTACTGGGCTTTTTGAAAAATGCACTGACAACCATATTTCATGTTGACTGTGGAACATCCACTAATAAGACCTGACTTCCTGCTGACTAAATAACACAGCAGTGCTTTAACGCTGAGTTTAAATGCATCTTTCCTGAATAAATACAAGGCATAACTTTAGCACTTAAGTCTTATGGTTTCTGATTCTCAAAGGCAAATGATAAATGCAAGTACAGAATTAACATTAAGTTGTTTAGAAAGCATCTCTGAAACTGCCCCAGCTTGTCCTTTAGAAGAAAGCTAGGGATGCCTAAGTGCTTTTCCATCCTGTGTTTACTACGAAGAGACCAGCTTAAGCTTAGACTGTGCAAACAAGCTCTCATAAGGTTTGCTCAGTCACATTCCAGTCATAGGACTTGTGCATGGTGGCAGAAGATGTCAGAGAATGTACGAATTCAGGAATTACACTGATATTAGTAAAAAATCCAAGAGAAAACAAACACTAATGCACTAATTCTATCTTTTTTTATCTTTGCAAATTTCTTATGAATTTATCTCACAAGACTGTTGCTAGATGACAATATTAAAATACCATCAAAACTGATACTGACTTAGCCTCGTGCACTTTGAGACAAGCTCAACAGATCCCAATCGAGCCTCAAAATTAACAGTGTTTTACAATGACACTCAAATACAATATCACCCCATCACATAGATGTTTGCCATCCAAGCAAAGTAGAGGCTGAATCTGTCATTGATGTCAAATTGCCCAATATTGCATTGGGCAGAAGGATGGAGGAAAAGTGTCCGTTGACTGCCAGTCTTCCATGCCCACTGCATATTTCAAGATTTTTCACCATTTTTTATTCCAGCACTAGACTCCAACACGGATATGATACATACTCTGCAGTAAAGCATGGGAGACAGAAGTCTTTCCCAAAACTGTTGCCACTGTAGACGTTTCTCAGGGTGCTGGGCATCCTGAAGGCTGGACAATCTTTTCCTGTTTGCTGCAAGTTTAGAAGATGATGGAGCATCCTCAAAATTCAAAATATAAGATCATGCCGTCCATCAGTAATACTGTAAGCTCTTATTGGTTATTGGTCTTAGAACTAATTCCCTTGAAGATTTTAAGAAGACAGTTTTCTAACCTGTTTTCTCTGTTTATTTTCAGGGAAAGCAGTTGGAATCTCAGTTTTGAGTCAGGAGGCTGAGTCTTTTTTGGAGATTTTAGGAATTTGCAAATTCCACAAACATCAAGTTGTGACTGCCACTGTCTCTTATAACTGTCTGAAAGTGGATTTTCAAAACCTTTTGGTGTATGCTATGATTTTAGAGAAAATCCTGTGAAGAATCCTTTTTTTTTTTTTTCCATAAAATTTTAGAACAGTAGAATACCACCAATGTTACTGTTGCCTGATTTTGTCCACAGAGAAATACTGACAATCAAAGGGCTGACACAGCAGGCACATCAGAAACCATGGAAAAATTAGGAAAAGGTAATTCTTGACACTCAGTATTGCATCTAGTTGCTACTTCAGTTTTTAACATCATTCTGTATAATGCAACCTGAAAAAAATAAAATCACATTGACCAAATTTCTGCTACAGTTTAGAACTGAAACAATCAAATGACCTTTATTTGTCTGTATTACCATCCCCAAGGAGGCACATCGTTTGGTATGTGCTTTTGTCTTGCTCCCACTCCATGGAGGGTACAGAGCTGAAATCTTGCCCTATTGAAGTGTAATTTTGTGCTATGCTGAGAGTGAGACCAAGAACCTCTGAGAAGAATGACGAGAATACACTCTAATAAGAATGAATTGCAAGAAGTTTGAGAAAATAAATGGAATAACAGTGACACCATTTTCAAAAACAGGTTTCCTTGGTGGCTCTTACAGTTCTTGCAATGAGCAAATTATTTCATTTTCTTTCGCAGAATTTTATAAAAATGCCATTAAGACACTTCTGATAATGTGGGAATAGAGTTGAGAAGTAAAGTAACCCTCCCTATGGTGCTCATTCACTTGCTGATTAAGAAATCTAAAAGAGTAGAAAGTTTATATGGTAAGCAGGCACATTAGCTTCTACAATAGCACACAGGATGAATATTGTTTTCTTGAATTGCTCACTAAACTGTGAGGGTCACAATTTATGTTGACTTCAGAATGGACACAAGAGTCCATTCTGAAGTCAACAATAGTGAAAAAACAGTAACTTGAAATAAACAGAATTGAGCAAGAAACACAGATGTAAGATGTGGGTGAATCTTCAAGTCAATTTATGTTTAAATTAGAATCAAATGACCATTAAAATCATTCACAGAAGACATCTGGGCATTGAGGCTGGATTGTGTAAGAAAATTGCTCTCCTCTTCTTGGGCTCAGCATTAATACAGTTGCCATTCCTAAATTACTTCTGAAGATTGCCTTTTGTTTTGTAATGGAATTGTTGTGCAAATATGGCTTACTACATAAAATTAGAGCTGTTATGCTGTCCCTTATGGTTTTGTGCTAATCTATAAAGTGTTTGTTGTGTCCATACAAGTCACAGCAGTCTCTGCCCTCTGGTGCCATATAGACTGTTCTACTATGCCTGGCACTGAAAATAAATGCAACTCCTGTGAATAAAAGGGAAATATATGTATACATGGAAATATATACATATGTGTGCAGGTGTATACATGCATTCTAAATTTAGTAAGAAATAAATACAACAGAATGCTGATGTAGTTTTAAAAGAAGCTTTTTACTATGCAGAATGCTGCTTCAAGGTGGTGCAGGAGTACATCTATAAACAGACACTCAGTCTGCACACACATCCATTAAAACTACTTAAAGGAATGTGAAAAAAGCATCTCGACAGTTTCTAAAACAAGATACAGGGATGAGAATATTACCACAATTATTACTGTTCTATGGCAATGGAGATTCATTCACATCCTTGTCATTGAAAGAAATTCAAATTAAACCAATGTTGTTCACTATACTCTGTCTATTCTTACAAGAAGACATCAAGTGAAATCACTAGATTAAGAAAGAAAGGAAAAAAAGGTACCAGGGTTCTTAAAGTGTGAAAGACAACCCCAGCATTCAACAAGATTATTCTTTAAATTTACTGTTATTCAATACGATGAAGTATTTTATCAGGATCTACATAAACAGAACGTGATGGTTACTGCTTGTCAGATCAAATTATTAAACTTTCAGCAGAAGGAAAAAAAATAAACTGATGGATATTTCGAACTTTTGTGATCAAAAACTGTATGTTTCATGTATTTAAAATTAATATTATAAGAAAAGCAGTTCAGCTGTACAGACTTGTCTGTTGTTACATGACTGGAAAAAAATCCCATTTAAAATGACACTTTAGTGTTGAATTACAGCCATTTCAGTGTGACTAGTATGCAATCTCATTCTGTTTATCAGTGTAAAATGTTTCTCTAGCTTATCAAGAGTCATATTTCCCTTTTTCTGGTTCATTTATCAACAGAAATATGAGATAAGCCAAACTGAAAACAAAATCTGTGTCCACTGGTTGAACATTAGAAAACAGTACTTTCTTTTTATAGGAAGGAATCACCTGCATATACTCCTATTGTCCTTGATTTGCAGTCTATGCATTCCCATGCGTGCAATTGCTGCTACAAAAACAACGAAATTCCATGCATGTCCTTTTAAAATAAAAATATTTTATAAGGTATTACAACACACATCAGCACCAAATGCTATGATTCACATGTTCCACAGCTGACAATTCTGGACTGACAGGAACACTGGAAACCAACCAAAGATAGGGTGATGTTCCTATATATTTATATATTTTTGGTCAGTCGATACACGATCACGTTTGAAACTTTGCATTAATCTCCTCACGTTTCTTGTAGAACAACAACTCATACATACAGTCACTTTAGTCTATACCAACATGAAGTAATAATATGTTAAACTTCTATGCACCTCAGAGGGAGCCGGAGTCAATAACAAGTCCTCAATTCGGCAGAAGCAGAAGTGGAAACAAAAGGGCTTAATGAAATGATCTGTTTATAAAATGCTAAGTGAGGGTCCCTCAGAAAACTGCATTAAATCCAGTTCTATTTTCTTAACGTGGCTTGGAAAGCTGTCTCCTGAAGCTCTGTCTTGTCTTTCTAAATGCAGTGACATGACTTTAAAAAAAAAGAAGAAAACATTTTACATTTTAACTGTCCTGTTTCCTCTTGCCTTGCCAACTTTGTCATGGATCTCTAAGCAGTCCAGAAGAGATAAATCAAAGCCTGAACTGTAACCTTACGCTTATATACTTGTTAAATGACTTTTTTACAGTCTGTTATTGCTAGAAATTGGATTGCTTTTAAACTAATGTTGTCTGGCGGGCAAAAGTGAGTGAAACTGCAAAGCCTGGAGGAACACTAATTACTTGTTTTAATTAGCAGCAACTTTCACCAGAGTATAATCTCCCTACAGGCCACTTTTTGATAGGTGTGTAAAAAAAAAATAATAAAAGAAAAACAACAGAAGTAGAAACAAACCGATGATCTCACAGCTGCCCCTGAATGCAAGCCCTGCTCTGGCTCCAGTGCAGGCACACCGTGCTTGCTGTGGGATGCTCGGTTCCTAGGCCTTTTTCAATCAGCCACACAATGGAGCCCCTTATCTTATGCTGCTACATCATAAAAGTGCTCTTTTTGTTGCATTTCCCTCCTCTGAAGGGCCTTAATCCCTTCCTTTTCAGGCTTGGCTTTGGTGAATTCCTCAGGGACATCCCACTCACAGCAAAGACTTGCAATGGTCCACTTGGGAAGCGCTGGTGAAGCTTTCTGCCTTTATTTTTTATTCCCCCCATGCTCCCACCGCCAGTCCCCCGTGAACCTAAATCTTGCTTTTCATTCCTCTTGCCATGGGGGGAACCCCCTTAATGATGACGGAGAAATTCCTCCACTCCCTCCGGTGACACCATTTTGCCACCAAGGAACATCTTCCAGGTCTGGATATCAAACATGGTGGACCTCGACAAAGGTCACCCACTGCAAATGAAGTTACCCACAAAACCCACCCTATTTGCTGAGGCCTACAATTATGACAGCTTTTAGAGCCTGGATACAGATGTTCCTCACCCAGAGGAATTGCGAGACTGACTCATACTGTTATTATTTTTGTTAATAACAGGTGACATAATTTCAAGGCAAGGAAAGGGAAAGAGCACCTCTGTTTTGATCTCTAGGTGAAACAAAAGGGCTAGGAAAAATGCTAGAATTATAATTAAACATTTTCTGAAGTCATAAACATATACCAAAGCCCACTGTGGATGTATACCAGCCAGTCTAACTATTTCTTTTCATTTCAATAATATGTGCAACATTGCTTGACTGCTAAGAAGAAAAAATAGAATATCACCATTGCTGACATGCATTACTTCGTGACTAAGCTTCTCAGTGTGAGATCCTCAGCTCAAAAATATGGGCTTTACTAAACTGCAGAGCTAAGCCAACTTCTGTCCCCTGCCTTGAGAAGATACTTCTAAAATACAGGGTTTTTCATCTATGGGTTATTTTCCTCCTTAAAAAAAAAACCAAAAAAACAAAAATGCAGTTCATTTGTGCACAACAAAAAGACAAACACTTCTCAGTTAAATGTTAATTTTTATGTGCCAACTCTTGTTAAGTGGAATTTGAGAAGGGAAACTCAGAAGGATGTTCTCCAGTGGTGCGCACGCTTTTCTACACATGCCTACACATAAACACATATGTACACCAGCATATCTATTTTTTGATTCACTAATTTGTTGACGTGCATCACGACATGCATCTGGCAGTAGAGAGAATGCAAGAAAATGCTTGTTTTCAGGCACGTAGATTACAGATGCTGGAGTGACAGCTGTCTCTTTCCAATCAAAGTATTCATATTTTGGTCTTAGCTAATCTGATGCAATGATACAGCAAAAAAAAAAAAAAAGCATTTCAACTGATGCTTCATTTTGCATTCTGCTTTTCAAAGTTAAAGAGTGTTCTTTAATATCTTTATGTAAAACTGTTTTCACATCCTTTTGTCGCATTTTTGTCATTCATAAGGCAGGGTTGCCACATTTCATAATATATTCCGAAACGCATTTCGTAGTGTGTTTCAGACATGAAAGTAAATAACCGCTTTGGTGAAACAAAACGAAAAAAAAACCGCCATGCCCAGAAGCAAAAATTCCCACAAACGAAAAAGAAAAAAAAAAGAAAAAAGAAAGAAAGAAAGAAAAAAAAAAGAAATCGCAAGGGCAAAAAAAAAA
>VXAB01013081.1:55319-77164 GCA_013399175.1 Odontophorus gujanensis | reverse complement strand
TACCAACTTTCTCTGTCTTCCTTGCCTGGATGCTGAGGTATAGTTTTGTTTCCTGACTTTCTTATTACTATGGTGAAGGCAATAATAGATTGTTTGTCTTTTTACCATAATGCCCTCATAATGCTGGAGTAAGTCTCACAGCTTGAAGTCGGCCTTTAAGGAAATAGGAGATGGGTTAAATGGAAGCAGGGAAGTTTTCAGTTCATGAAAGGCTTTACTTTTGGACATTTCATTTGCACCTTTTTTAAAGGCTGATCTAATACTTGTTACAGAAAACGTAAAGATCCCTAGTGGCTTAATTGGGATTTAAATAAGTCAATAAATCCTGTCTCCCCACTGTAAACAACAGTATACCTCAAGAAAAGTCGTGATAACTAGCCTGTGAGATCAGAACACAGCTCTGCACAGCTCTGTAGCTCTAAGCAAAATCACTCAGTGTGGAGCATGCAGAGACGTGGATTTGCTGCGTAAGCAGCAGCTTCAACATTTTCTTCTCTGTGGTGCAGTGTGCTCAAATGGTCATACATTTGACAGGTCAATATCTGAAGCATCCTAGAAACCGTGTAAGTGCCGGGTATGTGTCGAACAGCATTTTTAAACTGATAGAGGGAAGTGCTTTATTTCATAGTTTTCTCAAAAATGTGTGAATGACTACTTCCAGTACTTTTGTGCAAATATTTTTTCTCTACATCTATTAACATCTTTATTCCATCTGACATAGTTCCCAGAAAAATAACGCAATCATTTTGTCTGTATTCCAGAGTAGCAGCAATTGTGTTTCTAAATGTTGCTCAGATGACCTCTCCTCATTGTTGAGTGTATTCAGAACAGTTCTTAATTCTAAGTTTCTGATGACTTTCCATTCACTTAGGAAATTCGTGAGCAATTTTTAGCTGTCGGTGTAAAATGAGGCATTTAATTTTTTGTATTTTAACATTTTCCCCCATTGCAAAATTACTTAGTAAACAGGGACTGCAAGAGAGATAAAAGCAGCACATGGTGACCAAAAGAAAACGTATACGTACTTATCTAATGTGAAGCATTTTTTAAGAGCTATGTTGCATATTTATGTAGAAATGCACGTGTGATTTCTTTAGCTATCTTTTGGAAACTAACATCAATTATTATTCTATTCTCAATGGAAAAGTAACACAAATGAAGAGTATGCAAAGATTTGTTTCACGAAGTATATTCATTTCACTCCAAGCCAGATGTACTTCCAAAAGTTATCACACAGAACCACAGAGAATGACAGAAGGGTTGAGGCAGGCAGGACTTCCAGGTCCATGTGGCCCAACCCCTGCTGCAGCAGGGACACCCAGAGCACAGTGCTCAGGCCCATGTCCAGATGGCTTTTGGAGACCTCCAAGGAGGAGACCCTACAATCTCTCTGGGTCCCTGTGCCAGTGCAAAACTATAGCCAGAGGGATCGAGTCTGTGATAGGTTTTGCCATGCTTGAAATTGGAGGCAAGGTTCATAGCCTTCCTTTGTGTACTTAAAATTACCAAGGCCTAGTACATTTTTTACTGTTTCTTATCACCTGTTGCATGAATTTCAAAATTTTCCTGCTCACTGCCTCTATTTCCTTAATGACAGTAATCATCCTCCAAGTGAAAAACTGTCCTGTTTGCATCATTTCTTAAATCAGCCACAGTATTTTTCCTGTTAGAATTGGGATGTGAAGAATTGGAGACCAGCAATAGCTGAACCGTATGAGAGGCCAATGGATGCAATACTTATCAATCACTGGAATGGGCTTTAAGTATAAGATGTTTAACTAAAGTTAGTTGCTGACCAAATCTGTAGTAATGACAGATAGGAACTGAAGTCCACTCACTCACAGACAGCTATTGAGGTCATCAGGACTCTAGAGGCTACTACCCTGCAAGAGCATAAAATAGAATTCAGGTTGTGAAAGGTAATATCTTTCAGGTTTGCAACTTTCTAATCTGGAGCCTATGAGAATTAAAAATTACATATTTCATTTATGAGGCCCTGGAGACATGATGGCCTCACAAGTCTCTCATGACCCGCAGGCAGTGTGAGTATCCTACATATTTGACTTTTCATTTTGGAAGGTGAAACAAGAAGGAATAACTAACTTAAAGGTTCACTAGCTGGTGGATCTAAAACAACATCTGGAAATGCTGAGGGTGCCACGAACCACAGTTTGCACCCTTCAGTATCTAAACACTAAGAAAACATCTATCAACGAGAGCAAGCGTAAACAAAATGTAAAGAACATTATATCTGATGAGAAAGTTCTGAGCTCAGAGGATAAAGAAACCTTTTCCATTGCATGTAGTTATTCTGTGACTTTCACCATTGCGGAGTAGAAAGATTACCCAAATAGCAATGGAACTAATTTGATCATGGTTTCTTACACTTTGATGGGTTCTTCTACTGAAGCAGCCTCGCCTATTAGAAGAATATTTTTTTCTATGGAAGTGCAGAAGGAGGTAGAAGTAGGTTCTTCTACCCCTATAGTGAAACGACTTGAGGAGACTGTTCTCACGCATTGAAAGACTTTTCTCACCTTGATGAGAAGCAGTGAACATCATGGTTAGTTTTGAGCAATGGAAGTGTTTATCCACTGGCCACCAGTCCCAATATTTACCCGCTAAGCCATGTCCCTTGGTACTACATCTGAATGTTTCCTAAACACTTCCTGAGATGATGACTCCACCACTCCCCTGGGCAGACCCTTCCAGTGCTTGACCACTCTTTTGGAGAAAAAGTTTTTCCTAATATCCAATCTGAATCCCTCCTGGTGCAACATGAGACCATTTCTTCTAGTTCAGTTCCTAGTTACCCAGAAGAAGAGACTGATGCTCGCCTTGCCACAACCACCTCTGCACTGGTAGAGTGCAGTAAAGTTTCACTTGATCCTCCTCCAGATTAAACAATCCCAGTTCCTTCAGCTGTTCCCCATAAACCCTATGCTTCCACACCCCTCACCAGCTTTGTTGCTCTTCTCTGGGAATGCACCAGGGCTTCAGAGTCTTTCTTGTAGTGTGAGGCTCAGAAGTGAACACAGTACTTGAGGTGTGACATCAACAGAACTGGTACAGGAGGATAACCACCTCCCTGCTCCTGCTGGAAACACTGTTTCTGATACAAACCAGGATGCCCTTGGTCTTCTTGGCTACCTGGGCACACTTCTGGANTTCTTGGCCATCTGGGCACACTACTGGCTCATGTTCAGCCAAACATTGACGCATACCCCCAGGTTCTTTTCATCCACACAGTCTTCCAGCCACTCTGTGGCTCTGCCTAAGGTTGTTGTGACCAAAGTGCCTGACAATTTGGTCTTATTGGACTTCGTCCATTGGCCTCAGCCTAGTGATCTGGTCTGAACAGGTCGCCCTGAAGGGCCTTCCTATCCCCGGGCAGATCAACATTTCCTCCCAACTTGGTGCCATCTGCAAACTTACTGTGGATGCACTCAATCCCCTTGTCCACATCATCAGTAAAGATATTAAACAGGACAGGACCCAAAACCTAGGGAGCATCACTCATGACTAGTTGCCATCTGGATTTAAGTCCATTCACCACCACTCTCCGACCAACTAGTCAAAAATTACCAAAGTGGAACTAACATTCAGACAGATGGATGACACAGTCTTATTTCCCTGGAAACCAAGCTATACTGTCAAATTCCAACTCCTATTGCTGCAGTTATTTTGCTCACGTGTGTAAGAAATGTATGTTTTACTAAGTTTGACTAAGCAGCTAGATGAGACAGTGTAAAAGATTTTCAGTGACTAGCAAGAAAGTTAATTTTCTTGTTCTGAATGACTACCTGCTGAATGATGCATCAAGTGTATCTGCAGAATGTAGCTCCTTCCTACTAAATAAAGCAAAGTTTTTTGACTTAAGTAGTTATCTTGGAACAAGAGGCTTGTCTTCTACCTCTTTATCACCCACCTCCTCCACTTACAAGCCATATCAAACCTATTTGCCTGCCTGCCAGCTTGTCACACACAAGTTTACATCTCTACTCCTGCACTTACTTGTATCTACATCTAATGCACTCACAGAACTGATTAGTGAAAAAAGACCACCTCTACTCAGTATCAATATTTGTTGTAGTGTTTATAAAACATCAGCCAAATACTCAGCTGCTACTCTAGGAGGAACAAACTGCTCTTTCTTTTTTGGTAAAACAATTCCCATGCAGATCCAAGCCTTGCGAACTGTGCATATTGAATGTCCTTTTCCCTTTTCCAGCTTTGGACAGCAGACTTTTTGAGACTGTGATTGTTCCTAGCAGCTTCCTCTTCCTCTTTAGGGCCTTAAGTATTTAGAGCCATAAGATACAGCAGCGGAGCCTGTATCCTGCGTGAGGTTCTCCAGTCTGGAGGTATGTGAAATAGTACACAGATTTGTAGTTTCTACTGAGCTGAAAATACAATATTGCTAGGAAAATCTCACGTGAAGTTTATTTGAAACATCAGTTTGCAGTAATATTTGAAAAGAATAACAGAGCATAAATGTAGTATAAAGAGGGAAAAGAAATGCTTTCTAATTTAACGCTGAGAAGTTTGTTTATAGTTGGTAATTTTGGACTATTACTAAGTTTTTCAAATGAATTGGACTGCTTCACTGGTTTGTTTCACTTGTGGAAGAAATCCTCTGCCACTTGCGAGCAGTGGGAAGAGGATGAAGCTCAGGGGCTCCTATGAGCTCTAGTTAAGAAGTGAGAGATAAAAAGATGAGTTCATTTTAAGGGTGAACTTGGAAATATTCTACAGAGGTGTAACATTCACATGCTGGAGTAAATACCACAAAGCATTTTTTTGCTTCTGAAACATAACTGCTGTCATAATGACCATCTGCTGGCTTTAGGTTTCTAGCATTCTCTGACCTATGACATTTATGACAAATTGTGCACCAAAGTGCTAGAGACGGCTTGTTAAAATGAAGCCTGAGGCCCACGAGTTCTCAACCCCTTTTGTCTTTAAAAGCATGGGTTAAATGGGAACAAGAAGTAGTTTGGACAGAAAACAGACATGGCAATGGCTAAAAGGAAATGAAATCCTAATCCTCTAACCCTTTGACTTTTGCAGCTTGCTGCACAGCAATGTGCTTTCAACCATTAAACTACCTTACCCTTCTGAAGAGCCAAATCAGTTCAAATTGACTGAAAATTTGCACATCACCACACAGTCCTTGATTGATTCCTATCTGAAAATTGTATAGATTACAACCATTTAATGCAATATTTCTAACTAGCAAAATATGTTACAGTCACCTACAATGCACAGTATAACCTCTGTCATATAAAAGAAACACTTTTCAAAGTCAAGAAGTTAGTCTATCAGTAAAACACACTGGTGTCAGATTTGACAGATCCACAGAGTTTCTTCTGAGCTAGCTAGTATGTACAGACGTTAAAAAACCATTTCCATTCTTTTTAACACTATTTACCACATCCACTAGCTTGTTTTGTTGCAATTCCTCTTGATTCTTTTTAGCTTTAAGATATCAGAAACTTAAACTTTGAATATTGGAAAAGTGTGAGACTTACTTTTGTTTTTCTTAAGCTTCTTTTTTTTTAATTTTAAAATTTATTTTTTATTTAATCACTGTGTAGCCTCTCAAATTCTATCAAATGCTACAAAACAGTTCATTATTAGAAGCTCAATGGAAAAATAAATATTATTATCATAGAGTCATAGAATCTTTTGAGTTGGAAGGTACCTTTAAAAACCTTTTTGTCCAGTTCCCCTACAATGAACAGGGGCATCTACAGTTAGGTCAGGGCCCGCCACCTCTGTGGGCAACCTCTTCCAGTGCCTCACCACCTTTATTATAAAAAACTTCTTCCAATCTAAATCTTCCTTATTTTATTCTGACATCATTTTCCCTTGTCCTGTCACATCAGACCGTGCTAAAGAGTCTCACATCTGGATCAGTACTCCAGGTGAGGTCTCATTAGTGCAGAGTAGAGGAGCTGAGTAACCTCCGTTGATCTGCTTGCCAAACTTCTTTTGATGCAGCCTGGAATACAGTTGGCTTCCTGGGCTGCAAGGACACACTGCTGGCTCATGTCCACCTTCCATCCATTAGTACCCCCAAGTCCTGTTGGCAAGGCTGTGCTCAATCCTTACATCCCCCAACTTGTACTGATAGTGTGAGCTGCTAGGACTCAGGTGAAATATCTTTCACTTGGAGATATTGAACTTCATGAGGTTAATCCTGAGTCCACTGCTCAACCCTGTCTAAGTCACTCTGGATAGCTTCTCGTCCCCTGGGCTCGTCAGCCATACCACACAACTTAGTGTCATCCACAATCTTGCTGAGGGTGCACTCGATCTCACTGTTGGTGTCATTGGTGAAGGCATCAAAGAGCACCGTCCCATTACTGACCTCTAAGAGACACCACTCATCAGTGATCTCTGTCTGAACATTAAACCATTGGCCACTACTTTCTGGATAACAATCTTGCAACAGTTCACTCATCAAATCCATAAGCTATGCACTCTCATTATATTTGTAACACTACAAATACAACAGGTCTCCTGTTCATGCCTCCCTACAGGCTTTTACTATCTATGCTTATTTCTGTCATCTTCAAGCAGGAGGTCTCATAGTGTGGTACCTTTATGGCATCTCTGAGAATTATCAGGCTACCATGATTATTTTGTCTCAGAATATATTTTGCTATAGTCTTCTTTCACAAATTGATGCTGTCCTGAAATGAATGAAAAGCAATAAAATGGCTGCTGGCTGAGATTTTTTATTTTTAGTTACTTACCCAGGAGAGAATCAGCCTGGTCTAGTAAGGAAAAAAGAAAAAAAAAAAAAAGTCTGGAGGTATTCAGGAAAAAAGAAAGAGTTCGTAAGGCAAGGAAAAGGTACGTATAAAAGGAGAAAGCAGGAGAACATGACAGATATAAAAGATTCATAATTCAGGCAAGGGTTTAAGTAAGTATAAAAATTGCTCTCTGCATTTTGAGACTAATAGCCTTGTTTAAATTGGATTTGCTTTTAATTTGTTTTTGTTAGAAAAATATCAGACGTGATCTTCATCTCCATGAAGTCTCAGTCACCTTAATTTTCTGCCACGTTGATGTGCTTGGATGGAAATTCAGAAACATGCAACTTAACTAATGCCTGCTAAACAGTTACCTGCAAAGATATACAGAATCACTCATGGTAAGTAAAGTAGCTTAAATGTTAAATATCTCGAATGTATTCTTATATAACTTCAAAAATGTAGATGAAGTGGTAAATTATTTTCCTGTCTGACACATGCCTATAAACTTCCCTTCAAATTTTCATTCCATATTGGCATAAACGTCAGGATTTGCAAAGTTTGCTTGCTTCTTTCTCCCGGAAAAAGAGGGAAGAAAGGGAACATAAAAAGAAATTTAAACCAGGATAACAGACAGCTCAGTAGCTCTGACGTTCTCTTAGGCAGCACAGGATTTGGGTTTTATTCTTGTACTGGCAGATCTGACATTCCAGTGCTCTGCTCCTTTGCTGAAATATTGGTTGCTTTCCGGGAGTCAGAAGATTTGACAAAAGCACTCTACCTGACACAGGGAGAGGATGACCAACATTAATTCTATGATTATTTACTTACACAAAGTGGAATACCTCCAGCTGGTGTGGCTGAAACCTAGATCCACTTTGAATTGCTCAGGGATGGGTCTCAAGCTTCACTCCCACACCTCCAAAGAAATATGGTGACCTCAGTCTACAGTCCGAGCTATTCTAAGCAACCTGGGCTAGGGAGCTGCTTTGGCAGGCAGGTTGGACTCGATGATCTCTAGAGATACTTTCCAACCCCTAGAATTCAGTGATTTTGTGATTCTTTCCTTGGTTTGATCATAAGGTGTGGCAGGAGCCTGAGAAATTTCTCATATTCTAATTGCTGTGTTTTTCCTCTCTCTTGACTTGACAGAAATAGTAATTTCAGGTAACTCATTTCATTTTATTCTTAAGCTGATGTCTATCTCATCATGCTATGAGATCTTCTGCTCTTTTCCCATCACCAAAAGCATTTCATTTCTATCTTAATACGAGCACCCTTTCTAACATTTCATTTGTATTTGCACGCACCACTTCTATGATCTCCTGTGTAATTTGTTCTTAGAGCCTCAGAGTTCTTTCCAGTATTGTTTAAAACATACAAAAATATGGACTTGAGGTATATCAGTTTTCTCAGGTATGAAAGCTTATCCAAAAGGCTTCATCCTCTCTGAAGTTTGTGCAACAGCCCTCAAGAATCTCAGCACCTTGTAGATAACCTCTAGAGTAAAATAAAATTAAAACAAAGAACAACACATACTTGAAGAGACACACCCACAAAAAGATGGGACATTGATTATGCTTAGAACTTGTCTTATCAACCTACATTTCCTGGGCTGTTCTGAATTGTTTTCTCATGGACGTGGGCAGAAGTGGAGTGTGCATGGTATGTCACATTTTTCTTTCTGTTCATTGCTTAAACAATAAGTATGTAGGTCAGAGAGGAAAACATAAAGTAGCTTCCTTTGTGAGCAACAGTCTTCAAAGTGCAGTGCTTACAGTACTAATTATGAGTTATGCATACATGTTCTATCTGTAACAATGCATTATGACATTAAGGTCAATGAAAATACTCTATCAAAGAAAACTACTGGTTTCAGAGAGCATGATTTTAAGTGCCTCCCTGCGTGTCAAAACAAATTAATCGTTAGAAATATTGATAAGCAAATTCATTTGGGAAATTCCGTTTCACCTCTTAAAGAAGTTACTGAACTTTCTCTAAAGAAATCATTGAAATCTGCTTAATCTATTTCAGTTCTAATCTCAAGTCTCATTTCAGTTCTGTAAACACTACTGTGCACTTTATTACAAATGATCTATGCTGTTTGTTGTTTGCATAGCAAATCACGTGATTTGAAGCTGTCGTGGCCCCTGCCCTCATACGTTACTTGTAATCCAGTAAAAACATCAAAGCAACCCTTTGACTAGGGCCCTGTCTCTAAACAAAAGCAATAAAAGGCTCACTTAGGGAGTTATAGGGAGGTCACAGACACCGAAAATTCTTCCACGTTTGAATCTCTGTAATCAGATTATTTAGAGCAGGCTAGCCCACCCTCCACCCACAAGAATCCTTGTCCTCAAAGGGAATTCAGTACTAGCAAAATCAGTTTCCTTGTACTTCCTCCACATGGAAGAGAGCAGCCTTCATTTTTCTGATTCATGAACAAGATACTGCTGCAGGAAGTCATGGATATGCATACAATACAGAATGCTGGATTATTTTCCCTACTAGCCATCTGAGATCACCTGTCCTAAGGTCTTCTGGAAACTTTGCTGCTCCAGCTGTGGTGGGCCTGTCTCAGAAGTCTCTGCCAACAAAGATAGGTGCTTTAGTAAAGTGTTGTTGATGAAAAGCTTTTTTACAGAAATCACTGATCTTCTTGCCCTAGTGAATTTGGTGAGGTATGAGCTATCCCAAACAGGGAATATCAAAGATGTGCTTTTATAAATATCTAAATGCAAGTGGTAGACCCAGCTCAGCTGTGGCAGACTTTTCCACTTAGTGCTCTGATTCCATGCCTGCTTGCCAACACTACTTACCAAATTGGTAAGCAGTGGGGACGATGCAAGGCTGAATGCTTAAGCTATGGACTCCTTGATTTGTCTTTGAAGGAGTTGTTGGGAAGTCTGTTATCCAAAGAAAGTGGCACTAAACCAGAAAAATGAACAAAACCAACTTTCATATACCTAAGAGCTTAATTGCCTCTTTTGGGTCATTCACTCTGAGAGGCACAGTCTTGAGCTGTATTTTAAGTCCTGACATTTTATAGTATAGAAAATATAAAAGGAAGGCAGGTTGCATGGCTACTACATTATTCCAACATTCTAAAGCAGCAGCGCAAATGACTGGATAATGTTTTGCTACAATTAGGAAGTAATACTTAATGAAAATGTAATATCCTTTCTTAGACTTATATCTTACCCAGGAGATGCCAACGCTGTTCACACTTAACAGTAAAACCCTGAAGGAAGTTTATGCATTCCCTATCCTTAATCTTCTTAACTCTGTATAAAAAAAAATAAATTAAAAGGACTCTTTTGTACCTTCTCTTAGCAGTGGTGGTGAATTTATTTTAAATACTACAGACACAACTGTTATGTGTAAGTGATATCAACACATGCTTGAAAATGATGTAACTAGCCTGGTATACCATGAACAAATAACCTATCATTTTTGTATTAAAAATAAGAAATAGGTAGTGAACATAGGGGCAGGCTATGTATTACAGAGATCTAAATTCACACTCTAGTCAGACTGTGAAACCATTCATTTCACAAAATGACTGAAAATAGTGGAGATTCTTTACATGAAATGCTGGTTGTCTGTTACTTCAGGTTATCATCAAAGTAACACAAAAAACAGTTTTCTGCATGGAGGTTTTTTATTTTTATTTTTTAAATAGACTGTTTAATATTTCTTTTTCAGACTGGCATCAATTATCGTACCTGTTTGCAGAAGAAATACTTGTTTTCGCAATTAAGACTGGAACATTAAAATCTACCCATTTCATATCTACTGTTACATTTTACAAAATCCTGGTCTCTGTTCTGGGAAAGCTATAGAAAGATCTCTCAGACCAGAGCGAGCAAGGCAGAACAACTACCAAAGTGTTTTTATAGCATGATTACAGCTCTTAGAAAATGGTAAACTGGTTATTCTCAATTCTTACAATGATGAGTTTTGATGCAATTAACCCGTAGGAATGTGGTCAGGCACACTGACTTCATGTCTTACATGCCTGAAGTGTAATTGTTTGGGTTTGGTAAGCATTCTTGCAGAGAAGCCTGCAACCTGAGATGTGGACAATGGTAGTTAGCTGGCTGAGATCTCTAGCAGTGAAAGGTTCTTCACTCTGGGACAGATTTGGATGAAGGACTCAGGAGGAATCTGCAGAGATATTAGGTCTGGAAAAAAGAGTTATGTTAGTTTTAATGATTAGTTCTGAATGTAGTTATCTAAAGCGAATCTGTTGATGCAACAAGGATGGAAGCAGAAGAATAGGGCACCAGAGGCAGCCATGCTAGTTGGGCAGCTGATAGTCACCAAGAAAAAAGCAGTTGTCTTGGTGTGTGTAGTGAGTTAACTTTTGCTCATGCACCCACTGAGCTGCCCTCTCACTCCCTCTGCTCAGCAGGACAGGGAGAGAAAATGTGATAGAAAACCTCATGAACTGGGATAAGAACAGGGACATAGCTCACCAATTACTGTCATTGGGAAAAATATCCTTCTGCAGTGACCTCTGTCCCTACAGGGTTGTTTCTTCCTCATTTCCCACACTGTATTCTTCTGATATCTCTAAAGTTAAAAACATATGTATATCTGTATTTAAGCAATTGAATAATTTTTACAAAGGTGGGAAGACCACATAGATGGTTAGTACAGCTCAGTATTGCTTGAGCACATTAGAATAAGAGTTATGATCTTTTGCATATAAAGGACTATGTTCATTTTCCAGGTCAGTAATAGGGGCCCAACTTTTCATGCCTATTACACTTCATCATCATAATTAACAAAGCTTCATCATCATCTTCATCTTCAGGAGTTCATTATGGAATGCAGAACTGTTTAAAGGTCTAATTCATTCACTCATTCATTCAAATACTCACCTGGTCAGCTAAAACCAACCAACAGATGTCAAGTAGCTGATGTGAATTGAATGCTGATGAACTCAAGGTCTACTGCTTAATTTGTAGCTGGAAAAACTATTTGGTTGGTATAAAGGTTCATTTAGAATTCTTACCAATACGTTATTATGTATTTTTGTACATAATAATTGCAGTTTTGAGTCAACTTGTTCTTTTCATTGAAAAATTTGGCCTGTGGTTCTAAACCTTAACCAATAACTGGATATCTTCATTGTAATTTCCAGTCCATTAGTTTTAAAGAGTAATGGCAATTACAAGGAGCACCAGTAATGCCCTTGCTGTACTCACACCATTTGCTATTTTTCCTTAAAGTACTTCCTCACAAAGCTGTGCAAACACTGAAATATTTTCATTTAATTTTCCCAAGCAAGGTTTCAGTACCTGTTGAAAGTGTAAGCGCTAGAACAAACTTCCAGCATTTATTATTGTCATTTCAAAATCAGATATTTTTTGGTAGTTGAACACATTTTCCACTATGGGGATCCATAGAACATTTATAATGTGAGCCCAGATGCCAGCAAGGTGCTGCACTGCAGTGACCAGGCATTTGATCTAGGCAGAAAGTGCCATTTATGCAGTCGAAATGCAAGGCAGCTGAGGACAGGCAACCACCAACCCTGATGCTCTGGGAGCACTCCAAGGACAGCTTCATTTGTGCAGCTACAATGGAATTACCCTAACAATAGCATATTCACTATGGATAACCACAGAGTGACAATATAAAGATGAAAGCGTTGCCCTGTAGGAGCTGGTAAAGACAAATCAAGCTGGTGTCTCTGGCACTATTCGGATCTACTGGCAACATCTTCCAGTGTAGCAGAACTGCATTTCAGTAGTTCCAGTGGGGGATGAGCTTCTCCACAAACAACATGCCTGGAATTTTCTAATACACAGAAATTTCATCACAGTAGTGATGTGTAAAGCAGAATGTAAGCTTGAATGCATTTCTAAATCCTTACCTCTCCCCCCAAATCCTGAAGCAGTCAGACCTCTGTCAATTCTGTCAGACTCATACCTGGGGTTTTCTGTCAGGTCCAAAACCCTACTGTGCATGTGCAGAGCAGGCAATAAACTGCATGGAGGGAAGTCTGGGAGCTATAACTTCATCTCTCGATGCTCAGTCCAGCTTCTGCTTCTTCGCCATCAATAAGGAAAACACAGCGTGAAACCTAAGACAAAAAATTCTAGTTCAGGAAATCCTAGCTTAATTTTATTTTGCAGAATTTTTAGAGTCAGCAGAGATTATAGAGCTGCAGACATGATAGAAACAAACTGAAGGAATTATTTGTGTGAAATAACCATCTACTTAACACTTATGTGTCTGCACCCTAACTTACCTTTTATCTTATATGCAAAGACAACGTTCTGTGATCTTTATTACATCAAGATTTGCCCAAGATGCCTGTTATGACTGAATTTACTTGACATTTCCCATAGTTTTACTATAATTAAATCATTTCTAATTTTACTAAATTTTAACCATTTTAGCTGAATTCTTCCAGTCTGGTTCTTTGCCTCAGGACATAGTTTTATATGAAGTGTCAGCTGAAAGAATACACTGAATGAGGTTGGGTAACATTTTTATGTTTTTGTATTGTTAATGTACTCTGACAATACTAATTGTAAGAAGAACTTGAATGCCTTGAAGCAGCAGGTGGAAATCATGAGTCAGCGAAACTGAAAATCAAGCAACGGGAGATCAGGGACTGGTGAGATCAGGATAAGTAAAGGGATAACAACCAAATGATAACATATGTGTGAATAAATGCAGGCTGAAGGGAGGAGAGTTCAAACATGGCAACTGGTGGTGGCTCGTGGAGAATTGCTGGGGCAGTGCCACATGAAAGATGATTGAACCTGCATGGGAAGGCAGCTTGGAGACAGTGAAAAGTGAACTCTTTCCCAAACCCAAGGCAAAAAAAGTGCTATGTAAGCTGGTAGACGGAGACTAGAAGGAAAGAGATGGAAGAGATGAGGTAACTTGATGTTGGTGAGGAGGAGAAAGATAGCCCTGTGTCTGTTCCCCAAAGAGACTCCATAAAACTACTTCAGTGCTGTTGCTATCTGTTATTCTGCCATCCAAATTTTCGGGTCTCTGAGCCTTGATCTTGATCCTTTCCCTCTATTGAAACATGGGGGTGGGAAACCACAAGAGTAGACAGATTTTTAGGTCCTAGTCTCTTTTTCTAAGCTTAAAAAAATCACTAAATCTATACAAAAACATTATGATTTCAGAGCGATATGTGGTAAATTTAGGATATATCAATATTAAGGTTGCTTATGCCTATGCAATCAACCTGACCTGTAAGTATATTTTATGATACAATCTTTAACTGTAGAATTTTACTTGTGTATATAGGTACGTGTCTGTCTGTCTGTCTGTCTATCTATCTATCTATCTATCTATCTAATCTATCTCTTCAAGGAACAATGACTTTTTAGGTTTATTAGAAGAAGGAATCTGCTCCTGGCTTGAATCTAGATGCCAAGATAACAAAGTCTCCTGTCACTAACTAGTCCACATTAATCCTGTTGTAAAAATGAGAAGGTTTGCATGAGTAAGGTACAGGGCAACATCAAGTGAGAGAATAGTTGGATTGTTTCAATCAATGGCACACTGGTATATTTCTAACAAGGAAGAAACTTGTTCTTTGAACTGTTTCTTTAAACACGTAACTTGTTCATCCGTACCAAAGAGAATTCTTTGCACCTCCAAGAACATAGAAAAGTTATTGTTTTCCAGGAAGCAAAATTAAATGTGTGATAGCTGAAAAGTTTCTAATGTTGGAAGGATAAGGATATTTTCATGGAAAAGGAAAGTTTTGGAAAAGAAAAAAAAGGAAGGGTTTATGGCACGAGCTAACACAACACAGAAAGTTTCCAGTACCTGAATGGCAGTAGTTAGAAAGATCCCTTAGTATAATTCATCACCTCTGGATGTAAAAAATGCATGTTTCCCACTGAGCCTTGTGATCATTCACAATTGGGCAATTTTGGAACAGTATGGCAACAGGAAGTTGTGATTATGAAATATAATGATCTGGACTTTGAGGAATAGCATATATCAAACACCCTATGCAAGTGTTAATCCATTAGTTTTTCCAAAGGTTAAGGAATTGCAGATATGTTTTTATATATGTCACTTCTCAACAGAACCTTATTTTACTGGCATTCCTCCTGAAATGAGTGGAAATTTATGCAATCAGTCAATACAGATTCCAGGAGGGAAGGGCTAACCACCTCAAAACTGCAGTTTAACCTAGAACACAGTGCAAACAGCGATAACAGGTCAGGAGGTACCACAGGTAAACGTGTCAGTTTGCCTTGCTTTCACTTTGTCATGTGGGAAAAAAATGGAAATTCTACTTTCCTCCTTTTTCACTGTCCCGGTTTTTCACAAAAAAAACCCAACAACTTATCAACAAGGTAGAAACCAAATAATGTGCATGCATACACACAAGGTTCTATTATCATGATCTGAAAGGTCCGTTCCTACAGCTCGTGCTGAAGGAGTTAAAACAATACGGCCCCCTTTCTATCTCACAGTAATTAAAATGTTAATTTGCTAAGAAGTTTTGCTCCTTTTCTTAAAAGCCCTAAATTTCAACAAGTAAATATCGAATTTTGAAAGCCAGCAGCCTCACAGTGGGGTATAAAATCTGCGAGCCTGGATAATGCCTTTAAAACATTCAGAAGCAACAACAAAATACTTTTTCTTTTGGATGTGCCAGAAGGAGTTAACTGTGATTAATTGCTTTTTACTCGGGTTTATTTCACGATTAAGATTTCTGACTCAAGGAATCGTCGGTGTAAAACAATATATCAAAGTTTAAATATCAGTAATAAAATGGTGCTGGAAGATATTCTGTGACTACTTAGGACTGAAAGCGTTTTATTGAAAAAGGCCGTGTTTTATTTGGCAGCACTCCATGACCTCCTACTGTTGACAAAACTAGCAGCAATTCCTATTTGAAATGTACCAGAAGATGATCCTGCTCAGCAGAAGCTGCTGCTTTAGAGCATTTACAGGATTTATCTCTAAATTAATATTTTCATCGAACACGCTCACTATACACCTTACATAATCTTTAAATTATAGGAAAACGCTAGAAGGGTGTTCTGTCGGCTGCTGAAGTAATGCTGGAGATTTATGGCTCTCTGAAGTCGACATTTGTAACTGACCTACAGCGCACCAGGGCTGCTATTTCCCTTTCCTGATTCATGATAAGTGCAGCTGTCTCCAAATAAGCCTCCAGAGCCCATTAATGCCCAGTTCATTCCCATATGGTAAATATGCACATCTCTAGCTTCACTTTTTAATGCTCTGTTGCTGTTAAGTTGAATAGAAAATTAGGTTCCCTATATTTTCCTCCTTTAAAAATAAATTTCTCAAGCGCCAATGTCGTGATGACTTTAAAGACTCCTGCTCATACAATTATGTTTCTGTCTAAATAGGTATTAAAGAAAAAAAAAAGAAGCTACTTATACACGAAAGATTGCTAAATGCTGTTCACTTGTGTGATGGATTTTTAATCGTTCTTAGTGTGGTCCCCTAGCTTCCTCACATTTGTTGTGTGAAGCATGCAGAAGATACGACTAATTAACAAAATCATTTGCAGGTTGATATGAAGGTAAATATTAAAAGGAAAGTGAACGCACATTTTTTTAAACGTCAAATGAATGAATGAATAGATAAATAAATAAATAATAAGAAATAAAAGCCATTGCATTTGTCATCACTGCCTCAATTTGTTTTTCGTTAATAACATACACATTGTTTTCCATTCGGAAAATTTAGCAGGGGCGGCACATTAAGCACAAAGCTCTGTCTCTATTGGAGATGAAGTCTTTGTTAAAGCCTCAGCGATGCATTTTTGTGTGTGTGTGTGTGTGTGTGTGTGTGTGTGTGCGCCACTGTCTGATCTGTCTGATTGGATGAGTGTGTGTGTTTAGGGGTGCAGAGACGTGCGGCCACACCTGCTGTGCAAAGCTGCAAACTCACAACTCTCCCGACCACCACAATGTGTTGCGCTCAGAGCTCCTTTGTTGTGATGGAACTGCTGGTGGCTGCATGGCTGAAGTGTCACAAGTGTCAGGCCTCATTATGGTCACAATAATCGCCCTGAAACAACCTCTTGTTTTGGCCATTTTACATTGGAGGTTGGGAAACTGAGGGCGAGATGCCTGATAGATTTTGTGACGACTGACTGTGCACCAGGATATGATATAACAAAACAGATATTAAGGAGGTCTGATAACAGAATGAAGCCTGTTGTTCAGACCTAATTCCTTCACCTGAAGATCTGTTTTTTAAATGATACTGAGAACACCACGCAAACAGGTGATGATTCATTTAGATGCCATGTTAGCAAGTTATCAATTCCTGTTGTGGAATTATTTACTCAGAGTTGTAGGATGTGCAATATTTAACGAGCCAAAATGATTCCTTAAGTTCATGTTTTCACTCTGTTTTTTACTGCATTGGTACATCTTCACTGCTCCACATACAAAAGATGTGGGTTTAAATTTTAGTGTGTATGTTTGGGTAGTATTTGGATCCCAGGTTTTGCATCAGCTGAGTACAGAGACAACAGTTGTGAGCCCTAATGAATATTATGTCCGTATTCTTAGTTGACAAGCAGAGTTAAAACCTGCACATTCTGTTTGAAGCACATCTACATGTTGCTCATACCATCTCCCAGCCATGTGTTGATTTTTACAGTTAATTTTACTCACACAGGTGAAATATTTTTTCACTAGGAAGCTGGAGGTACACGAAGAATACAGATATATCGATTCAGGACAGTGACTCAAATATTTGAAGGGATTTGGATTTTACTTGCCTATATAGGGCGTACAGAGTCTTCTGAACACATTTTCTCTCTCTAAATCATGTCTCTGACTTTTATTTTTCTTCGCAAATTTCATTTTAAAAAAATATGGCTCAGTGGTTTTCAAGAAATATTCACCACAGTCAGGATATGGGTGATCATCACTAATTAAAGATTACAGCCGATGATCTTCGTAAAATTATGCTTAAACAAAACCTACATCTGTTGTCACTCATAATACCATGCAGCCCACGGCAGGATTAATCGATTCTAATCTAGATGGGTCTTTTTAGGGACCTTAGACCTGTATGGCTTCATTAATTCAGATAGTACGTGACAGTTCAGAGGTTCCTTAAACCACCCGTAGCCTGCATAAACAGACTCCTGTGCCAGCCTGGGGTGCACACTGTTATCAGATTAGAAATTCTCTCCTCCACCTGAAGTGATAAGGCAGCAAAACTAAAATGCGTGGACTCTGTTTTCTTCCTGAACTGGAGGTAATCACACGCAGTATGACACTCCTACTGCACAGCTAAGGGCAGTGAAGGTTATGGGATCACCCATGTACGTGCTCCAGGGCCATCAATAACATAACAGGCATTGAGAAGACATGGAAAGGAAGATAAATACTATGAAAACTGAGGAGAAAAATAACAGAACTTAAAAACAGCTTAGTAGTTCAGATACATAACTGGTTCAAATTTTACCCATTTCTCACAAAATGCTCATAAAGAATTGCTGTACTACGCAGGCAATATTTGTTGCCTTTTTTTCCCTCTCCACAATCTTTTAGCACTTGCCATTTGCCTGAGGTCCAGTCCTCCTCTTTCACTGACCTCTCTCTTTCCCATCCCCAACCAGAAATAAATCTCAGCTTTTCACAGCAGGTGTGATACCCTCCATAAGAGTGTTACAGCACTTTGAAGAACAACTGTACCCTGTCACAGAGATAACAAAATGAGTTACCAGGTGCTAACACTGCTAGCTCCTCTCCAGCTACAGCAGAAATATGAATCTCAAACTTTACAGTTCGGAAAACTCCTGAACACAGTCAGATGAATTCACTCAGAATTCATTGTTACTCTCTATGTCAAAAACCTGACAGATTCCAGAAAAGAGAAATATTATGGATTCAAGTGTGCAGCTGGTTCTCTTACACACTGATCTGGGGAGAATGGAGCATGTGCTGAGAGAATGATCCTACCCATAAGCTTTGGACAGCCAGCTAAGCCACGCACCTACACAGCTCCAGAGAACACCTTTTAAAAGCACAGCTGCTTTAGCCTGCTATTTTAAGGATAAATGAATCTTAAAGGACAGCCAGTGGCAAACTTTCCTCAGCATAGCCTTCAGGAAAGTTTGGTTTTAACTCACTGAAACAGAAGAACTCAGTGTTAGAATAATGATGAATTAAAATCACACCCTTTGTCTGCCTTAACATCTGAAGACCCATGCCCTTGAGCTCCTGAACTGCTATGAACTCAGTTACAAGTGGCTCTGAAGCTGTCTCACACTCTGCTATGATGAGACAAATGTAATAAACTTTTACTAAAAAAAATATAGCATTTTGTGCCAAGTGGAGTTAAAGGACACAGGAAGTCCATGAACACCTGTGAAACCACCAAATTCAGAAGTGATCCTAGCCTTGAAGCTGGGCTGCTCTATCTGGAATTATTAGATAGAGAGAAATTCTGTAATTAATCTGGTTAAAATGAATGGAACATACGCAGGAAAAGGGAGAGCTAGCGCTGTGCAGAAACACTCCCAAATTTCCCATTTAGGATGCAGAGCAATTGAGTACCTGTAGGGGGCCTAAAGGAAAGCTGAGGAGGGCCCTACTCTCAAGATGTATAGTGACAAGATGAGAGGAAATAGCTTTAAACAGGAAGAGATTTAGACTAGATATTAGGAAGAAATTCTTCACTGTGAGGGTGGTGAGACACTGGAAGAGGCTGCTCTGTGAGGTTGTGGATGCCCCTTCCCTGAAAGCACTTAAGGCCAGGNTGTTTTTTATATATATATATATATATATATATAAATTTTACAATCCTAACACGAAACAAAAGGTTTGCCTGCATGGAACACTTCTGGAATGCAAATCACACATTTTGAGAGTCAAACTCAAGGGGGGAAAAAAACAACAAAGCTGCTACTGCACTATTGCAAATTAGAAAAGCATAATCAAAAGCAACAAAACAGACAAACCCTGTCCGCCCAATTGATATAGGAATTTCAAGTACTGTGAAGAGGATTTACTTTTTTATTGTGGAAAAATGTTTTCCCTAATGAAGGTGTCACTACTTCTTTGTTGATTTTCAAGTTGAATGAAATCTTAACATTTCCAAAGAGGAAAAAGTGGATATGCAAATTAAACTTCTGTGTAATCAAATAGTTCACAATGGTCTGTAAGGTGAGAAGTGAATTTAGGCTGCCCTGTTATTTTGGATGTGCTATTGAGGGTAACTACAGCTTAAATGTTATTGCTTTTGAGGGAATGTATTATTATTTTTTTNACTTAAGGCCAGGCTGGATGGGGCTGTGAGCAACCTGGGCTGTGTCCCTGACTATAGCAGAGCAGATGCAACTAGGTGACCTTAATGGTCCCTTCCAACCCAAACCATTCTGTGCTTCTGGGAGTATAAACAGTTATAGAATCACAAAGTCACAGAATGGTTTGGGTTGGAAGGGAGAGCAAACCCCAACTCTGTGCCAAGGGCAGGGTTGTCACCCACAGGGTTGCTCAGGACCCCATCCTACCTGCCCTTGAATGCCTCTGGGAACGTTGACAATCTTTTTCTTTCCTAATAAAATTGTGCACTGAAGGGAAAAAATTAAGTTGCGGCACTGGGGTGACAGGGATTCATTTCTACTTTGAATTTGTGAATTTTCTTCAAGCAGAATCACGATGGTTCCTAATAAACAAGGTTTTGCTTAACTGTGTGTGGAAGTTCCACTGTCCCAAAACCCGAGGTATCTTTGAAAAGCGAGGAAGAGATGAGTAGATCATCCTGAGCCTGAACAGCCAGGGGCTGATCCAAACTTGTTAAGCAGCTTTTTTTGCCATTGACTTAGATGAAACAGGGGAAGATTAATTTTAAAGAGCCTAANGTATTATTATTTTTTTTTCCTAGAAAGGAGTAGCCTATGAAGTCATATAGACCAGTGTATGGACACAGCACTGATATTAGAAATTCAAATCCCACAACTGAAATCAGGCTGAATGAAAACCATTCATTTTGGTCATAGTTTAGGAAGGGGGTGTTTTTTTTCCCAATTATATTTTGAAACTGTCCATTCTAAAATTTGGTAGAATAAGTTGCCTGAGAATCTTCTCCAATTATTTAAAAGCAAATTTTCTCATAATTTGATTTCCTGGCTTGTGTCTTATTTCCTGTACTTGTGTACATCAATTGGTTCACCCACTTTAAACCTTCTGAATGTGTTATGCTGTACACAAGATGTTCATAAGGTGGCTGGTTCCCTTTGCATGGAATTCATGAAAGCCCATTCTGAATATACGAACCCTAAAAAAAAAAAAAAAGAAAATGTGTTATTATTTTTGTGGAAAATATCAACAGTTTCTAAAGACTATTATATGATTAAAAATATATCTAGATCTGCTAGTCAGAATCAATATTCTGACTTACATTTTTATGTGCCAGATTAGTCTTTATATTTGTTTTGATAGAGAAGCAGGCAACAGCCTATTTCATGGACAATAAATTCAAGATAGTAATGAGGAGATAGTATTGCCTCAGCTAACTGCACACAGATTGGAGGGTCACATATTTGACATAGACCCAGTATGGCCCTTAATGAATCCATATACTTGATTAGAGTTACTGTCTTTTATAGCACTAAGTAGCTTCACATCAAAAACTAGCTCTTTTTTAATGAGGTTAAGAGAGTCATTCTGTTCTGGAAGAAAATAACCTTTAGAAAATTTCAAAAATGTTCTAGATTTCTTGTGAATTACTTCCCATGTGAAATCCTCAGAGGGGTTCTTCTGTCCTGGTTTTGGAGATAAACAACATATCTAAATATGAAAATGCTCTATGAAATGAAATGTGGCCATATTATATTAAAATGTATATGTAATTTCAGCTTGAAGTCTCAGTATAATTTGTTTATAATTTGTTTTCCTCTTATTATTTTTCATACTTCTCAGAGATTTTTCATTTTTCACTCCCTAATCCTCTCTATTATTACCACTGAGCAATTTTTAAACTAAATTTTAATCTACAGTTTTTTAAAAACTGAATTTTTAAGTGCCTCTGTTATGTGAATATCTCCAGACTCCTCTTACTGCTATCTTGATTTAATACACT
>VXAB01013081.1:36996-49408 GCA_013399175.1 Odontophorus gujanensis | reverse complement strand
AAAAAGAAAATAAAAATAAAAATAAAAGTGAACAAAAAAAAAAGAAAAGAAAAAAAAAGGAAAGACACCAAAATACCCCAACAAACAAACAAACAAACAAAAAACTGGGGTGAAGGGAAATAGAAACTGAGTTCTCTGTGGCTTTGCCTGCTTCGTGCCCAAAGCTAAAATAAATGTGTCTCACTGCACGTACCTGCACGTGTTTGAGGGTGTTACTGAAGATCTAATTCAGCTTTCCACATCATTGGTTGTAGCTTGGTCTTACTCATGTACTCATCAGTACTTGCACTTAGAATGAAAAGTTAATGGAAACTCAGTGCAGTCAAGTGGGAGAGAGAAAGGAAACACAAAAAATAAATAGATCCAAATCACCCAAACTAGGTCAGAATATATCTCAGCCCTTTATCCAATTGTCATGGTTTTATGATTTTTGTTATCAGTATTCCACATCATGACATCATGTAGTGCACTGGAACTTAAAGAGGTAATGCTCCAAATCCATGGACTGTTGGATTTCTGGGTCCCTGCTTCACAGGAAAGGAGAACTCCATACCTCAGAGGACTTTGAATTCCTGTTTTCCAGTCAGAAAGAAAGATAAAATGGCACACATGTCCCAGTCTTTCTCTTTTTGCTGCTCCTGTGCAGCGTGTGCTCCCTAGCCACCTCACCTTCAGCTTTACGGTAAGGCCTTTGGTTTTGGACATACTCTCTCTCATTTTATTTGATTTATTAGGTTCAATTCTGGTTATATTTTATTATATTGTGTTATTTTGCATTCCAATATCTTATTTAGTAAATTAGCTTTCCTCCTTAGATAGCTACTGCTGTTTTGTTTTTAGGCCCATCTTCCTGTCCTTTCCCTTTTCCCCCTTCCCCTTTCCCGGTGGGGTCCATGGGTCCCCCACACCATTCATCACAGAACTGGGCTGAACCAGCACGTAAACCATAGGCACCATTTTTGAAAATCAGTGTTGCAATGGATATATAAAAATACAATGAAAAAAAATCGGATCCTATGAAATAAATAACAAAATTATTATGACTCAAAATACAATCCTGATAAAAAAGATACAGAAGATAACAGAAGGTGTTATCGTACTGCAGGTAAGGTACTAGTTTTTTGTTGTGTGGCCAGAACAGCCAGAAGACACAAAATATGCCAAATACACCAGCAACACCATCCCTGACCTCAAGACTCGTGACTGAAAAAATCCAGCTGAATTCACACATCAACCAAATGAAGATGCGCTGAATCTACTTTTTGTCTCATGTATGCATTTCACTGTTATAAAATCTGTTTAAATCCAACAAATTCAATTGTAAACTCATTGAAAATGAATTCCAAATGTCAGAAAATATGAGCTGGGGACACATTGACATAAGGGAGAAACTCAGGACCAAAATCCAGCCTGACTGAGAGGTGTCATGGTTTAGAAATAGCAGAGGTTTTTAGCAGCCATCATAGATATTCCTTGAGCAACTCTCAAAACTTGTTTATGTTTTATACGAGAATAAAACTTTGTTGGGTTTTGCCCTTATAGATTGTCCATGGAATAGTAGCACATTTGTTTAATTCTCTGACATCATATACAGTCATGAGGAACTACCCTTGCAGGGGAGATACTGATAACTTTACAGATGTAGAATGATGCATACAAAATTCCTTTCTTGTTGTCATGACTTAAAATAATCTGTAGATAGAAGAGCAAAATCCTAGGATAGATGTGCTCGTTTCCCATTAAATCATGTGAGGACATCCATCTTACCTTTTTCTTCTTTGGTTAATCTGAATGCCTGGACTCCGATGTAGCATCTTCCCATCAATTAGATGCATGGTTTCATTCAACAATTGCCATGGAGTGGAAAGGAAAGGGAGGAAAAAGTTGTCCATTTGATTCCTTTTCCCATCATCTTATCCAAGGTGTCTTCCCTAGGTAATGACCTTATTCAATGATTGGAAGCTCATTCAGGCAGCCTAATGAAGACTGGCCTTTTCCATGCTCTAATCCTGGACAACAAACAAACAAACAAACAAAGCAACAAGCAAACAACAACAACAACAACAAGCTTCCTGCCACTTTCTTCCACTTTCTGCCTTCAAAAAGGATTTATAGAAATAAGGAATTTGAGGTGTGCATATTCCTCTGTACTCAGCACTGGAACCAATGCTTAGCAAGTGATGATCTTGGTTTGTACCAAATGATCAAATACATTTCAGATTGCTGCCACATAATATTGTAGAAAAGGAGAAAAGAGGTAAACATTGAAGATTTATTTTCTGTCTGACAGTCAAATGATTCTGATTCAAAGTCTGAGTTCATAGTTTGCCAGAAAGGAAAGAACCGTTCAAAGGTTGCCATTTGCACAGGTTACACAGTGCAAGCATCTCCTGATACACCCTATCTTATATCATACCAGATATTAAACACTCTCCCTATTTTCTATTTGAAGAGACAGATATATAACTACTGAAACCAAAACATGACACGCAACTTCATGATGTTCAGTACAGCGCTCACTCTGCATTTGTAATAGCACTTTGGTTACAGAAACTCTGTAAGTTTCCAGAGAAATCCTGTCACATACAACATTAAACATTATTTACATTTAATTAGGCAAAATCAAATCCTGCAAGTTAGTTCATTAGATTTCTCCAAGGCCACTTGTTTATGTAAGCACTGAATCATTAGTATGCAGATGCTTCCATAATTATAAGGCTGTCAGATAAGAAACCTGCTGCCTCGGACAGATAAAGAAATTTGGAGATAGTCAAAGATATAAGCCCTGATTCAGCTCTGCAGCGTTTAGAAAAATGTAGCCTGAAAATGCAGAATCACTCACAGATGTAAGTCGCACATGAATGAAATACCAAATCCAACATTAATGGGACTTAGTTAAGAAAGAAAAGCATCTTTATTTTGACAGCAGCATCTTTGAAAGGAGTGATGAAATTCAAGTCAGGGCCAGTATGTTCTTACAGTTATTTTTGATTGTACCTCAGTATTTCCCACAACTACCACATGCCCTGATGTGGTCTACAATGGACTCCAGGTATTACTCTTAGCAGAAGGATCTTTTCTCCAAAGGCACAATGTTATTTTTTCCCATAGTCTACCATACGTTTCAGAATAGCAAAATGTTATCGAGGAGATTATGGAGTACATTATCTTCTGCAGTTAAGGATGTAGAGAATGGAAACACAGTTCTTGAGGGTGAAGCACTGGATTGACACAAGGGAGTGATATTCTGGCTCAATTGGATCCTTTTACCTCAGGACGATGCTGACTTTGCCTTTAGAGCACCTTCTTTCACAGAAGAGAACTGTGCTGCCACTGAAAAACTCTTCTGTTGCTCTTTTTATATAACCCAAATCACCTTCTCATGTATTTTTGACCTCTGCTGCTGCAGTACTTTTTCAGGTTAAGTAGCAAAAACATATCAGGTACCACTTCAACCTTTCAGTGACAAAAAGCCGTTTTGCTGAAATTCTGTTCTTTAAGTCTTGTGTGATCATATTGGTGTATTCATTAGTCTGACAAAATTAGAGCTTTACATATGCTTTCATTACCTGGAGCAACTCTCAGTTTCAGCAGTTTCAGCAGTTTCAGTGCTTCCTCATATTCACACCATTGCACTAGATCAAGTTGTGTTTGTATCTCCTGAATAATCTATTGGTCTTTTTCACATTTTAAGCACAATATGAGGACTTCAATCAGAAAAAAAATACTGGCTAAATTGATAGGGTATTTTTTTTTTTCAATAGATAATGGTCTTCAAAAATGTAGATTGGGTGCTGCTAGAGAAGGAGCAGCAGATAAAATAAAAATAATGTGTGATGGAAAATGATGTACCCTGATACACTATATTTGGTGTTATAATGATGGCCCTTTAAGGTATGATTTAGAGGTAGGCAAAGAAGAGCTCGGGCAGAACGAGGTTATATTATGCAGAGAGTCTGCAAGGATTAAAACTGGTTGGTTTAGCAGGGGACAGGAAAAACCTGACAAAGCAAAGTTACAAAAAAGGTAGACTAAGCTCTTCTATGAGAACAGAATAATGCTCGCTGAAACCAGATAAAATTCAAAAGGAGTTATCTCATTAGATGGTACACTGCCTATAGAACAAAATGACATTGAATATTATTAAGATTTAGATGAACAACACAGGAAAACTTATTTTTGGCTATGTTTGAGAATACCCACAGGTTAATTGTAGAATAGAGATTAATAGAGGAAAGATTATACATATATTTACATCTGTATAGCTTGAGGTATTAATATAAACAGCAATAAAAATACTGTTTGCTGTAGTGGTGGCAAGTGCTGATCAGCTGTTTAAGCAGTATGTGCTGCTTAAATCTTCTATGCTGCTCTCCAGCAGTACAACACCCTTTCTGGTTGTCTGTCCCCACAACTGTATGTCCTTCCCAACCCTGCCTCTACTGATAATCAATGAGCATAACACACATCAAATTCTTGTTCCCCTTTGTCTGTTAGGAAATTTTTTCCTCTGTAGTAATTCTTATGCCTCCTCAGGCAAATTGTACGAAACACTGCAGGAGAGAGGATGGGGACTGGAATGAGAAACTCACCTAGATTATACAGCAATTATTGTATGCATTTTTATTCATTAGCACATTTTCCTTCTTTTCCCTAGCACGGTCTCTTATATGTACAATTTAAACTCACCTGGTGCTTCTTGGTCACAGAAAGGGGCTAGTGGCTTATAAATCCTTAAGAGGCAGAAAGATTAGACAAAGAGTGCCACATCCCTGGAGACATTCAAGGAAGTTGGAAGGAGTCATGGACAACCTGATCAAGTGAGTGGCAACTCTGTCCAAGACTGCAGGTTGGAACTGAATGGGCTTTACTGTTCCTTCCAACCCAAACCCATGATTCTATGATTCTTAAAAATACTGGGAGCTTTAGTGGTGGTAGGATCTTCAAGTACATCAGAGATAGAAATATTAAAATCTCAGGCTATTAATTTATAGTGATTCACAACACCAGACCATGGGAGTGGTACCTGAGGCAGGGAGATGAGGCTGAGATGTGAGGCCATGAAAATGTTCATTTGAACATTTACAGATGGCAGCATCGGATGCAGTAAGTCTGGCAGAACCATTGGCAAGCAGAGAAACCTGTGGTGTGTCAATAACTGTGCCATTAAGCAGATTCATCTGCAACTGGGTGATGGTTCCAGGCACGTCCTCGGCAAATGTGTAAACAGTACAAAGCTGAGATGCCTGTGGTCCCCTCATATTGTTGCAGGACTGCAGGTCTGCCTGAATCTGGGAGAACCACAGCCCTCCTGCAGGTTCATCATGGGGTCAGTGCTGTTCAATCCTGTTGAACAGCCACAAGAATTATTTAGATGATGAGGCAGAGTGTACTCTTACCACATCTACTGATGATCCCAAACTGGGAGGAATGTCTGATGCAGCTGCATAGGCTGGAGAAATGGTCTGATGAGAACCTCATGGATTTTAACAAGGGAAAATGCAAAGTCTTGCCCATGGACAGGAACAGCTGGAGGTACTAGGGAATGTGGAGATCCCCTACTTAGAAAGCAGCTCTGCAAGTAAGATCCTGGGCCAGCAACATTCTCCAAAGCACATTTGGAGGTGGCTTTGGCAAGGATCGTGGAGAAGGGCTATCAGAAGCACACTGGCCAGAAAAGAAAGATCCACAGAAATGTACACTTCCAGCCCACTGGCAAGTAAGATGGGAGAAAACGTGAAAACTGACAAGGAGATGGCTGTCATCTGAACACCTCCATTGTTTTGGCAGCTGAGGATGTGAGCCAGGACGTGCAGACACAGCCAGTGGAGACTCCTGAGGAGCAGACATGTCCCATATGTCTCTGCCTGTTGACTGAGGCCCACGTTGTCCCCTGGTCTGCATCTAGCATTGTGCCAGGGCTGACTGCCCACTCTGCCATTGGCCCATCGCTGCCATCCTTAGCCCAGTGCCATGCTCCCCTTGGCCTGCTGGTCCTGTGGGGAGTTCCTACAGAGCAGAGAGCATCAGGAGAGAGCATCTTCCACCTGATCCTGGAGGATCTTACCCCGCTGAGTGTAGCACAGTCCATCCAGACTCCCCTGCCTCTATTGATGGTGGGAGTGAAATGGATGCAGCTGGTTTAGGTCACTGTGGGACACCAAGGAATATGAATGGCTGAGATGAGCCTCAGAGGAGCAGCCTTGCATTGAAGACCAAGCGTGACACTACATTAGGCCTCAATTCTGAGTGGGGGGCCCAGCCTCACCTGGAGGGCCCAGCACAGGAATGGATGAGTGAAGTCCTAAGTGTGACAGAAAATATCTCCTAAAACTCTGGCAGAAGAAAATGCCTACCACCATCCTAGGAACTGCAACCTGGGAGACAGAAACATCCTTGGAAGGCAGTGCTTGGAATTGCAGCTGGATACTTAAGCACCAGAGACAGCCTGAGGATAGCAGTGATATGGGAAAAACCCTTTCCCTTTTGTTTGGCTATGATGAGACCACACCACCAGTTCTGCCCAGTTCTGGGCTTCCCACTCCAAGAGAAACCTGGACATTTAGGAAAGAGTCCAGTGAATGGCATCTAAGCTGACTGGAGCATCCCATGAGAAGAGAGCTGGGGCTGCTCCTCCTTACAGCAAAGGCTCAGGGGTATCATGTCAATGTCCAGAGAAATCCTGGGAAATCCTGAGATTGGTTGCTCCTATTTTCTTTCCAGAGATGAAATGTAAACTTAACCTGATACCCCACTGAAAAGAAAGGACAGGGAGGGGCTTTAGAACAGTGTTTGTGGACCCCCATGGGTGCAACTGCCTCTGGGTGTTCCTCTGGAGTGACTTGTGGGGCCCAGCAGCAAATGTCCATGCAGCCTGATCTTACGGGGCTTCAATTCTTCTTCTAGGGTACCTTTCCCTCAGATCCACCTTGGGTTCAAACTGGATGGGCTTTAAGGTCTCTTCCAAACCAAGCCATTATGTGAGTTTGTGACTTCATGATATCAAGTGCAGTGGCTAAATAAACCCAAGTTTGCTCCAGGCACAGGAGTCTTTGGAAGTGCCCAAACCACAAGACACAACTTGGTGCATGACTGTTGTCTCATGATTGTTTTTGGAGTGTAGGTACTTGTGGAGGATTCAAGAACTTGAGAGCTGAGGAGTGAAAATCCCCAAAGTCCTATGTACACAGCTCCACTGAAGTACTAGGGACGCTGACAGATACTTTTGATGAAAGTCTTCTAAACTTTCCATCCTTCCAAACTCCACACAACCTGCTATTTTTTTATTTTTTTTCATTTCTTTTTTCCTTTAACAGAGTGAGCTTGTGTGCCATGGGGAGTTTTCCAGCTTCCTCACTACCCCCAAGCTCTCACAACTCTTGCATGGCGCAAAGGTAATGTGTCTCTAAAAGCAGCAATTAAAGTAAGACCAGAGTATCTCTAATAGTAATAACAGATGTCAAGCACTACAAAATCTCTGTGCTTACCCATCAACTTCTCTTATTACAAACCCACAAGTACTGTTTTCATAAAAGCACCTTTCAAGTGATCTGCCTTTTACTGAAATGTGACTGCTACTGTGTACTATTTTAAAAATGGCTTGACAGAATTGCTAATGTTCTCATTCCTTCAGGATATTTCCTAATACTTGTAGCCTTTTCATGTTTCTAATTAGGCCAGTAATGGTCCCTGAAGTTAAACCAATTAAAATTATTTACTGTGACACATAGTGTGGAGATAATTATCTGATATCTGAATCTAACTTCTGCTTACTTCGCAACATTACTTAATAGAAAACAGGGAAACTGATGCCCATGCTTTCATTTTACTTGTCTACCAAATGTGTTTGCCCTATAGCAAACTGTTTAAATTAAGCATTAAAATCTTTGTGGTGCTAATCAAAATGTTTAAAATCCACTCACACTTCCTTTATAGTTCTGAGAAGCATATAAAACTCTTACACATTACCTTTTACATTATAGTTGCTGACCAATGTAGTATTATAACCACATTGTACATAGATAATGCAACTTCTGCATTTTCTAAAGCCTTTCCCAGTTTTTTTGTTTTGCTTTGTTTTGTTTCCATTCCCAGTGTGCATGCAGCAGAATAAAGACTTGAAATTTTTGGTCTTATGGACAGAGTACCGTTAACCTTTTTTAACTTTATATATATATATATATATATATATATATATATATGATTTAGATTGGCACATTTCTCTTAACTGATTTTTTCTGGGAAAAAGTGAAATTGATTTTCAAAGGCACCAAAGTCCATAATTTATCCAAAGTTCACTTAGAGTTTAGTAATTTCAAAACCTCATTGAAGGAGGGAATACATGTAACAAAAAATACAATGCTATAAGTTCAGGGGATATGTAGTATTTTCCATTAAAGCATCGATGCTTCTTGAGTATCTCCCCCTCAGAAAAACATCAGAATGAAAGGCAGGAGAAAATCTACAACCCAAACTGTGAATTCGGAAACAATTTGGCCTGGTTGTAAACTGAAACTGGTTGAAGTCTTCACACAGAAACCTGAACCAGTAAAAGAATTTCTATTTTTGCTTAAATCTGTCAAATGCAGATTGCAATAATCTAGAAAGGTGTTCAGCAAGTGACAGGGGAAAGCCAAGACAACTTCCACAAGATAAGATATCACTCCCATGGCACAGACAGTGGGAGGTTGCTGCATTTGCTTTGCCAAATTCTCTGAGCTTTGTGGCCAACCTGAAACCTAAATTGAATGTTTATGGGTTTGTCTAATTCAAATTTAACGTTGCATTTTTGCACTTTCCTGGAAACTGAAAATATGTACATGAACTTCAGGCATAAGAAATTTGCTCTACTTACAGGCTGGGAGAATCAAGCCTGCAGAAACACATGCAAAATAGGCAGCAATACAACATGCTCCAGGGATGTGATGTGAGACCAGAGGAAAGAGCTTCTGGAGGATGAAGGTAGATCAACATTTCATGCTCAGATGGTCACTTTTTTTCTTCTTTGGCAGATATTAGTTCATTGGAAATGTAGAAAAATAGAAGGAAAAATAGGTTTAGGGCCATTGCCCCTTCCCCTCAACATTCTAAATCCTAAATGATTTCAAAGCTATTAAAATATTTAATGAATAAACTCATTTCTGCGTCACCATTATCAAATCCCTTTCACTTCTGCATATTTCACAGTATTTAATATGCCATAAAATGTCACTAAAATGAGTAAAGCAATTGCAGCACTGTTAGACATTATTCTTATGCAGAGATATTTTCACATTTCAGAAAAGTTCTCAGTTCTGGTAAAGGGGATAGAGTTAGCTTAAAGACAGTAACTAACATTTACATCTTAATTCACTAAATATTTCTTTTTCCATCTTGCCACTGCTAACTAATTCAGATACTTACATTCTTTTATCATACTGATCATCAAAACTAATTAATTCTTGTCTGCTCATAGTGCTACTGAGTGCAAAGGAATGCGCATCAATTCCTGTCACCAAGGAGTTAAAAACTCTTCAGCCTTCACTCTAGAAGGTTTGCTCTTATGCCCTTTTAGACAATGACAAGCTGTTAAGTGTAAAACTAATTAACATTTCAAAATCTAGCATTAATCAGTAGTACTCAGATTCATTGGGAACTCTGTTCTGCTGAGTTTTTCCACTTGTTCTTTTCATATAACTTCCAAATTATTTTGCTAGCTTTAGCTGTTCTTTACTGCACTGACAACACAGTGAAACAAGACTAAAGTTGTGAGAGGTACATTTGTGGCATTGTTCTTAATGCCACTCTTAAAGTCTGGTCCTTATTCAGCATTCCCTCTCCTCCCTTCTCCCATCTTTCTCCAGAGTGGCAGAGCTAATTCTCAATCATGTTTATTGTTGTGTTGAAAGATAACTTATATTTAAGATAACGACTGGCTGTTATCTTCAATCTTGGACCACGACCTGTAAGAAGAATTCAGATGGAATCTAAATTAGGTCCTTCTAAATAAGACGTACAAATCCCCTTCATGTTAAAAAGGAAATATGTACATATATATTTTGCCCCATTCACAACTTCAGTTTTGAAAGCAGTGTGGTCATCTCAATTTCACATTATAGAAACTGAGAGCAATTTTCTATGATAAAGAAACAAAATTGCTCAGGGCTGCTGTTGAATAAGAGCTCTAAGATGCATTTGGATATGATCTAGGGTAGACTATGTCCAACCTGTGGCCTATAGGCTGCCTGCAGCCCAACAGAGTCCATACCACGGCTTACTCTCTGCCCCATGCCATCATGACATTGATTCTTCCCAAACCAAAGCAGCCCTTCACTCGGCCCAGACAAGCCAAAAGGTGGGAAGAATTGTCTTGGTCTACATATAAATTTATAATTTAGTTAATGTGTACAAGTAACAGAACTTTTTAAACAATAGTTTTGACTATAGAAACTGGAACAATAAAAAATAAAACTAGTGGGATGTTTGACTTTCTTTTTGTGAAACTGATGCGCCAGTTCCATCAGTTTAATGGAAGTGGTTGCAGTTCTTAGTGAGGTCTCAAGATGTTTGTCAGGGTTTTTTGATGTAATTGTACTCTTCCTGTGCTTCACTCTTTAAATCATGATACAATCATAGAATGGCTTGGATTGGAAGAGACCATGAGGACCAACAAGTTCCAACCCTCCTGACAGGGTTTCCAGCCACTATATTAAGTAGAAGATCAGATTCCTCAGGACCTCATCCATCTTGGCCTTAAACACCTCCAGGGACTATGGTATCCATGACTTCTCTGGGCAGTGTGTTGCAGCACCTTACCATTCTCCCAGTAGAACACTTTCCCCTGTCATCTGATCTAAGCCTCCCTTCCTTTAGTTTAAAACCACTCCATCTTGTCCCATTCCTATCACTATCTACCCTTGTAAAAGCTCATATTTATAAACAGCTTTCAAATATAGGAAGGCTGCAATGAGGTCTACCCACAGGTTTCTCTTTTCCAGGCTGAACAAGCCCAGTTCCTTCAACCTGTCTTCATAACATAGGTGCTCCAGCCCATAGATCATCTTCGTGTCCCTCCTCTGGACCTTCTCCAAAAGCTCCACATCTTCCCTGTGCATGGGGTCCTACACCTGGATGCAGAATTCCAGCAGGAGCTTCGTGAGGGCAGAGTAGAGGGGCACAATCAGCTGCCTCACCCTACGTGTACTGCCAAAAGGAGATGATATGAATATAAGGTGTGATAGTGAAGGAAAGGGAGTTTATCTCTGGTCAGACAGTACTTATAAAAGTGTAATAAAGAGACATGATCAATTTTTTTCTTGGAGTTGAACATCTGATTGCAACTCTATATAATTTCCATTTAAAAATTTATAGGCAATGTACTTCTGTTGATGGAAAATGGAGTAAAAAATGTACAAATATGTATATATATGTGTGTGTATGCACATATATATATCTTTTTTCTTGAAGCCTATTCTCAAATTCATTTATGAGAACAGAAAGCATAGCTGCATATTTTTTCTGCAAACAGTTTAGACTGTGTTTAACTGATATATCCAAATGCATACAATTGTATGCCATAACTTGATCTTGTCATAATTTAAGTTTCATTTTGAATACTGTTATGGTTTGAAACATAGCACAGATAAACTGATTTTCACCTTGAAGATGCATGTTAAGCTCATATAAGTGAGCAGTCAAATCCACACACACACACACAAAATCACATATTATTTGCACTTTTTGTGAGCTTTTTAAGGTGTTGAAAATTACAAGATTTTACTCCTTTGTCACCTGAGCAGCCCACACTCTAGCTATGTGCAATATTGATACAGATTAGTACTGATACGGACAACGGATGAAAAATAAGTAATGCTCATTGAATTTTGTTTCAGTATTCAGTTTAAATTTGAAATGCTCATTTTGAACTATGTCATATTGAAGTGTATCACCAGGCAGCCTCTCAGCATCCTTGTGTGTTCCTTGGTGAAATAATCCACAATAGGAGTTTCAATATCATTTTTCCAAAAGAAATAATGGCATTACAAATGTATTCCCGTTTTAAATTATTTTTAATAAGCTAGTGAGATCCCATAGCTAGATAACTGCAGATGTCATTCGGATAACTTCACAATCCCTACTTGAAGAGAATAAATAAGATATGCCTTATACTCAGGACCTGGACTTTCCAATACTGCTATCTTTTCTAGATATTAATTTCAATAAAACCTATGCAACTTACACAGTTTTATAATATTTACTGGGATAAAAGAGCTACATCATCAGAGAAAACCTCTGTTTTGCCATCATAACGTTCATAATTTGATCAAACTTAATTTATTGTTTTGTTTTTGGCTAGTTTATAGAGAAACTACTTAAGGATTTGTTTTGTTTTCAGCTAGTTTATAGAGAAACTACTTAAGGATTTGCTTAATTA
>VXAB01013081.1:19337-36937 GCA_013399175.1 Odontophorus gujanensis | reverse complement strand
AGATTTTGTGGGATTTCATTAGGGCTATTTTGTTGTGATAGCTTTTCAGTCCAGATTCTTTTGCAGCTCCAATGGAATCATACATTAATTGTACATTAACTGTACCTGCAGGTGGTCATGGTTATTTTGCATATAACTAAAAGAAATGCTCACATACAAAAATAAATATTCATGCTGTCTTGGCTCTGCAACACACAGTGTTTTCCTAGGATTCATATTTATGAACATATATATAAAACATCCTTGGACAGATTGAAATTTAATATCTGTGTTCAATTCTTGGACATTTTGTCTTTTAATTTCTTCTACAAATCAAGGGGGAAGAGAGAGAGATTTCTCTCCAATCAACGTGTTTTGAATGAGTTCACTGGAGTTAGATTTTTTCCTGCATCTGAAAACAATTGTCTCCTGCACGTCTGTCTTCTCCTTTTTCTACCTTGAAACACAGGTGTGATCTGTGAGACCTCAAGCAAATGTTAAGAAAAGTGATAGTACTGAGCAGGCACCCTAAATGACAGAAAAAAACTTTATTTTCAGGGGATCAACAACTCCTTTTCTTTCTGATAGGAAAAAGCATCGTAGACATCCACTTTTAGAGGATGGCAAATACCTGTGAAATATGTATTTAGAGAAGCTGAAGTTGAGGGGCAGAAATAATAAACCCAGTATCTCAGTATTATCACTCAGGTTCAACTGTTTACTTATCTAAATGTCACTTTTTAAGATTCTCACCACATGGTCAAACCACAGGCCTTTAGAAGGAAACCAGCAGCAACTCAGCACGAGAGACCAAAGTGCAAGCCTTCCCTTCCTGCTGCTAGAAGCTTTCAGTCCTCTGCCAAGCCCAAAGTTAGATGATCTACCCAGTGGTTTGTGTGTGCTGCTCGGTGGCTGTTCATGCTGCTTGAGAAGAAAGCAATACCTTTTGTCTAAAGCCATAGGTGTACTTCAGGAGTATTAGAACTATGATTATTTACATTATGGGAGCATTCCTGACCTCTGCAGTCAGCTTAAAATTTTAGGCTTATCTTTTATTTTATTTTTCCTTAACAAACCAAGTCCTTATAGTAATTGTTTTCCCACAGTGGTTTTCTTGAAGGAAAACGTAATACTTTAATTTGTACTATGAGGATGAGGTGAAGTGCATGTCAACAATTTCTGTAAATAACTGATCTTATTATGCTTTGCAAGTGAAAACCCATTCATCTCTCCTTTTTGCAGGGGTAAGTTTCATTAATAGTGATACTGTAAACCACGATGGCACGAAGTTTTGCTGCATGCCATGTCTTAAAGAAGAATTCTGTGAAGTGTGTCAATGAGTTCATTTATCCATTCCTATCCCCTCTTTATGAGCCTTCCTGGTGCTCAGAACAACCCACTTCCTCACAGAAGTCTGGAAAATCACCCGCAATTGGCGGAGACATCACAGTTTTCCACTGTTCTTGCACATCCCACGGAATCATCTGGTGGTGGTTGGTGGTCACAGCTAGAAATAATCCTTAAGAAAAGTTCCCAGAAGGTGAACTGGTGGATCTCATTACTGCTGGACCTCAGCTACTGTTAAACAGTCGTCTTGCTTAACAAACCTCTAGAAGAGGTGCTTATGGACAAGCTCTTTGTCTTGTAAGCTGACGCTGCTACTTTGCTACCCACTTGGTGGCCATCTCCTTCTCCTGGAACTTGTTGTGCAGTCCCTGCCACATTGACCACTGCCCTTGTTAGTGGGTATAATAAACTGCTACAAAGGATGCTCCTGATGAAGTCTTGCAGTGGGATATGATAACTTTTTTAACAGTACTCAAATTTAGATCAAGTAAAATAGCAGACTGTTATGAAAGTAGATGCTGTCATTCCCTCCTCTCCTCCCAGTGCACCCCCTTTCGTTGATAACTTTTTGATGTGAGCACGAAAAATCATGTAAATTGGCTAAAATGTCCTTGCTATACAAAATACAACTCCCTCTGCAGTAAGATATGTGACACCTATCTCATAGACAGGAGCTTACAATCCTGTTCATTAATTTTATCACTAACATAAACTTTTAATATGCATATGATCAGTATATGGGACTTCCAGGGCAGCTTAAAATGACTGTAACCTGTAATTACTGCTCCTGTACTTGATTATAATAATCTGATTGCAATTATTCAGTGATTTTAATACAAGCCCCAAGCTACATAACAATAATTCAAGTGCAGTGATTGGGAACATGTTTCTGTTTGGCTGTGGAATGATGTTTTAATCCGCACTGATTCAGGGATCTGGCTATAGTTCTATTCATGTAATTAAGGCACATTTATAAAGTCAAGTAGAATAACTTTAGTCTGAAGTGAATTTAATTAATGCAAAGACTCTATATAAGTCAAAATGGATCATAAGCATGAATTCCTTAGATAGGAATAATAAAGCAAAGATAGCAATACGTGTCTGGCTTGGCCATTACAATGAGGTGGCTAATTTTTAAATAAAAAAGAACAAGCATATGGGAAGATGGGAGGAACCTGCTTCCAGCACTGCTGTAAGTTGCATTTAATTTGAGATCCAGAAATTTTACTGGAAGTTTTATCATTTCCATGCTCTCGACTCTGCCCCAGGCTTAACCCCATGATCAGAAGCAAGACTTTAACAGGTAAAATAATCCTGTAAATGCTTTACACTGATGGAAATTTTGAATGAGCAAATGTTTTAAATGAGGATAAGCTCCTCGCAAAGCCACACAAAGTCAAGGTCTCTAAAAAGTCTACTTGGAGATCTTATACCATGAGTTTTCTCAGGCAATAGAAACGTCTTTGCAGAGCAGGAGATTGCACAATTTCAGGAGGCAGATAGAATTTTACACAGGCAGATAGTGATAAGTGGAAGGGGGAATGGTTTTAAACAAAAAGAGGGGAGATTTAGATTAGATGTTAAGAAATCTTTCACTTAGAGGAGAGTGAGGCCCTGGCACGGGATACCCAGAGAAGCTGGGGGTGCCCCAACCCTGAAGGTGCTGAAGACCAGGTTGGACGGGGCCCAGGGCAGCCTGAGATGGGGGGTGGGCAGCCCTGCCCACCAAAAAACCATTCCAAGATTCTACAATTCTGCTTTCTCAAGACAAATGAAGGCAACAAATGAGGACACAAATATGTAAATATCCCATTAGCAGGCAATTAAATCAATTCTACTTTAACACTAAGGATATAAATCATTGTTTTCATCTTTATCAATCAGAAATGTTTACTTAATACCCCAGTTCTTAAATGTAGCCTTTCTTTTTGTTTTTAATTGAAAAAGATTTAATTACTATATCATTCCTCTTTTCTGACATAATATTGAGCATATAGCCATTATCTTAAGACACAATGTAAATTTCTCTAACCAAACCTTACTTATTTAAAAGAGAAAGAAGCCATAATATGAATTTTTAGAAGTTGACAGATTTTTTGTGTGTGATGTGCCCAGTCTAGATCTGATGTATGATGTTACTCCTCAGTGTTGATGAAAACTGATATATTACAAGCTTATTGCAGGTTAGTAAAGTACAACATCACCCTCTAAAAGTTACACATTTTGCCCAAAACATACACCCCTTGTGCAGCTCCTGACAGAAATACCTTGTCCAGATAATCTTAGGGATGCTCCTTCCCTTGTGTCCTATCCAATCATTTTTCTGGATGATACTTGCATCGTCATTAGTGATAATTGCAGTTGTAAAATAACAGCTGCAGGGATGGTAGAAAGAACATGGAAGGGAGTGAAAACTGAAATGTCATTACTTCAGTGGTTACAACAGAAAAAAATAAATGCTGCCCCACAAGAGAAAAAGAAGAAATGAGCTCATCTATGAACATGAACATCAGGAGCTGCTTTGGCAGGGGAGTTGGACTCGGTGATCTCTAGAGGTCCCTTCCAACCTCTACAATTCTGTGATTCTGTGATCTATGGTTGTGTGGGGATCACACTTTTTAAATACTGACTTCCTAAGTTTTCCATGTTTCTGATAGTATTTGAGAATGAACCCATTTAAAAACAAAACAAAATGGGAAAACAAACAAACAAACAAACAAACCCTCAAACATCACAGAAGTCTGAAGATGATAAAAAATCATCCTCCCACTGAAACACATATTACTGACCCTGATCGTAAATGTGTATTCTAGTGATTGCCCCTGAGTTATGCATTGCTAATAAGTCAACAAGCAACTTTAATCCTGATTAGATTTAGACTTGTGTGAACTATTTTTTTTCCACCACGACACTTGAAAATAGCAGAGAAAAAAGAATAATTTAGATAACAATTTCTGAAGTTGATCAAGTTTTTGAACAAGGGCTCAGGTAATTCCATCCAGAAGACTGCAAAAAGAATGATTTGCTATCTGATCCTCTGCTCCAAGGAAATACCTGCTGCAGTAAATTCTGATTAGGTAATGAACCTTGTGTGAAAGAAAATCAAAGGGATTGTTCGTTTTCACTAACAAGTAAACTTGTCATAATGAATACTACAGAGAGAAGGAGCAGTGCTTGGTTTTGGACCACGTCAGAGAATTTTTGCATTCTTGTAGAACTACGTTATCAGTGAACAGAGGCTGAAAATCATCAAGCTGTACACAGCTTGTTTTACAACCACTCTGACCACTGCAAAATGACTTAAAAGGAACGTGCTATGTCTATTAGCAATTCTGTCTGAGAGAAAAACAAATCACTCCAGGCAAAGTAGTTGTACCTCGGTACACTAAGAACAAACATTGTTCCACTGTGATCTTTTTTCTAATTGTGTACATTTCTATCTCCTGCCAGGTGGGATAAATAAAGAACAGATAGTGGCTGCAACTGCTTCTCTGATACGTTGACTTAAAAACGTTGATCACCCTTTTTTTCCAAATACTCCACACTCTGAAGTACTCCAAATACTCCAGTACTGAACTCTCAATACTTTATCAGATGCAAATCTGGTATAATTCTTTTTTCCTATTTATTTATTTATTTATTTATTTATTTATTTATTCATTGCAGTGTTACAATATATATACTTTTAATGTGTGCTACTGAATTTTCTCTTCCACTCTCTTTTTTTAATTTCTTTTCCCTTCATGCTAGGCCTCAGCAGATTTTAAAAATATTGCCCCTCCCTCAAAGTATTTAAAGTCCTTATTTAGCAGGTGTTGACGCATGTATTTTCAGCACTACGGGCTCATTCGTTTGTAAGAAGTAAGCTCATTAAACGTTTTGGCTGAAACTCAAACATTTAATAATTTGCATGGCAAGTAAACAAGGAAACATGAACCAAACCACACCAATTAACTGCAAATTTGAACATGGTTGAATCTGTGGGAGTGGCAGAGATCTCTGCGAGTATCCCCTACTGTTCTAGAGCATCTCCAGCTTCAGTGGTGGCACTGGTAACTCCAGGTCTAATAACTGAGTTAAGAATTTATCCGTTGTGTGTGGATGATTTCAGGGACGTTACTAAAGATTCTCATGTTCCAAAATGTGTGGACGTATTTCCTGACAAGATATGATTTATGTGGACCCTGAATGTTTACTAGCCACTTTTGTGTTGCAAACTAGTCTACCAACAAGAATACCATATTTTAGGAGTATTTTGAAGACCAGGGTTCCTACATTTCCTATACAAATTACAATTGTGATTGCATAAGCCATGCAGGCATTAAGTACTGTGTACATAACGAAATGAAGGAAAAGAACAACAGACACCCTTTTCCAACATTAAAGTAGAGGAATTAAAAATAAGTAAATAAAATTTTATCTCTCATCTGCTGCTTCTTGATGACATCTTTTCTTGAAATCTCAGTAGGTATCTACTTCAGTTTAGATTACTGACAGGGCAAAGGTTTGAATTGAACTTCAAAATATTTGTCAAACCTGACTATCTCCCTTGTAAAGATCATGGAAGTGTGAATGGATAACAAGGTGTTATCCAAGAAGCTGTCCTACACCAAGAGTCAGTAATTAAGAACTTGAAAACTGTTATACTTTTTTTCTTTCCTTTTTTCTTTTCTTTTCTTTCCTTTTCTTTTTCTTCTTTTTTTAATTTATTAAGATATTGTGATGTGGGAAACAAATTTTTNTGTGCAGCTCCTGACAGAAATACCTTGTCCAGATAATCTTAGGGATGCTCCTTCCCTTGTGTCCTATCCAATCATTTTTCTGGATGATACTTGCATGGTCATTAGTGATAATTGCAGTTGTAAAATAACAGCTGCAGGGATGGTAGAAAGAACATGGAAGGGAGTGAAAACTGAAATGTCATTACTTCAGTGGTTACAACAGAAAAAAATAAATGCTGCCCCACAAGAGAAAAAGAAGAAATGAGCTCATCTATGAACATGAACATCAGGAGCTGCTTTGGCAGGGGAGTTGGACTCGGTGATCTCTAGAGGTCCCTTCCAACCTCTACAATTCTGTGATTCTGTGATCTATGGTTGTGTGGGGATCACACTTTTTAAATACTGACTTCCTAAGTTTTCCATGTTTCTGATAGTATTTGAGAATGAACCCATTTAAAAACAAAACAAAATGGGAAAACAAACAAACAAACAAACAAACCCTCAAACATCACAGAAGTCTGAAGATGATAAAAAATCATCCTCCCACTGAAACACATATTACTGACCCTGATCGTAAATGTGTATTCTAGTGATTGCCCCTGAGTTATGCATTGCTAATAAGTCAACAAGCAACTTTAATCCTGATTAGATTTAGACTTGTGTGAACTATTTTTTTTCCACCACGACACTTGAAAATAGCAGAGAAAAAAGAATAATTTAGATAACAATTTCTGAAGTTGATCAAGTTTTTGAACAAGGGCTCAGGTAATTCCATCCAGAAGACTGCAAAAAGAATGATTTGCTATCTGATCCTCTGCTCCAAGGAAATACCTGCTGCAGTAAATTCTGATTAGGTAATGAACCTTGTGTGAAAGAAAATCAAAGGGATTGTTCGTTTTCACTAACAAGTAAACTTGTCATAATGAATACTACAGAGAGAAGGAGCAGTGCTTGGTTTTGGACCACGTCAGAGAATTTTTGCATTCTTGTAGAACTACGTTATCAGTGAACAGAGGCTGAAAATCATCAAGCTGTACACAGCTTGTTTTACAACCACTCTGACCACTGCAAAATGACTTAAAAGGAACGTGCTATGTCTATTAGCAATTCTGTCTGAGAGAAAAACAAATCACTCCAGGCAAAGTAGTTGTACCTCGGTACACTAAGAACAAACATTGTTCCACTGTGATCTTTTTTCTAATTGTGTACATTTCTATCTCCTGCCAGGTGGGATAAATAAAGAACAGATAGTGGCTGCAACTGCTTCTCTGATACGTTGACTTAAAAACGTTGATCACCCTTTTTTTCCAAATACTCCACACTCTGAAGTACTCCAAATACTCCAGTACTGAACTCTCAATACTTTATCAGATGCAAATCTGGTATAATTCNAATTAAAAATAAGTAAATAAAATTTTATCTCTCATCTGCTGCTTCTTGATGACATCTTTTCTTGAAATCTCAGTAGGTATCTACTTCAGTTTAGATTACTGACAGGGCAAAGGTTTGAATTGAACTTCAAAATATTTGTCAAACCTGACTATCTCCCTTGTAAAGATCATGGAAGTGTGAATGGATAACAAGGTGTTATCCAAGAAGCTGTCCTACACCAAGAGTCAGTAATTAAGAACTTGAAAACTGTTATACTTTTTTTCTTTCCTTTTTTCTTTTCTTTTCTTTCCTTTTCTTTTTCTTCTTTTTTTAATTTATTAAGATATTGTGATGTGGGAAACAAATTTTTTTTTTCAAATCTTTTTAGAGCTAATGAGCACATTTCAAGAGATTACTACCTTGTCCTCATCTTAAGCAAATTCTCAACCACTGTTCCAAGGGAATCACATGAGTACTTGACCTCTGTAAGATTTTAAGAAGAAAAACAAACTTCATAAAACTTAATCACATTAGTTAAAGCTGGAAGGATGTTTTAATGCCCCTCCTAAGCCACCCAGTTCCATTACCTGAAACCCATCAACATAATCCTTCCTTAGGAAGAAAGGAATGTATCAAATTGAAAAGATTTGTAATTGAATTATCCTCAGTCTTGGGGCAATTAGAACCATTTTTTATTGGAATGCCAAGATGTAACCTTGACTGCTACTAATTACTCCATCAACTCAGATAATAAGAAAATGCAGGAACAGTTTTACAATGTTGTAAAAATTGAAATTAGTTCAGTACAGTTGTATGCGTGTTGTAGGAACACAATGTAAGGATATGAATCAAATGGTGTGCAAAGCCTATGCAGAATAACTTCTTTTTGGAGCATCAGAGAACTTGTGTTCCTTCCTATAAGTAAAGTTACATATTCATTGTTTTAATTACTAAATTTTCTTCAATGTAACACATCATATTTTTTAGATCTTATTTTTTTTATGTCAGTAAACAGTTGGGAATATATTTGAAAAAGCTTAAAATTATTAAGTTTGCAAAAGTTCTGAATTGTGAGTCTACTAAAAATAATATTTTCCAGTTGTTTTGCTTACAATAATTTTTATGAAATTTTCAGTTTCACTTGTGGGAGTCGAAGCAGGAATCCTGCACACTCCACTCAAGAAGCAAGTAAACACAGTGAGAGACAATCTTGCATTTTCTGTTCCATCTTTGTATGCTAACAATCCCTTTTTTATTTTTTTTTTTAATCTTGCAATTTTATTCAATTGCTTTCATATCAGAAAAGCACAATGGCTTCAGAAATTGAGGTGTTATAGAGTTAGATTTTAATGAATTTGTTTCTGTGCCTGCTGTTATTTGAGAACGCGTGGTATTTTTTATGTTTTCTTTTTTTAATGCAATAAAAAGTTCTTGAAAAGGAAAAAAAATTGTTAGCTGTCACAGAAGAGTAGAATGTGTTGTCCTTAGTGACAACATACATTTAAATGTGTTGAAACATACTTTTTTCTTTAAATGAGAGTTCTTTTGCTTGAACATGAATGAAATTTTTAGTTAAGTTCAAACTTAACATTTCCACACAACCTTTTTTTGTAAATTATTATTAATTATCTTAAATTACTTAAGTGATGTGCACACTGGGAAACAACTCTAGAATTTGTGCTCCTGCCTCCATTTCCTGCGAGGTCCATCTTGTCTTCCCCTAGGTAACCATAATGTGCTGTAGACACCATGGAACCCAGGTTATTAGAATGAACCCAGAGTTCTCAGCTCCACTGAGATTAAAGAAGGAACCTTTACTTCCCAGTACAGCAAATTTCACCCTTTTAACCACAAATTTTGACATCTGCAACGTTTAGCCAGGTATTTGGGCCATACAATCATTCAAACTAACAGTCTTTTTTGTTTTTAAAACAACAGCTTTTCTATGTCAAGCCTTCCAAACGTATCAAAATAACATATAACTAAATCTCAGAAACTATTATCAGAATACAGAAGTTAGCTGTAGCTTGTGAAATGTTACCTGTACTTCCCTAAACTGTAAAAAGAAGTTAAATAGGTGACATCTAAGTGATGGAAGTATGCACGCAAACGTATTATGAACTTTTATACCAAGAGAAAAATAACTACTTCAGGATTTATTAGCAATGTCATCTTTGCACTACTTTTGCTGCCAGATGAATATTACTATTCTATGACACGTGGAGTGACCACTAAAACGTTTAGAGGGCCAAACTGCTGAAATTATTCAAACTTTTGAAGCGTCTCATGATTATCAGTTCAGATGCAACAATTCAACAATCTTATTTTGGTAATACTGAACTAATATGCAGACTTATCTATTGGATAACCATATTTCACAAACTAAAGACTGTAATAGAATGTATACAGTCTGTTGCTCTTTCCTATGAACTTGGTGATGTGAAACAATGCATAACAACTGCTTTGTGAAACCTGATCCAGGGAGCTGCTTTGGCAGGGGGCTTGGACTTGATGACTTCTAGAGATCCCTTCCAACACCTACATTCTGTGATTCTGTGATTTGTCGGTACTTTTAGTATTTTAAGTACTTTGACAGTATTTTTTAGTATTGACCAAAGGGTAGACTAATTTATGCCCAAGTGCATTTCAAACTTGTTTCCTTCATTTTAAAAATCATTGGTTGCTAAGTTAAGGAAATTGGTGTCTAGTGGCAAAAAATGACAGCTCGCAAAAATGATTTGAGAGTTAAACTTAGTCAGAAGCATTTTGTCCTACCTAGATCTAAATATATATGCATAATGTGGATATATTGCCTTTCTGATAATAAAATATGTTCAACGTAATGAATGTCACCAATAAGTTATTGTGCTCTTAAGCTGAACATTTTTTGAGTTAATGAAGCCTCTGCACTCAAGTCATACAGAAAGTGGGTTTTTTGCTGTATCTTTTTTTCTTGCAAATTCTCACAGAAGTACTTGATAGCCCACAGCTGAATTTTTAAACTTTCCTCAAAACCATTTCATCGAGTGAGGAACTTAACATCTTTTTCGGTTAAAGTAAAACAAACCAGTACATTAGGATATTTTATATATTAGAATTATGTACAATTTTGTGACTTAGCAAAATTTATCTTGACATTTAGAAATAAATTACAAATTTAGTTTTCAAGAATTCTGCTTGAAAGGGGAAAAGCAGGCAAAATCATAATTAAAGTTAGAAAAACAGTTTTGTGGCCTCCTTTACAACAGGTTTTACTTTTTAACCTGTAATGTACTACTGTCTGCATAAGCAGCAATATGCAGCTGTATTCACCACCACATCAGAAGCCTAGTGGAAATTGTGAGTGTCTGTGGCAGATGCACAACAAAGATGTACAGCTTGGAAGAAGAATTAACACCAGTGTCAAGGTAAGTATTTTGGGAATTTTGTCAGGTGGAATGAAGTGATCCGAACTCAAAAAAATCATGATACCCCTGTACCACTGCCTTTTATTTCACATTTGTCTCATCAACTGCTTCTTGGACTTCAGCTCCTCTCTGATCACATGCTAACCTTTGATGAGCAGTAGGTCTTTCTAAGACCATTAATAATAAAGTTTCCGTTTGTAATGGAAATTTTAATGTGGTAGGAGTAGTTCATACTACTGCAAGAAAAAAAGAGGAAAACCATCAGCATAGAGGAATTACACTCTAACTGGAGAAGCATTTATGTTCTGCTTTTATGTTCCTCTGAAGACAGAATGCAGCAAGGTGAAAATGCTTTGCTACTCTGACACCTTAAACAAGGGTTAGCTGTGGCATGGCATTAAGGAACAAACAAGACATAAGTTTCTGGGAAATTAGATTGAATATTTGGGTCAGTCACCTCCATGTACCTTGCAAACCCTTCAACTTTGCTTTTACTGTCAAGGGTTGGATGTTAATGACACTGGGCTTCATAACAGTGCAATTAAGTAATAATAATGGAGTAATATAGCAAGATAAATGAGTACAAAAACATATTAACATCTATCACAAGAAAAAAGGAGAGACGTAGATTTATGCAGAATCTTGAGTCACTGAAATATTAGACTTATGAGTCTAAAATCTGCCATAACAGAAGCAATGAAACTATAAATTCTGAACTTCAACTTTTTCTTTAATTTGTTTGCAAAAGCTAATTTGAAGCATTGCCTGAAAGGGAAATGCGTGTGGATTCTACAAAACACAGAAAATGATGTGAAACAGTGTTAAAGTTTAAAATCTTAAAATAACAAAAAGTTAAGGACATATTAAGAATCCATTAAACCAGGGAGACTAATGACTCTGGTCTACGAGTTATGCTAGCCTCAGACTGAATACAGAATTAACACTCTGAGGGGAATACCACCCACTGCCAACATATCTGAATTCTTCAGAGGTGCCAGAGATTTCTTCCAGATGACACTTCCAGATTTTTAGAGTGGCAATCAAACTTGTATCGCCAAAGGTGGCCCCGAATTCCATCTGTGTTAGGTAGAATACCTACAGCTGTATTTTCAGAATCTACTCCTTTTATATCATTTCTGTATGCATTCAAACCACAACTTCCACCTGTGATCACGTGGAGAAGGGAAACTGCTGTCACCTTGGAAGATTTACATTTAACTGAATAAGCAAATGAGTGTTCTTGGCAGCATGGGAGCACCTCAAGAACAGCTCAAGATGTGTCACTAGGAGGAGGTTCTCCTTTGACCAGATAGCACCATCTTTCTGCATCTGAGCTTAAAACAACTCTTTTTCAAAAGGAATAAATACAAAGAGAACTTATTGTCCTCAGTAGGGTCAACTCTTATGGATAGCCTCAAAGGATTTGTCTGCCCTTTCTATCAATCTTCTGCTGAGCACATGCTTCCTCACTTTTTTCAGAAACAAAAAGTCTTGTGCTCCTGCTAGAGGATTTTCTTTATGTAAACAGGAGATGTCTCTGAGTGCAGGACTGTGTTCAAACACACTTAACTGAATGTTTAGCTGCTGACATACCACTACACTGTCACTGTCACCACTGCTGAAATGCACCAAGCATTGCCTCACTGTGTTCACACCCACTGTTTGGCCTCCATAAACATTTATGACATCAGTGAATGTCAGTGGTCCCAATCTTTTTTTCTGCATCAAGAAATTCCGTGACTTTCCTTTGCTTTATCCACACTTCCAAGTCAAGTGTCATACTGTCAGACTGTCCCTCTGCTGCCATCTGTTGCACTACAACAAAACATAATGGGATACTGGTGGGAAGGTCCAACCTCTACTACCATACCACCAGCATCTACCTCTGATGTTGCAGGCCAACATCATAAAACAGAAGGCATTACTGTTGGAACAACCACTGCATAAGAAAAACAGTTTTATCTGGAGCCCTAATTCCGTGTGGATCTCACACCAGTAACTAAGTACTTTCTCATCTTCATAGGCAGTGGCAAGGAAGGACTTCCAAAAACTACAGGAGGATCAGAAAGCAGAACAGGTTTCCCCATTGTATACCTCATTTGAATGTGAGAAAGAGAGAAATAAGTAGAGTCGTTCTTCAGTACTTCTAGCCTGAGCTCTAAACAAACATCTGCTACAAAGTCAATGGCTGTTTGACTTTTAAAATATTGACAAGAATGCACTGATAGACATAAAAAACCTTCCAAGATATTTTTGCCAGTACATTAAAATCGCTAAATGTAGATTAAAATATAGTAAGTGAAGTCAACTGTACTGATCATTGCTCTGAGAAAAGAAAAAAAAAAAGAATCATTTTATCTTGCTGTTGTAGGTCACACAGATAAATTTTTACTTTTTGATGTAGTACTTAACATCTCCTCTCTTTGCTGAAATGTTATAAATGTCAATTTTCTCCATTTTCCACTCTATATTCAAACGTACGTTTGTATGTGTTTGAAAAGGAAAAGGAAAGATAATCAGGAACAATTCAGAAAGCAAACTCCCATTTCAGGAGTTAGACATGGAAGAGATGCATATAAATCTGTATAACTAGATAAAATAAGATTGTAAAAAAAAATAAAAAAAAAAGTCAGTATTCATCATAACCCTAAACACCTAACAGAGAGATATGGGACAGTTACAGATTATTACAGTGCAACAGGCATTAAAGTCTATGACAAATCAATGCTAAATCTCATGTTATACTACACACAGTGACCATTCACCTTCCAGAAATAATAAAAACAAAGAACAGCAAAGGCTTAGCTACAGCCCTGATTTTCTTCTCGTAAAATACAGAATAGTTCAAAGTCAAACGTTATGTGATGTGATTTACTTTGCTTTTATGAAAGGAGTTATAGAAATGTCCTATAGAAATGTCACTGTATTGTTTCTCACTGTATTTAAGAATTAACTGCTGTAGCTCTGCCACAAGAGATGAATATATGTTCTGATGTGATCAACCCCATCAATTACTACTCAGCAGCAGCTAATGCAGAGCACTCTTGAGAAAAGAGACTGAAAGACAAAGAAATAAACACATTATTTAAAAACAGGTTGCACTTAGTACTATTTTTTTTTTTCCTGCTCTAAGAGATCCTTATACTACAGTATTTTCTTTTTAATAATAACAGCCTTTCATTTAAATGATGCAATCAGTATGCCACAAGCGGTTTCTTTCTTTGGTAGGAGGAGTTAGCAGCTCCAACATTCAATTGACCTGTTTCCAAATAATCTACAGGAAAAAATGAAGATTAAGTCCTCTAACAAGAGCAGTTTTCACAGCCTAGCATACAAAGAGAAGGATTCGGTAAAAAGATGAGAGGGCAAGCCGCATTGTGCTGGCTCACTTAAATCTTATTTCCAATTCACTAAATGTGTTATTTGACTTGGCAAGTGAGCTGGTATGTGTATTAGATCAGCAGGGAGCCTAATCAAGGAGATGCCAAGTTTGCTGCAGCCCCTCTGTGCAGCATTAGCCTCAACTAGTGACCTTAAGCAAAGTGGGTGGTTGAACCCAAAAGAGAATAGCATTAACTTTTGCTTGAAGTTCAGCCTGATTTGAAGTCTTCCTTTGTGCGTTATTCCAAAAAAATGCAAAAAGCATTCAATGGAACTGAATCTAGTCTGATCAGCACCATCTTCACATGCAAGGCTTTATAGAAGCCTGCCTCCATTAATGCTGACACATGCAAAAGAAATGAAAAGCATTAACTCAGCTAAGGCACTTGATTTTGAAACTGCAGAACAATTCGCTTTTTAACCCAGTAACTTGCAGGTTTTTTTTCTTTTTTTCCATCCAGATAAACTGCTAATTTCTTAACTAATACAAGAATTATTTTCATATATTAAAGATGTCTCCAGTAATCAAAAAGCATACCAAATGGATATCACGTGTTATCTGTCTATGTCTTCATTTCTTTCCAGCCATTTTGTGTACTTTTCTTTTTGTTTAACATTTTCCTCATTTACAGAGCTAGTGAGAAGAATGTAAGCCCTCCTCCTCTTCCAGATTTTCTTAAAATATTACATGTAGTGGCTAGATTTTAGGAAAAAAAAAACTTCATTCCAATTGAAGATATATTTTTGCTTTAAAAATAGCTAACAGAGCATGTTATTTTAAACATTGCAATAGAGACTTTTTTTTCTTTTTTTTTTTTTTTAGATTGGGGAGTTAGATGCTATGTTCTTCCTGCAATTTCTGAGTCTAACTTTTCTTCATTGCTTTGCTTGTGAGCTGCTGTTCATTACCTCTGTTTCCACTAACATCAAAGTTTATGTAAACACTCTTTAAAATAATGTTTCTGTCGTTCTTTTCCCAGGTGTAGCCTTGCTCTGCAATGTTCTTTTAGGCTGAATATGTGGCTCGGAGAAGTTATTATCAAAGCACATGCTATAAATAATGTTAGTAGGCTCCCCATATAAATCTTCAGTGTTTTCATTATTTTCACATTTTTATTTTTACTGTTTGCAGACTTTCAAGCTAAGTATTAGCATCAGTCTAATATCTGTTTCTTCATTAATGGAGTTTCTTTATCTGTAGGAGAAATCAGTTGTTTAATTATCTTTTACCCCAGAATTTTTTATATACATACACATATATACGCTGCACGTGTAAATTTTTTCTTCCTTCTCCCTAGAAAAAAATCTCTTTAGCTTCCCAAACTGAGTATGAGTGTTACTCTCATCCTCTGGACTGTAAAACATTCCCTCAAAAACCATTTTTTTCTACATCAAGAAAATTGCTGTTTGAAGGAAATCAACCACAGCATGTACTGCCAACTTGTAAACCCAGAACTGGGGTAGACAAAGATATTGTCATAAAAACAAAAACAAAACACTTTTCTTCAAACAGCTTTGGACTGCTTGTATATTGCTCTTTGTTGAGAAAGGGAGCTTTATTTCACATTTCACCGTGGCAATGCTCTGCTCCTTCTTCTCTCCCAAAATCTATGGGATGTGAAGAAGAGTAGCATTGCATTCAAGTCTTTATTCCACTATTGAATTGCACCAGTTTTCAGAGTCCTAGATACTCCCCTAACCACAAAAGAGAGTACTAGATTTGTCTTACGCAAAGCACTCTTGAGGAAATCTGTACATAAGATCTCCTACTCAGCAACAAATAGCTGGTTAAGTAGGCTTTTAATCCAGACAAATATAAAATGTCATCTGTTTCCCTGGAAGAATATAATAGCTTCTCTCATTGTGTAATGAACAGCCAGGAAAAAAATAATCCATTATTTCCTGCACAAACAGTAATAGGTTATCAGAAACAATTCCCAACAAATAAAAACAAAGTATACTTCAAATCAGTGCCCTAGATTCAAGGATCTGAGAACTTCCCAAACTTTCACTTGCCTCAGCTGCTCTGTCAAGAAAGAAGTGCAGTTTCTTGGCAAAATCATTAATAGGGAAACAGAACCACTTTTAGTTTGTGATGACCACATGGATTGGACCACATGAGGTTTTGCAAAATTCACTACAACATATATGGAAATTCTGTCCCGTGACACTCAGACAGAATGTAGCAGTTGGAAGATAATTGCATAAAAGAAAGTTAAATATAGAAAAAATAATGATGATGGGACTAGGATCTAGAGGAGAACCAAAGGCTCTTGCTGCTCAGGTCTTCTTCAACTGTGTATTGCTTGTATCTGCCCCAAACCCACGGTGCCTTAACCAAATTATTTTCAGATTGCAATTGAATACCAATATCATATAGAGGTATATGGGGAAAGGGTGGAACATGGCCTGCATGTAACATATGCCTATAATTAATTCATGCACGTAGGTGATTTATGGTTAAGTTCTATGGTTGGCTTACATATCTTGAGGAAGTAAGGTCTGTAACAAAACTGCCAGCCCAATCTGACCCACAGCAGCACAACTGGGTGCCACCAACATATCAGAGAGCGTGTNAAAAAAAAAAAAAAAAGTCAAATCCTAACCTTGTGATAGTAGATGTGCCTGTTTTTATATTTTATCACAAACCTCCAAATGGAAGTAAGCCATGAAACACTTTTTCTTTGGTTTCCATTTAGGAGCAGAAAATAAAGCATTGCAAAAAATAAAATAATAATAATAATAGAAAAACCTCCTTTCGTGTGATCTTCCTAGTAGGTGTAGCACTTTGGAGAAAAATCCATGATAAAGAGAGCAAGCAAGAAAATTGTGTGCAGCAACTGATGAACATCTGCAATTCTGGATTTCTTCACAAGGAATAAGTTTAATAAAATCAAAGCCACTGAAATGAAATTAAAAGTTACTTTCCACCCAGAAAACATTTGGGTTAGCAGTGGATATAAACATTAAAAAATGTGTTTGCTAAAGGTATGTCCTAGAAAATAACAGGAACTGTGATGTGAAGGAAAATATAAACAGGTTTATTTAATCAATCCAATTGCATTAGATAGAAAAAAGAGCTTGGAATTTAGTAATACTGCTTGGAACAAGAAATACAGGCAGTGTGTTAAATACCAAAGCACAGTACTCATCATGTGCTCACAAACTTTATAGATGTCAGTGTAGATAAGAATCTTTCAGGCTTTGAGTTACACATCAGTCATGGGAAGATTTTGTTTCTCATGGGCTGTTAGTCGAGTGGATCTTGTAGGAAGACAGGAAAATGGGATGTATGTTTCTAGGTCTGCATGTTTCATTCCTGATTTTCCTTCACAAGAACAGGCAGGAATCATCTTAGAATGTTCCAAGTTGGAATAGAGCTATAGGGATCATC
>VXAB01013081.1:0-16776 GCA_013399175.1 Odontophorus gujanensis | reverse complement strand
AAAAAAAAAAAAAAAAGTCAAATCCTAACCTTGTGATAGTAGATGTGCCTGTTTTTATATTTTATCACAAACCTCCAAATGGAAGTAAGCCATGAAACACTTTTTCTTTGGTTTCCATTTAGGAGCAGAAAATAAAGCATTGCAAAAAATAAAATAATAATAATAATAGAAAAACCTCCTTTCGTGTGATCTTCCTAGTAGGTGTAGCACTTTGGAGAAAAATCCATGATAAAGAGAGCAAGCAAGAAAATTGTGTGCAGCAACTGATGAACATCTGCAATTCTGGATTTCTTCACAAGGAATAAGTTTAATAAAATCAAAGCCACTGAAATGAAATTAAAAGTTACTTTCCACCCAGAAAACATTTGGGTTAGCAGTGGATATAAACATTAAAAAATGTGTTTGCTAAAGGTATGTCCTAGAAAATAACAGGAACTGTGATGTGAAGGAAAATATAAACAGGTTTATTTAATCAATCCAATTGCATTAGATAGAAAAAAGAGCTTGGAATTTAGTAATACTGCTTGGAACAAGAAATACAGGCAGTGTGTTAAATACCAAAGCACAGTACTCATCATGTGCTCACAAACTTTATAGATGTCAGTGTAGATAAGAATCTTTCAGGCTTTGAGTTACACATCAGTCATGGGAAGATTTTGTTTCTCATGGGCTGTTAGTCGAGTGGATCTTGTAGGAAGACAGGAAAATGGGATGTATGTTTCTAGGTCTGCATGTTTCATTCCTGATTTTCCTTCACAAGAACAGGCAGGAATCATCTTAGAATGTTCCAAGTTGGAATAGAGCTATAGGGATCATCAAGTCCAACTTCTGGCACCAACAAGAAATAACATTAACCCTGACAAAAAGAATGGCTTATCCAGCAGGAAGATCCCTCTAACAAAATGATCAGAAGATGATGTGAGAGGTTAGTGGTGGGATTTTTGCCAGGTGCTCTTAAAATATATTTGAGGAGGTACTGGGTTAGTATCTGAGTCTGTCATTGTGGCCACATATGTAAATCTGAACATTTTGATCGTATTTTGGATTTGAGTCCTTTAATCTATCCTAATGAGCAAAATATTTTTTGTAAAAGTGTGCCACATGCTCTAAGTACGTAAGTAAATGTCAACAGTAATCCAGTGAAATGACTCTGACCTGTAAAGGATAACCTGTAATGAGGATTAATTTTGCCAGTGTTTAATTTAAATTCCTTATTTCAAATTTACATCTGATGAAGATGCACCTTTAAGCATTTGTAATAGGTACTGTCTTTAAAGGCTTACTTCTCTCCACTTCTAACTCAGAAGTTCAGGTCAAGAACAGCGGCTAAATGCATAATTTTTAGCTAAACCTCAGAAAGTTGAAGACTCATGGTTCTTTACAGCATCTTACATCAGCACAGATCTTCCATCTCTGCTCACCTCTGACGCTAAAACTTTGTTCTGAATTAATTTTATGTGTGTGTGTTTGTTCCTTGCTTGTTTTTTTGTTGTTGTTTGTTTGTTTGTTTGTTTTTTGGGGGGGGGTGGGGATCTTTTTTTTTTTTTTCTTCTGAAGGTGGGTATTACTTTTGCATTTATAAAGAGCAGCCAGTGTTCTCCACATTAAAAAGAAAAAATCCTTTTCATTTAGTCTGTCAGCTTAACAGCCCTACATGGGCGATTTCCAACAACATCGGCGTTCTGTACTCTTGTCTATTTTCTACTGAATGAAATATGATTATTTCAGTACTGCAGTAGTAAAGTATGAATTTGTGTGAAATGGCATTTGCCAGCTTTTATTTGTCTGTTGCTGTTCAGGTTTCTAACCAGGATAAAAAGGCATTTCGCTGCAAAGATTAAGTAAATTTTTTTTCAGAAAAACACAGCACGGTGATTAAAAGTGCAGATTTACACTCTGATGTATTTGTACACATGGAAATACTGCTTAAAGTTGAAAAATATGTGTGCTGAAATTACAAGAGTTTTATCCTAGCCCTTGGTCCAGAACAGTTGCACACTTCAGGACCGTGAGGTGGGACTTAAAAAAAGCTACAAGGTTTGCATGAAAAATGTTATTTCTTCAGCAAATACAAGATTATTGCTAGAAAAATGTTACTCTTTAAATAATAAGTATGTTGACTATTTAACTTGATGGTACCTGTCATACTTCATCACAGACAAGTTAGCATACTTCAGGTCACCTAAAGCAAATTATTAGAACATAAATGTTTTCATTTTTTCTTGTGATCTGGTACTTTTCCTACAGTACAACATATCTCTTATGAATAACCTAATTAAGAGTGATGTTTTCCTCCCATTCTGGGTCTAAAAGAAAAACATTTGCATGTTACATATTTCTGTTCATTACGTACACACATGGAATCAATTGATTTCTAATAAAAAAATCCATTAATTCATATTTAAACCAATAAAAATCTCCTTTTTAAACTGACTTGCTCAATTTATTTGGAAGAAAACTTACAGTTATGTAAACATACTTGACTCTACGTGAATTCCTTTCACTTTTGGCCCAGATTAATTTATTTCATTTTCTGAAATCAGCTACATGGACATAATCCTCTTTGCTTTAAGTGACCTTCGACCTAAACTCCTCCCAGGATTACCTCGTATTAGTCTGCTCCGAAAGTAATGTTGCATATTATGTTTTATTATGTTATGAAGTAGATGGTGGTGGTCTACGTGGCTGTAGAGGTTGAACCAGCCCATGAGTATGCCATTACATGTTGTTGCCATCCCATTACTTGTGCCACAGATGGCAGCAGAGGGGCAGCCTGACAGAATGATAATGCAAATGAAGCAAAGGCGTGTCAATGAATTTCTCCATGTGGAAAAATGGCACCCATTGACATTCACCAATTCTTGCTGAATGTTTATGGAGACCAAGTAGTGGATGTGAGCACAGTGAGTTGGTGGGTGGTGTGTTTCATCAACGGCAACAGTGATATGAAAGACAAACCACGTGCATAGCTGTCACACTATGAGATAAAGAGTTTCTTGATCAGTTCATTCACACACATTGTTGGATTATGACCAGGAACTGTGTCCAGAAGTGAATATTGGTTTCAATGTGCAGAAAATGAAGGTGGCAATGTTGGAATATTTCAAAGTTTGTGCCAAGTGGACCCAATAGGAACAGAAAGAAAATCATGCACAACTGTGTCAGGACGTATTGCATCAATATGAAGCTGAAGGTGACAGTTTTAATGGACTGCATCATTACTGGTCACAAGATGTAATGTCATAATGATGACTCAACGCTGTCATTGATGACTCAATGACTGTCCTTGGAGTGGCAACGTGAACTCCCCATTGAAGAGACAGTTCAGGACACAACATTTAGCAGGTAAAGAGATGTACACTGACTTTAGGGATAGGAAAGGAGTGATTCCTCTGGATTCCTTGAAACCTGGACAAATCATCAACTCTGACCACTTCACTGCAATTCTGATTAAGCTGAAAGCTTGAACTTGCACAGTTGGGCCAGAGGAGATCTTTTTCTTGCAGTACAAGAAAGCAAGGCCTCATACCACCTTAAGGACACTGCAGCCCATTGCCAGTCTTGGCTGCTCTGTACTACTGCATCCATGGCAGTGTTCATATTTATCATCTTCTGACTTGTTTTTGCACCAGTGAATATGGACTGCATGGACAACATTTTCCTAGTAATGACACGGTCATAGCAGCTGTGAAACTGTGGGTCACCTCCACTGGTGGAGGCCTTTATGAACAGAGGAGCAGGCTTTTGTTCATTGCTTGTAAAAATGCGCAGCTAAAGAGTGAGTTGTAGCTGTGAATTTGCTCTACAAAATAGTTCTCTTTGTTGTAGTTTCCATGGAAATAAATAGGAGGTATTACTTTCAGAATGATTTGTGTACAAGTAACCACCTTTATCTTTCCAGTTGGAACTTTGAAGTAAACAAAACAGTAGTACATTTTTATAGTATAACACAATGCATATACTTTTGATCAACTGACATAAATTTAGATTTATTCCCCCACAAAACTACGTTTCTCTTTGTGCCAATGTAGATACACCTCAGTTTGCTTTCTCCTTTGTGAAAACATTTTTATTCTACTTGGAGAAGTGAAGTTTGGATCATGAACCAGTTAGTAAAAGGCGAATTCCTCATCCTCCCTTGTTTTAAAAGAAAGAAGTTAGTAAACAGAAAATACTAGCATTTCATAAATTCGTACTAGAAAGTAATTTCTAATAAGAAGTTCAAAAGAGGTTAGAAAGTATTAATCTATTTTCAGAGTTTGGGGCATCAGCTCATTAAAGGTAATATCATAAGCTTCCAGTCTGAAAGAGGCAATTACTCAAATTTGTAACGATTTCACTTTCAAATTTCTTTTATCTCAGCTGCTGCTGCTTCAACAAATACAAGTGCTTCAGATATAATACTCAGACTAATGAGCATTGCAGCTGATTACTAAAATATTGCAATACTTCCCAAGGCATAATGACATCTTTTTCAAAAGTAAGAGAACAGAATAGTTTTCTTCTTTGGTGTGTTACAACATATGACCTCAGCCTGAACTACAGAACCAGATTTTCCCAGGACTGTTGAAGAAAGCAGTGCTTCACCAGGATTATTTTTTGCTTCACAGAAGTTTCTCATTTGCTTTCAGACAAGCGTTTGCTACTATAATGAATGAAACCCCTCACGTGCTTCCACAAATCTTGAATTCTCTAAGCTATATTTTGATGCTCCTTTCGTAGGAGTATTATTTTTTTTTTTCACCTTGTTTGTAGTTTTGGAAAACAAAAGTTCTTTAAATACTGTGTTTCAATAGCAGAAAAACAGAAAGAAAGCTAAAGAGCCCATCCTGGCTGATATAGCACGACTACTTTACAAAGCCAGAGTGAAAAACATCGGTAAAAATACTCCCAAAACACATCCAGTAAAGTTTATTTCTGCAGAACAAGCTGATTGGTCAAGAGAAAGATATTATGAAGGGAAATTTGTATTTCTGGGTTCACTATGGGTTTATTCTTTAGCAAAGCTGATAGATAAGAAATCTGAGGCCAAAGAAGGAACAAAGGCAGCTAGAGCAATCTTTGCCGCCTTCTTCTTCTGCAAGTTCTGCTCCATGCATCCAAATAGCACTACCAGATCTTCCTCTCATGTTAAAATCAGTTAAAACCAATTATATTGCCAGTGAAACAAAACTGTTTAATTGTTCCTGGAGTTTCAAATTTGGCAATTCAGTGAAAACAAATTTATCCTATCAGAGCTAGTTTAGTGACATGCTTGCTAACGTCTGTGTCTGTTCACCAATGGTCTTGGACACATGCTTAAAATGATGAAGACTTTAAGACATGTCTTCCATTGAAAGGGACCTCCTGAGTGTGGATGGTTTCCTGTGTTCAAACAATTGTCGCCACCCAACACGCATAAATTTTGACTGCTTCATAAAAAGTGTTTTTTAAACCAAACAGAAAGTGCTCAATATGATCCACAGTATCAGACATCTGTGATCCTCAGTGGCAGAGAGCAACTAGCAGCATCTCAAGAGCCTTGCCATGTAATTCAGAGACATTGTTTGGCTCTCTTTCATTCTGGGTTTGAAGACAGATTGCTTTACAAGGTTCATCAGCCTGCAGGGAATAGCAATTTCCTTTTTCCTCCGCAGCAAAACAAATGTAACTTTTAAAACTGTTTATCTTTGATCAAAAATATATTACTTAGCGCACTAAGTAAATAGCTCTGTAATTTTTCACTGAAATTATTGCTTCCTGTGGCTATTTTTAGTGTTTTTACATTTGATGGGCAATTGGTAACAAGAGCTGATAACCTTGCCATTTGTTTTTTATTTTTAGAATGATCTTAGAAAAAACATTTTGAAATATGAGCTATTCCTTAATAAACTACCATGCTGTCAGGAATTATCTGTAGCTTCCTCACTAAATAATCATGGGAACCCAAGCAGCAACCACAACCCACACATATAATGCATGAAATCATATGGAATACATATATTACATTTCTTTGGTAACATGTTCACCCAGAAAGTTCAAAACAAAGAGTAGAATATATTAAAAAAAATGACGAATTAAAGAAAATACAAATCCGTGCACACCTCTATCCCCCACTAGTCATAAATCCAAGCAAAGTTTCACAAGAAGGTTTTTTAAATTGAATGTATCTTTGGACTCTTTTTGGTGTTGTCTTTTTTTTTTTTTTTCTGATTTAATAAGTACACTGCAGATATATTTTCCAATGCACCGTGTTACTATAACTCATCACCACTTTTTCTTTTCTGTGTTGTATAAGGCCATTGTGTAACACATCTCCCTTCAGAGCTATCACTTAGTGTCACAGCTCCTTATCTTTTCTAGCTGTTTTTCGGTTTGGCTTTCATTTTCTGAAAGTGTCATCATCTGAAGTCTACTGTGGCATTATGAATCAGCGGTTATATTGATTATGAGCTCTAAGCCAGCTATCCCCTTTCCCTTCGATTCTGTGCCAAACAATGTCTTTGATCTACTGTTTGTTCTTTCAGGTCACAAAGAGAACATTTCGTTTTGTCTTCATTTGGCTCTGAGGCAATTTAAAATGTGTGTCTTTGATTTCTTTACTATTTAACAAATTCACCTTTTGCTAGAGGAAGGGATAAATGAGGACACCCAAACACGCTGCAATACCTCAGTCAAATATGTTTTAAAGAAAGAAGAGTGTGATTACTACTGACTGAATATAGCCCAGAAAATATTAGACCCAAAGTTGTATGTTGACCTAAGCTAGAATTTATTTCCTTCCTTCTTTGAGACTTATTTTCTTTTTTAAATTTGTGGAACAGATTCTGAGTATTTTGGAATTAAGAACACTGTTCTACTGTACTCCACAGTACGACACAACCCACTGTTTTCCCTGTGACTTTTATGATTATGCTATCTTTACAGTATTCTAAAGGCTCATCTTGTGGCACAGCATTAGTTAACAAAAAAATTAAAGCACAGACCTTTATAGTGGAAGAATAACTTCATATAAAACTGGATTGCAACTCTTCAATTGCTGGCCCATACACTCTTATTACAGCAGTTTTTCACTGCCTATATTTAAATGTGTTCTTGACTCAAGCTGATAATTTTTCATCATGGTAAGAACACACCTCACACTTAGTCTCATTCTCTTTCTCTAGAAAAATGTGGAAATAACTACAATCTCCATGTGACTTTAGTCACTAAATTTTACTCAAATAACCTAAATGAGAATTCTTTAAAATGGAGAATGTTTGTTTTTACAGTAAGTGTTTTGGGGGATTGGCATTACCTATGAATTTAGCTGTAGAATCAACCTTAAAAATACATACAGTGGGGTCTTCTGGGGAAATTGATTTTGAGTATTCATTCAGCTGTTCTACACTAGCTGACGTGCTGATTTGCGACAGAGATGAAAGAGTCTGAAAATGTGAAGGATTAGTTCTTTCCCTTTTTAATTATTTTCTTCTTTCCTCAATATCAGTCCTTAAATGTCTGCCTACTGCCAGAGAACTTCTACTGGTGATCTAATACATGGAAACCTGGGAGTACTATGGGTTTTAGTTTTTTTCAGACATAAAGAACTAAAAATTCTGAAATATAAATATAATGAATGAAGCTTCTTTCACATCAACCCTACTAAAAACCCTACTACCCCTCTGCTATCAGACATGCTTAATAAGGTTTTTCAAGCCAAAACCTGGAGAAGAGGGACCAATAGATTTTAGGTTAACTGTAAAATATAATTTAGTTTTCTGATATAATCCTTGTTCCGTTTTGTAGGCTACTCATACACACACACGTATACATGCACCCTCTCATACATACACAGGCATACATTTGAACAAAGCTGCATGGAATATCTTTTAAACTTTGTAGAAGAAGCAGCTGTGCTCTCTGTGTAAGATCATGGAATATTGTTTCCAGATAGTCAGTGGAACATATTAATTTTGTGCCATTTTCAGTTCCTTTTACATTCTTTGTCATGAAAATGAGCATGTGTAATGAAGAGAACATGTTAAGCATTAACATTTGGTGATAACTCATTCCACTGGTCACACAATGGGAAGTGGCATGCTTACCCAGACTCAAAGACAGCATAGACATGAAGATTCAATAATGGCATGGTACTGCCCTATTACATCTCTTCTGAAGGAATTATGTAATATGCAGATATAAAGACAACGTTATGTTTGACAACAAAATTGTAAAAAAAGATATTTTTGAGCACTTTGCTAGTATGATGAATTCCAAATGTCCTTTTTTCCTCCCAAAATTTAAGAATTACAAAATATTTTTGTCTTGAAATCACCTTGTCCACACATCCATACCAGAGTCATTAATTAAGTGTTAGAATACAGCCGCTTTCAAAACTAACTTCAAATTCCTTGTGAAAAATGACTTCTAGTGCAGTATTTGAAAGACATCCCCTTTTTTCTGTTGTTTCTGAAACCCAGTCTTTTATATATGATCCTCTATCCCACAGGATATTTTATTGCTAGATAGTAAGGACAGAAATGAAAAGAAAGTGCTGAGCAATGAAAACTCAAACATTATTTGACCACCTGATTTCAGCTAAATAATTTTCAGCTGATTTTGTATCATTGAACATGTAAATCACCCATCCTGACTGCTGCCAACTGCTGCAGTTGCAGCTGCTCTGCCTGACCAGCACCTTCTCCCGTTCCCAAACACAAGGTGAAGGGATAACAGTTTGACTTCCTCAGGAGCCAGACACAACCCTTAAGTGACAGTGATGCAACCACATCAGGAGAAGAGGAAACAGACCATCATTCTTTGCAGATACGTTACAGAAAAGCAAACAAAACAAAACAAAACACAAAAACCAACCAACCAACCAACCAACCCAACAAAAAAATTTACAGCCATTTATCAAAAGCTGACTCAAGATTTTGTGTAAGAAGAGATAAGAGTTATCTACTCCTTAATTTCTCCCTTATATTCAAGGACATATTACTGCCTTGCTCTCCATTCATACTATTGAGATGAGGGTAGCTTAACCATACTCGCGGTGCAGGTCAAGATCACAGGAAATAGGACACTCTACCTACCATGCAGGTATATGAATAAAAAAAACCCTCTAACAGTAAGACAGAGATAACTGTAATACTTCAGAGGGCAGAGAATTCAGTCTACATGAAGGTAGCACTCAAACACATCCCTTTAGAACTCTTTCTTGGAAAACTAATCTTTCCCCAGTCATATTAAAACACATATCAACTTTCTACATGTCTCTCCCTACTGTGGAGATAAAACGTTCTTCCAATGATCCCCTCCAGTCCAGCTGGAAATGAGAGGTAAAAGGGAGAAAACACTATTAAGAAGGAGCTCCTGAACCACTGGATGCAACACCTGCTACCTCAGGAGTACACAACACATAACATTTCATATGATGATCAGATAGCAAATTCATGAGCTAGAAATGGCTAAAATAGCAGTAAAACAACACTTGTCTTCTCTTAGACAACATTATTGATATTATTCCTCACCTAGAAAATGGGTTTTCCTTCAGCTTCCAGAAAATCTGTCCCACAATCCCCAACTTGATCATTCTCCTGAGATATCCAGCATCTTCCTCCATACTCCTTTGAAACGTCATTCTACACAGTTCAATGTTATTTTTTAAAAAGACATTAAGTCTCTCTCATGGTTAGCTTACCTCATTTTCACTTAACAGTAACCCTGTGTACAGCAGTGCAAACAATAATATTACTTTTTATTAATATTGAGAAAAGCACAATACTTATGTTCAACTGAAAGAAAGTGTGTCAGCAAAATGGATCTTTTCTTTCCTACTCAATGGGTGGGAGCAATATAAACCTAAAAGTAAGGTATTTGAATCAGTCATACCTAGTAGTCTAAAGGAACATACGTAACAGGATGTCTGCTTAGTCCTCTGACAGTGTTTACAGTATTATCTTTGCAGCTGAATAGTGAATCACAAGATGACTCAACCTCTGAAACACCATGATAATGTTAAATAAATAAATAAAATCCTCACTTCACACCAAGAAATTACACTCTTACAAACATCCTTACTGAAAAAAAAAAGACTGAAAGCAATTTGAAAAGAAATAAATGCAATTTGATTTTTCTTTTCATCAAACTCATCAGCCCTGCTATAGTTCCCGTGAATAGACTTATCTGATTTCTTAAACATCTTTAACCTTTAAAGATGATTAGGGAATCATTTTTGTTGTTGTTGTTGCTGTTGTGCAAATGGATAGATACATTTCCCCAGCAAGTTTTGGAGACAGGCTGGTAGTAGGTACAATTAACTCAGCACATATCATTTACAGCATCCTCGCTCCTTTCACAGAAACCCTTGCCAACTGATACCAGGCAGAAGATTGGCTTTGCTTCCTCAAGCAGCTGCTCATCTTCCCACTTTGCTGGAGGTAAGTTGTCACAGTAAAGCAGCTGCTAAAAGAGTGGGAGGGAGACACCAATGAGCAGAAACAATTGTGTTGATAAAAAAAAAAAAAAGGAGGAAAAAACAAAAAAGAAACAGCAATCTCACTTTCTTCAAACAGATTGAGCTCTACCACTTCTTATTTGCCTAGAAAGAAAACAGCATGACCAAGTGAACCTTGAAATGCATGAAATCTTGGAGACTTCTGTGACACTGAAAGACAACAACAGCAAAAAAAAACCAAACCCTACTGATAACTAATTTACTAATAATGAGTTTTGTAATCACATTTGACAAATTCGGAGACCTGAGGCTTGTGAAGATTCAGTGTGGATTTAATCTTGTCTGATACTGTTGAAATTTATGAAGCCTGGTCTGAAAGAGGTGACAATTACTGACCTCAACACGGGAATAAGTTAAGAGTTTCTAGACTCACACTCGAAAAAAATAAAAGTGAATAGAAAGAATCTGGATTCCCACAAGTCAAAATCTAAGAAGAAACAAACCTTGTGTGCAGCAGTCTTCTGATGAGATCAGTGGGACTCAAACAAAAGAAACTGACCTGCTAATTTTACTTGGAGAACTAGGCATGAGTGCAATATTTCAAGGTACAGTGATAATTATCACATGAGTTTATCTATTGCGCAGATTTTTAAAACATGGAATTTTTTTTTTTAATCTTCAAAACTGGTACTATTTGAATTATGTGTGATTGTTGATCTAAACTTTGTTGAAATATTTTTCAGTACTACTCATTGCACTTATTTCAAGAACTAAAAGGTACATAAAACCAAAAGTTACACAATGACAAACTCTTTGAGAAGTTATACTTCATTTACAACACTTCACACCTGAAAAGATTGATCAGTTTCTTGTTTCTTGCTTCATTCAATTGTTTGAATGTTTGTTTGTCATCTTGTTTACCATTGGATCCCAGAATCATAAATTCCTTAGTGTTGGAAGGGGCTTTTAAAGCTCATGTAGTCCAACTCCCTTACAATAAACAAGGGCATCTTGACCAGGGTGCTCAGAACCTGGTCCAGCCTCACTGTGAATGTCTCCAAATGGAGCTTTCACCACCTCTCTAGGCAGCCTGTGCCAGTGCTACACCACCCTCACTGTAAAAATTTATATTCAACCTAAAACTCCCCTCTTTGAGTCTGAAGCAATTTTCCCCTTGTCTAACCACCATGAGTAAAGAGTCTGCCTACTTCTTTCTTGCAGCCCTGCTTTGGATAGTGAAAAGCTACTATCATGTCTCTCCTGATCCTTCACTCAGGTTGAACAGCCCCAGCTCTCTCAGCCTTTCCTCACAAGGGAGGTGTTTCATCCCTTGGATTATTTTTGTAGCCCTCCTCTGGATAAACTCCAACAGGTCTACATCCCTCCTGTACTGACAACTCCACATCTGGATGCAGTACTTGAGGTCAGGTCTCACCTGTGCAGCGTGGAGGGGCAGGATCATTTCTCTTGACGTGCTAGCCACACTTCTTATGAGACAGGAACAAGACCTTGCTCTTGGAGTTAGTGAAACTCATGAGGTTCTCCCCTCAGGTGTATTGACCACACCACAGAACTTGCTCAGAGTGCACTTGTTCCCACTGTTGGTGTCACTGGTGAAGATAATAAAAGTATTGGTACCCATACTAATCCCTGAGGAAAACCAAATGTCACTGATCTCCATCCAGACGTTGAGTCATTGACCAGCATTCATTGAGTTCAATCTTGCAGCCAGTTCCTTGTCCATCAAACAGTCCACCCATCGAATCCAGATATTTCCAATTTGGAAAGAAGGATGTTGTGGAACACCACGTCAAAGGCCTTACTAAAGTACTCATAGATGACATCAGTGTCTCTTCCCTTGCCCACTGCTGCAGTTACACCATCATAGAAGTCCACTAGGTTGGTCAAGTGCAACTTGCACTGGGTGAAGCCATGCTGGTTCTCTCATATAACCTCCCTGACTTTCATGTACCTTAGCATAACTTCCAGGAGGATCTGTTCCACGACCTTTCCCAGCTCAGATATGAGAGGATCTAAAGGCTCAGATCCTCTAGAAATTCTCTACAGCCCTAGAGTTTAATGGTTTTTGGTTTTGGTTTTGGTTTTGTTTTGTTTTTTTATTTTTTTTTCTCATAAAAGCTGCACTTATCCTCTAATAATGTGAAGTCCCAGATAGTAAGAGTGCTGACAGTATTGATCATCTGACAAGCTAGAAACACATTTACAAGAGATAGATGTCATTTATTCAGGCAGAAGGGCAAACTATATTCCCATATTGTAAAAAGTCAATAATCTACATAAAGTAAACATCTTCTTTATTAGATATTAAGTAAAAATGAAGCAGACCCCAAAGTTGTAAAGGGATATCTTTCATAGCACTAGAGCTTTAATGCATGACATAATCCTAGCCTTGAAATCAGCATCAGAAAACATAAAAAAGTGGGAAAATGTAAGACATGAGACTTGTATTTAAATGTAGGATAGCATACACAAAAAAGCCTGTAGTCTTAGTACCTTTATTCCCTACTTAGCTTGATATGATAATGAAAAAAATATAAGTAGGTAATGAAACATCAAGTTGTGTGACACATAAGGAATAGCTGGACTTCATTAGTGACACTCTTTACAGTATATCCTGTGAAATACATGAAATGATGCAGCTTACACAAATAAATGCATTTCATGCAATATACTCATAAGTAGTCTTAAATTTTATTCCTGCTTTCTCAAATTACAGCAGTTATACTTTTTAAAACCTCACCACTATTTTTTGGTTTTGCCTGTTTGTGGTTCTTCTCTCTTGTAATTAAAAGTGCTGTTTGTTATTTAAGAGAAATTTAATAAAAAGATGTATACTTCTAGTTTAAAAAGAAGTCCACAGTTACAACAAAGAATAGAAGAAACAACAAACTTAGCAAATCTAAACTGGCACTTCTAGGTGGTACACGTGTATAGCATCTTTCATTTCCATTACAGTATTTCTCTCTCATTTTTGTCTGATCCTTTTTTATTTTTATTTTTTCATTTTTTGCCACAGACTTAACCTATTTTTTTGTTCATTCACTGCTTTTTTTACTGCAGCATTTTTTTTCTCCATTGTTTTTCATTTTTCATTCTTAAGCAGGAATCTGTATTTCACAATCAACTACATGCTGATAAGAAAAATATATCAGAGACATAGTTCTTAGGTCTGAATATTAAATCAACGGTGATCGAACAGATTCAAAAATAGCCTATGTTTGTCTGTCATAAATCTGAACTACCTTGACTTCAACAACTCAACTCTTCAACTCTTTCCATAATCCAGAAAAACATTATAGCAAGAACTGTCCTCTCTCCCCTTTTAGAGATGCTAAAACTCTTGCAACTCATCTTCTGAGACAAGAACTTCTGATGCACAGAAGTTAAACGATGAGTACGCACATACCCTCCAAAAACATATATTTTGCTTTACTCTGCATACTTGAATGGTGTTATCTGTGCTATGGGCTCTTCTCTGCTGCCCCACATGGGAGAGGAATGAGAATGAGGGATAATCAAGGCCTTTAGCTAGATTTCCCATGGAAGGCCACATTGCTATTTGTCTCCCTGAAGAGTCTTCTATCTCCAAACAGTAGTAGCATGTCTGACATTGTCTGACTCCAGAGTAATTTCCTACTTTTCTTGTTCACTGGTGACATCAGATATCTGTCAGGTAGAATCAGATGATCTGCCTGGTGTTTTTCCATTTGCCTTTACAGGAGAATTAGCTAATACTGTATGAACAGCCAACTCTTTGAAGTTTATTACATGCAGATGCTTGTAATAATTTGTAAAAATTCTCATGCTTGGGAAGCATGAGAATAAAATCTAAGCTGGAAAACAGAAAGTTCTTGTCCTGGTTCTGATTTTAGCACTTCCTGGTCTCAGCTTGGTCAACCCTGTAGACCTGGCTGAGGGAAAAGCAACATAGCACAGCCTTGTCTGAACAACATACATGCACTTCAGAAAAAAAAAAAAAGAAGGAAAAAAACATCGACAGACTTTAAACTCCCTGAATGGTCCAAATGTATTTTGATTTAACATTTTCATAGCACTTAGCTTAATAATTCACCAGATTTCCAGTGGCTAACTGATATCAATTCATGAGGGGGACCTTAGCTAGGCAGATATTTGATGAGGAATGGGTGATGTAAATTATCTTGTATGTGCAGACTCGTGAGTTCATGGCAACTTATAGCCCTTGCCATGAAACATAATGGCTTAACAATACTAGTCTCTCCTGCTTTAATTTTAATGCTACTAAAACCTTTGTTGGTGGCAGCTCATGACAAAAAACTGGAATACAGTCCACTGCTCATATACATGCTACAGAAAAATGCAGCTGTGATAATTCAAAAACATTTGAATTCTCACTGGTGCAGTATTCATGGTGGAGACGTTATCAGATCCTGCAGAGAAAACACTGAACCGTGGGTTGCCACATGTCACTTGTAGAGTTCAATCACATTAATTCCCTCTTCTTTAATTTTTACAGTCATCATTCTAGAAAAAATTCCAAGAGTCCCTTCGACAAGCCAAGCACAGAACGAAGACAACTAATGAAGACAAAGGTGTGGAGGTCTTCAAGGGACACTGAATCCAGAATTTTAGAAGTGTTTAAACCCCAAGCTAATACTTAGATCCCTGAAAAATTGTTCCCAGGTCAACAAAGCTCAAGCTGTTCAAACACATGCTGGGATATTTTGCTTCAATTAGTGTGCAAACGGGAAGTAAAAAACAAGGGAAGTTGGATTAACTGACTCCTGCAGTACCGAGCAACTGCTTGCAGAAAACCCAAGCTGTAAAATAACAGCCCATAGGTTCTCATTCTCCTTGGACATTAAGTGATAAATGCTGCCATCATTTTACTGTAAAACAGCAAAGAATGAAACAAAATCACTATAAACATCGACACTGCGTATTAGTCTGTAAAGAAAACTCAGCAAACAAGTGTTTCAACATTAATAATCTACCATCTCTTGTGATTTTATCAGTATCTCAGAGGAGCATTTGAAAGCAGCGCAGCTGGACGAAAGCATCCTTTTTCCTGTGTGCTATTTTTGAGTGAATTCTGAGTGCAGGAGAAATTCCTGATTGACAGCTGTGGAGAATACATTTATCCACAGACCAGGTAGAGGCTAGACAGCAACAGCAAAGGCTGGCCCCCACTTCAACTCTGACCTTCAGGGGCAAGCTAGGAGCAGACGTGTTTGTGTTAGGGTCAAGTTCCATCAGCCACGGGTACCTGTGATTGAGTGCTTCGTGTGCACTGTTTATTTGTTTATTTTTTTAAAGCAGGTCTATTACTTTGGAGCAAGGAGAAGTCTGCTGTTCAGGGAGATGAGGATTTATCTGAGTTCGGGCAAAGAAGTGGTTCTTCCTCTCATCTTTGAAAAGGGGTTTCTGGGGTGCTTCCTATTCCTTTCAGTCAAATTAACTTAACTTAAATAGGTAACCCCTCTGCGGTTAAGATGGGGTAGAAACTTTTGATTGTGAGGAAACTGCCAATAATAATTATAGCTTCTGCTGTACCTCCTCTGCAGAAAACACCCTTTAGAACCATAATTAATGCCCTAAGGTAGTGAAGCCTTTTTCACCCATGGTATGAGTAAGTTCTCTTTCACTTTTTCTTTCCTTTTTTATTATTTATTTATATAAATTTATTTATTTTTTAAATTCTGTTGACTTGTTTTGCTCTCACTTTGCCTTTTTTTGACGTTTCCAATCTTGATTTCTCAAGTAACTTTAGAACAGTTAGCCATCCAGTGAAAGGGAAAAGCTATATCAAGAGCTTTTACAGAGAGGATGTTTGCTCATGTGCTGCTCTAATTGCATACGCCCATGCACGCATCTGTATAATTTTTAATACTTTGAATACTTAAATAAAACCCACTTTTTCTTTATAAGAATGAAACAGGATATTTAAGATCTCAGCTAAACTGGACCACGAATATCCAATCACAGCCCACAAAGCCACTGTGTAAGTAGTGAACAAATTTAGAAAATCCTAATCTTGTTTTGCCCCAGACAACGAATAATCCAACCAAAAAAAACACGTTCACTTTCTGGCACTCACCCCACAAGGCTTGTCTTGTAATCTTGATCCGGGGCACAGTTTGGAGAAAACTAAAGATTAAATGCTGTTTTGTTTCATAAGCTATTCCTTTTTATTTTCTGGACCGTCAAGATGCTTACTTGTAAAGTACAGGTGTATAGCAAGGGAACGTGGATACACAGAGCATCCAGGGATGGAGAGAACTGTTCAGATCGGAAATTGAATATATACACCAAAAGTGAAACTTACTAATTTGCAGAATTTTTTCTTTCTTTCTTTC
>VXAB01013080.1:9483-41750 GCA_013399175.1 Odontophorus gujanensis | reverse complement strand
TCCCTTCAGTGGCAGGGAGGGATGCTGAGAGGAGCAGGAGAACCCATCTCACAAATCCATGGCGGAGAGGCTGGTGTAAAGGCAAGAGTTTTGTGGTGTTTTTTTGTTGTTGTTGTTGTTGACCATGGGGGGGGTTACTTAGCACCCTACCNGGATACTGATAGGGAAAATCCCACAGGATTCAGTATTTGAAGGTTAAAAGGGGTCCAGGATGACTGGTTGCTCTTCAAGAAGGAAGTATTAAAGGTGCAGGAGCAGGCTGCCCCTCTGTGCCACAAGATGAGCTCGCAGGGAGTAAATGAACAGGGAGATTTTCCTGAGTCTTCATGAGAAAAAGAGGATCTACCTCCTGTGGAAGAAAGGATGGGCAACTCAAAGAGAATACAACTAAGTTCTTAGGATGTGCAGGGAGAAAATTAGAAAGGCAAAAACCCAGCCTGAGCTCAACTTGGCTGTTGGGGTAAAAGAGAACAAGAAAAATTTTTACAATGTATATTAACAGAAAAAGGAAAGCTAAGGAGAATCTCCATCCTTTACCACATTTGGTGTTGAATGTGGCCACTGGGGATAAGGAAAAGGCTACGGTTATCAATGCCTTCTCTACATCTGTCTTTAAATGTCAGATCAGTTATCCTCAGGGTGCTCAGCCTTCTGACTTGGAAGTCTTGGATGGGCAGCTGAATAAACCCCCCACAATTCAGGTGGAAACTCTTAAGAGACCTACTCCTCCTCCTAGACTGCCACAGATCCATGAGGCCAGATGGGATCCACCCACGAGTCCTGAAGGAGCAGGCAGTGGTGATAGCCAAGTCACCTTCCATCATCTATCAGTGTTTCTGGTCAACTGGAGAGGTCCTAGAGATCTGGAGCTTGCCAGTGTGACTCCCATCTACAAGAAGGTTTGTAAAGAGGATTCGGAGAACCACAGGCCTGTCAGCCTGACCTCGGTGCCAAGAAAGGTTATGGAGCAGATCATCCTGAGGGAGACTACACAGTATATGTGAGACGGCTTGGAGATCAGGACTAGCCAGCATGGGTTCACAAAAGTCAGGTCCTGCTTGACCAGCCTCATCTCTTCCTGTGACTGAGTGACCCACCTGATGGATAAGGGAAAGGATGACATAGCAGGCAAGAGGTGTTGATAAGCCTGGGGATAGGAAGACCCTACTGAGGGATCTGGACAGTCTGGATCACTGGGCTTACCCAATGAGGTGAAGTTCAGTAAGATCAAGTGCCAGGTCCTGCTCTTCAACCACAACAACCCCAAGTAACGCTACAGGCCTGGGGCAGAGTGGCTGGAAGACTGTGTAGAGGAAATGGACCTGGGAGTATTGGTCAACACTGGGGTGAACATGAGCCAGCAGTGTGCCCAGGTAGTCAATTGGCCAATGGTGCGCTGGCTTGTATCAGAAATAATGTTGCCAGCAGAAGCAGGGAAGTGATCAGCTCTCTGTCTTCAGGCTGGTGAGGCTGAACCTCAAATACTGTGTTCATTTTTGGGCCCCTCATTGCAAGAACGATTTTGGGGCCCTCAAACACATCCAGAGAAGGACAGCCAAGCTGATGAAGGGTCTGAAGCACAAGGCTTATGAGTAGCGGCTGAAGGAACTAGGTTTGTTTATTCTGGAGAAGAGGCTCAAGGGTTACCTTATTGCTCTCTACACCTGAAGGGAGGTTGTGGTAAGGTGGGAGTCAGCCTCTTCTCCTGTGTAACTGGTGTAAGGACTAGAGGGAATAGCCTCAAGTTGCACCAGGAAAGATTCAGGTTTGGCGTCAGGAAATAACTCTTCTCTGAGAGAGTGGTCAGGAGCTGGAAGAGGCTGCCCAGGGAAGTGGTGGACTCACTATCTCAGGAGGTGTTCAAAAAACATTTAGTTGTTAAGGGACATGGTTTAGTGGGAAATAATTTTGATAGCTGGATGGTCAGATTGGAGGATCTTAGAGGTCTTTTCCAACCTTGGTGATTCTATGATTCTGCAATATTATGATTATAATGCTTTTGAAATAGGTCAGCTGCATTCATAGTCTCAGCTTGCATAATATATACATTTCTGATTCAGAAGATACCGATTAATAAATTAGTCAAATGTTTCATCCAAACACCAGTTCTTGGGATTTTTTTTATCATAGATTACATCCATATAAAATAGCACCCTAGAACATGACACAATGCTATTAAAATTTTGTATTATCTTTCAAAGTTACACTTGCTTATAGTTTGCAAAAATGTACTTATGTTAAAAACAGTATGGCTTTAGGTAAGACAGGTTTATGATTTATGGGAGATAGAGATTAATTAAAAAGACAAACAGCTGTTTTGACAGACATCAATCTTCACTGTTTCTTAAAGGTTTTTCTATAGTTTCCACCAGGGAAAATAATTATTTGAAAAGAAGATAGTAAATTAGCTTTAAAGAATTCTTTTGTTTAGGGTGTGTACTCAAGACATTACTAGCTTTTAAATTGACAGGAATAAAATCTCCATTATGACATTCTGAAGAACAGAAAGTGTCCTCAAGATTTTACTAATTTCGTTAAGAGAATTGCTTGCTTGAGCTCAGTCTATAGAAACAATGCATAAATGTACAATAAATACTTATGTCTACTGTGTATATTCAAAATTTAGGAATGAGATATGTGTGATTATATATATATATATAGACATATATATGGTCAAGAAGACAAAAAAATTTGCTTTATGTGCATACAAATCTCAGCTCAGCTTTAAATCATCAGCCATGATTGATTCCTGCATAAACTTCAAGATACGTTTCTTTACCTTCTCACGTTCCCCTGAAGTTAATGCAAAACTGTGAAAGCTAATGCAGTGTCATATGATCCAAAAAATCCAAAGCATTTTGATATAAAGCACTCCAGAGAAGTCTAATATAATATTACATTATGTATTTGAAACATACTATGGCAAACATATCAAATTGGAGCATACAGTACTAACTCTTCCTTCTAATATTTAACAAGCAACAGATACCTCTGGAAGTAGTTCTGGAAATCAGTTTTCCTTTGGATATAAAAACCTCTAGGATTTCTAAATGATCCTGGAGTTAATGTTAGTTATACATACATAGACTGAAAACAGTGACAATAATCAATAATGTTTATGAAGAATGTGAAAAACCAACAACCAATATAAAACAACAAAAAAGGGTTCTAGTTTGCTTCCTCCCTACCAAGAAAATGTTGGAATAATTTTTAAAGCAAAAAACCAACAAAACTATGCAAGACCTCAAGATCTCCAGTAAGCTCTAGGTAAAGGCTCATTAGGTTCATGGATACTTAGTAGTACTGCAGGAATCTGAGGAAACACCATCTTCTTTATGATCAACATAAAGAAAGAACAATGAATGAATGGGCAAGAAAAGACAGGCTGCAGTAATACTAGAAGTGACTGAGTTTGAGTGCGTATCTGTTTATGATTTTTGTACATTATTTGTTGTTCAATACTCTTTATGCACTGAGGACTGTCGCACTACAACAGATGTAAGCAGAGAAGCATGAATGACACCGCATTAAAATTCAGGAAATTTTGTAAAGCTAGTGAGAGCATTTTTATATTATTTTATTTTGTGAAGTTTTATTCCTTCCTGAAATGCACTAATAGGTGATTGATAGCACAGGACTTTTGTTTACTGCCCATAGCCTGCTTACAACAGCAAGTAAAACAAGTAACCCATATCATGTATACCAAATAGTATCTTTTGTCACTCTGTGACCTAAAACATCCATATGATAATGCAGGAAATGCTATCGTGCCCTCTACGGAGCACCAGATGTGAGTATTTTCAAGTTCATTATAATTGATTATATGTAAGAAATACAGGTAATATGAGCATTATCTAGACCATAACCATTATGTTTGCAACTTTCACCTACATCACGTGCTGACATTTCAAGCTAGCTGCCAAATCCAGTGATAAGTATAAACAGCTTTTGTGAAAACTACCAGAATGCAATTTTATCACTCATTCTCAATTTACATTTTGTGCTAGGTTTGCTGACATATTCTATTTAAAACACGCAGGTGTTGTGTATTTCTAGACACATGGAAAATTATTTATTGCTTCAAATATATGCAAAGGCTTATCCACAAAGTCTTTGTTCAAGTTGCTCTCACATTTTCTTTGGTCTAGAACACAGCTACTACAAGAATCTAACTACTTTTCAGAACAGACTGATTTTCACTGGAATAAGCAACCCACCAATATTTCTACTGGGTATCTTAAGAACATATGAGAATCACATATGTTCTCCATAATGGCGTACAAGCACCAGGTCTGTTAGCAATGAGAAAGTATAACTCAAATAAACCAACCATAGTGACTAAGCTTCTCAGAAGCTCTTTCCTGTGTGAGAAATCTCACTGGAAGGAACTTTGAATATGCTATTAATGTGCTGATAAAATCATAGAATCCTAGGATCATCAAGGTTGGAAAAATCTCCAAGATCATCTACTCCAATTGTCCACCCAACAACCAGCATTTCCCCATTAAAAAATGTCCCTTAGTACAACATTTAAATGCTTCCTGAACACCTCCAGGAATGGTGATTCCACCACTTTCCTGGGCAGCCTGCACCAGTGCCTCACAATTTTACAGAGAATACATTTCTCCAAATATCTGACCTGAATCTCTCCTGGCGCTACTTGAGGCCATTCCCTCTCATCCCGTCACAGTTACCTAGGAGAAGATGCCAACTCCCACCTTGCTACAACCTCATTTCAGGGAGTTGTAGAAAGTGATCTCTCCTGAACCTCCTCTTCACCAGAATAAATAATCGCAGTTCCCTCAGCTGCTACTCATAAGACATGTGCTCCAGACCCTTCACCAGCTTGGATGTCCTTCTGTTGACGTGCTTGAGGGTCTTAAAGACTTTCCTGTAGTGAAGAGCCTAAAACTGAGCATAGTACTTAAGGTGCAGCCTCACCAGAGTTGAGTACAGGGAGTTGACCACATCCCTGCTTGGCTACCTGGGCACACTGATAACTCCTGTTTAGTTGTCTGTTGACCAACAGCTCCAGGTCTGTTTCTTCCAGCTGCTCTTCACCAAGCCTGTAGCGTTGCTTGGTGTTGTTCTGGCCAAAGTGTAGGACCTTGCACTTAGTCTTGTTGAACTTCATTCCATTGGGCTCAGTCCAGTGATCCAGACTGTTCGTATCACTCTGAAAGGCATTCCTACCCCCAGGCAGATTGACACTTCCAGCCAACTTGGTGTAATCTGCAAACTGACTGAGTGTGCACTCAGTGCCCTCATCCAGGTCATCAGTAAAGATATTGAAGAGGACAGGCCCCAGTACCAACCCCTGGGTAACACCACTTGTGACCAGTCACCATCTGGATTTAATTTCATTCACCACTACTCTCTGAGTTTGGCCTTCCAAACAGTTTTTCACCCAACAAAGAGTGTATTTGTCCATGCCTCTGGCTGCCAGCTTCTGCAGGAGAGTACTGTGGGAGACAGTGTCAAAGGCTTTGCTGAAGTCTAGGTAGACTACATCAACAGCCTTTCCCTCATCCACCAGGCAGGTAACTTGATCACAGAAGGAGATCAGGTTTGTCAAGCAGGACATGTCTTTCATGAATCCGTGCTGACCAGACTAGATCCTCCCCAGTTATCCTGCACAAGCTGTGTGGTTGATCACTTGGGTTGATCTGCTCCATAACCTTTCCAGGTACTGAGATCAGGCTGACAGGTTGTGATTCTCCAGTTCCTCCTTTTGATCCTTCTTGCAGATGGGAGTCACAGTCACAGTGGCAAGCCTCCAGTCCTCTCAACATCACTGGTTGACCAGGAAATCCTCTCAAACCTTACCTGTGCTTATGTTTGGAAATGCAGGCGCAAGTTGTCATAACTCTACCAGAATAATTAATACACAGTTCATTTGCCATTTTTCAGAAGATCATGAACTAATGAGTTCTTAAGTGAACATGCAAAATACCGTACTTGTCTGACCACAGTAGTAATGTAATTTACAAGATTTTCAATTAATAAATACATGTCAGTATATCTACATTAAAAGTTCTTGCTGATCAGTCTCCAGACCATATTTGGTGAAGTGGCAATAGAAGCACATGTAGCTCATCCTTCTTATCATTTAAAATTTTATTTCCTTGAATTAAGATCTATATATTAAAGTGTCACCCTGATTTGTTTTTGGAATCCTTGATGGGAGTTTTATCAGTATTTACCTCAATTAAAAATGCTAGTATGAGTCATCCTCATTTCTCTGCGGAAAATGTGAACTATCATCAATATGATATTTTAAAAAACTCTGCTTAGCACTCTGCCAATAGTTTATGGCCCAGGTTCAGCCCAGTTCTATGACTAACAGGGTGTGAGGACCCAGAGACCCATTCCCACAGGGAGGGGAAGAAGCGGAAAGGGTAAGGAAATGGTCTTAACAACAACGGCGACAACAATCTGAGGAGGAAATTTAATTTACTAAATATTATATCGTAATGCAAGATAACACAATATAATACAATATAATTTGAATTGAAGCAAATAAATCAAGTAAATGTGAGAGACAATGTCCAAAAAACAAAGGCCTTACTCTAATTCTGAAGGTGAGATGGCTAAGGAGCCTGCACACTGCAGAGCCAAGCAGCAGAAGGAAAAAAGGGACATCTCGTGATTTGCAGACAGTTTTATCTTTCCCTCTGAAAGGAAAATGGAAACAGAAAGTCTTCTGCTGTAGTTCTTCTTCTCTTCTAGTAGTCAGGTACCTGGAAAGTACAAACAATCCATGGAACTGGAGTGTTAACTTGCTAACTCCCAGTGCACTACATGATGTTATGATGTGCGATACCAATAACAGAAGTCATAAAACCATGACAGCTCTCTACTAATAAATTCTACATGTGAAACTATCCATTCTTTTGCAGGCTACAGGAAAGTTTTTGAAACCTCACACTACACTGCATAGTGAGAATTATGCTTTTTTTAAACATAAGCCCTCATATCTGAAGAAAAATTCAATGTGAAAAGAGTATAAATTCAGCTTTAAAAAAATTATTATTGTTGTATTTACAGTAATGAAATCCAGAACCATATGAAGCATTAGAAAAATTAAAAATTAAAGATGTCTGGAAATTAAAGAGCAGTTTGTCAGAATTTTGAAAACTTGTGTGTTGTGATCTGTCACTCTTTTCCATTTTTGAATGTTCCTTTTAAAGATTAGAATGTCATTGATTATGGCACAATCTCTCAGAGTAGTATGTAATACTTGTAGCCAAATATATCATAGTCTTACGTTGGTATTTTAAGATCACGCATTTCATGTTCTCAGGTAGGAGAGTACAAAGGAGAGTATATCTCAAAACGATATAAACAGCCTATGGTTTCATAGTCCATAAATCCAATAAAGTAACTTGGTTTGTGACCAGACTAAGTAGAATATAAACGATCTTGAGAAGTTTGTACGTTGTGCACAATTGACCAACAGATCAAGAGAGTGTTCACTGGGCCATCTGTAATGGTGGTGTGTTGTAGTCAGCTAGGGCTATGAAAACAAGGAATTGAGTCTACAGGGCAGTTACGCTTTTAGCCCTTGTATTGCTCCACTCGTTCTCCAGAGACTATAATGAAAGAAAAATAATGTGGAAAACTGGATTCTCTTGTAGTTCTAAGGACTGCATACAAATTGTCATTTTTTTTCTTGAGTGCTTTCAAATGACTTGGAATTTTAACAATAGTTTTCAGAGCATCCAAATCATAAAAACTGTACTCCTGGGTGGTGAATTCTGGTTCCCGTAGACTCTCACAAACATAATTTTCACCTCCTATTCTGCTTACAGAATTTACCACTTGCTTTTCCAGGAAAACTGCACGGAGCAGGTAAGTCAAACTAAATGAGTTTTATAACTCATTTAGGTCAGTGGGAAAAATTATTTCATTGACAGTAGCACATACATCAAATGGTATTTTCCATCTATTTCTTCTACACTGACGTAATCACTGCATGTTTTACAGTAAATGTGAGAACAGCTATATCTGTAAGAAAACCAGAGATGGCCCAGAATAGTAGATTCCATATTAGCATCTTCATCAAGTTTTATATATTGCAAAAAAAAAAAAAAAATCAAAACAAAACAAAACTGTGGAGACGAAGTTCACAAAAAGACAAACGAATGCCACAGTTCTTTAAAAACTCATTATCTGCAAAACTTCTGACGATTTTCCATTTCTTATGATCCATGTTGCTAAATCACATCCTGGAGAGAAGCTCTGCTCTGAAATTGTGAATGCCACAGAAGATTAGTTCAGTTCTTTCCTGTGCTTGAGAAAACTGGACTTACTTCAGTGCAAGTGATTAGGATATTCAATGAGGTGGAAGGGATAATTTCAGACTCAACTCATTCATATAAAAGTACTTAAAGTGCCCTAAATTTAGTTAATTACTGTGGTTATTAAACATGTTATTTTGAAGAATTCTGCTTTCTAATATTACTACCCAAGCACTCTCTGTAATAAGTACTGCTTATATAGAATCATAGAATTGTCGGGGTTGGAAAGGACCTCAAGAGATCATCGAGTCCAACCCCCCTGCCAAAGCAGGGTCCCTACACCAGGTCACACAAGTAGGCGTCCAGGTGGGTCTTGAATATCTCCAGAGAAGGAGATTGCACAACCCCCCCTGGGCAGCCTGTGCCAGTGCTCCGTCACCCTCACCGTAAAGAAGTTCTTGCGCACATTCGTGCAGAACCTCCTATGCTGCAGTTTCTGTCCCTTCCCCCTTGTCCCCTCTCCANACCCTCTGCGCTCTGTCAGTCAGCCAGTTCTCAACCCACTTCACTGTCCACTCATCTATCCCACACTTTAGCTTTGTTATAAGCATGTCATGGGAGACAGTATCAAATGCCTTGCTGAAATCAAGGTAGACTACATCCACCACCATTAATAAATAGAACATTACATTAATAAATAGAAAGGGTGGGAATTTGAGGTGTGATATAGGCAAATTTAATAGGTAAGGAATAACTGATAGAACAGTTCACTGTTTTTGTTTGTTCATTTGTTTGTTTGTATTCTGTTGGTTTTTTTTTTAATTATTTTATAGGTATTTTGGAAATTATCCATGCTACCTGTTCCGCTCTAGAGCACTTGACATTCCAACGGAAATGCACAATGCATATGATGTGTACCAGTCAGATTTTGTATTGCCTCTTCAACAGTTCTTTTAGGGAAAAGCTAATCTATGCTTCAAATTTAAACCTGAGTAATTCTAAAGGCTTCATTGGAGGTACTACAAACATACACGGCTGTGACAACGCACAATTTAACACCTCACATTTTTAGCAGCTTGAAGCATCACTAAGTTACTTCAAAACAGCACTGAACTCTTGCAAATACAGCACAGAAAGGAAGAAGAACACACTAGATGATGTTTACTCAGACACTTAGCAAATAAATGTAACATGATAATAAAAGCACTACTCAGTTCAGCATTTGATGTTTCCTAGGTGAGATATTCTGCTTTCTTACAATCTGCTTCTTCTCATTAATTCCTTTATCTTAATTTTTACTTCTTAATTCCATAGCTAAGTCAGCAATAAATTTATCTTGGAGATCAAAAGGTTGTCTTACGAAACCAGATCTAGGTCATTATAATTTTCCCTATGTTATTATAATATGATTCAAAAAATAGTTTGAATGAATAAATCAAACAAGGTGGATAAAATGAGGCAATGTCATCTGTTAGAGGAGTCACTGTGTTCTTTGACTGATTTTTTCCTTCACTGTTGGGACAACTAATTCCAATAAAGTTTGATACCACCCACAGCTTTCTAAGCTGCAGAAAGTCAAACAATACTAGNAAAAGGGGAAAAAGGGAAGAAGGGGAAGAAGGGGAAGAAGGGGAAAAAGGGAAAGAAGGGGAAGAAGGGGAGAAGGGTTAGGGGAAGAGGAGAAAGGAAAAGAAAGAAAATTATTCTATTGGAAGTCACTCATTGCTCCCCAGATCTTTTCATATAGGCTTAGTAATCTCCTGTGAAAGGCTGCAGCCGTTGCAGAGATAGACTGTATTGTAGTTTGCACATGTTTGGTACTGAAGAAAATATAGAATGTTTGTGACCTTGTGAGAAAAAATGGTTCCCCCATAGAATTAAACAAAATGCTAAATAAAGGTTTCGTGGCAGAAAGAGTGGAAGGCAGATGTCTGGTGAGTAGTGTAGCGTTTACATTTAAGTGTTTCTAACATCTGTACAAACATTCCTCCACAAAAAGAAAAATCTCTCCCATTTCACATTGGATATACTACTCAAAATGTGAAAGACTCAACCACTATCAGAAGCTACTGCATAAACAAAGGAGGAATATCATTCTCTGTAAACTGTGTGCACTGGTGTGTTTTAGTATTATATATATGCGTGTATAAAGTCATCACTGAAAAACAAGTAAAACCATCAGATCTTGAGAGTTTAGCACTCTTATTTGCAACTGATACTTTTCAGGTGCAGTAGGCTGTCAAAAACAGAAGTGGAGAAAAGAATATGTTAGCTTCCAGCGAATCACAGATTACACACTATAAAATGCTATAAAGCACTCCATGGGGAAACCATTGTTCGCTGAAAAAGAGTTACACAACTTTTCTTTCAATATTCCCTCACTTGCCAAATGAGTTTATGAAAACAGATACTGTTTCATTCTGCCACGTTTGGATACAGAGGGCATTGAGGCATTCAAGAGTTTGGAGCCTAATCTTGTTTTTCAAGCACTCTAATTGAAAGGGATTGTGAGGCTCTAATATTCCAAGAAGACCTGAGATTTCACAGTTTTTCCTACAACATGTTCTAAGATAGAAAGTCATCCTTAATTTCCTTTCCTGAGAAGGCAGTTGATATAACTATGCTTTCGCTGCAGAAACCTATGAATGTCTTCCCACTTGGAAAACCAGGGATAATGGGTGGGGAGGAGAGATACAAAAGCCCATAGGATAAAGACTACCTACCCACACTGACTACATGGTTTTTTTGTGCTTCTCTTCTATGAGAAGACTAATACTTCACTACTGACTCTCAGGTTAATGGAATCCATCTGCCTGGCCTGATACCCAGCTGCTTGCTGCCCAACATCATCACCAGGGATGCAGATGTACCTACCTCTCCACTCTCCACGCTTACTCCCATGCATCTTGAAGAATCACTTAAAACCTCACATGAAAAACAAGAGACTGAAAATAGAGGCAGTCTGTGTCCTTTGTTGTTTCTTATACTGTTTCATGTGTTGCAAGTGATAATCCCTCTGATAAGAAAATACTATACAGGCTCTGTTTGGGGTGTGTACAAGCTTTACTGAATGATTTCGAATACCATGTGAACTACTGCATGGTGCAACAGGAAGGCCAGTGAGTATCCCCTAGACATGGATACCAGGCAGGAGCAGATAGCCAGATTCTGAAATCACAGAATATCACTAAGATTTTTAATTTTAAGTAATTCATAAACTAGTAAACACTGACATTTCTTGTTGTAATTGGATTGGCCTGGTACTTACCACAAAGTAGGACACTTCTGCAAAATAGGAAATGCAAAGTTTAAAACACTTGTTAGGATCATGCAGCAAGGTAGTTCCAAAAACATTCTTCCAAAGGAAAAGAAATCAGAAACAAAATTACCAGAACATGGTGGGGTTATTTCCTTGCTTCCTTTTCCATATAATTGTAAATTAGTAGAGCTGGTTTAGAAACCTAATCCAGAATTAGTAATAGTAGGTTTCAAACACAGTTCAGACACAGGATCCTAATTTATACAAGATAACACTATTTTGATAACTTATTTTCTGGGAGACCCATTCCATTGGCCTGTTTAAACTATACAGTCTACAACATGCTACACTTCTCCAGATGGTACGTTTTTTGTGTGTGTCAATATAATACAATGTGTGCCACCTGTCCAACACACTGCTTCTCCAACCTTCTGTCTTTCTCCTTCCATTTTTTATGTCTCATCTGAAATCATGGATGGATTCAAGTAGCCCTCTGCTGCAATCAGTGCTATGGTAGGAAATACATGGGGAAGTGAGGCACAGTGAGCATAAGAACCGATTACCTTGTACCTGTTGTGTTCCACACACTATCCCTCTGCAGAGTCTGTGAGAGTCTGTGAGGTTTTACAATACCTTGCTATCTGTGAAAGCATGTTAGTAAGCCACTCCTGGCTAGAGTCTGAGGCAAGGTAGGATAGATAAATGTGGCACCAGCAAAATATTAATTGGTTGGATAGCTACAGGCAAAGTGTTGTGGACAACAGCTCCATGTCCAGAGGGAGACCTGTGGCAAATGGATTCTCCCACTAGCCCATCTTGTTCCTCTATAACATCTTTATCAGTGACATAGACAATGGGATAGTGTGTACCCTCAGCAAGTTTGGTGATGACACCAAGCTGAGTGCTACAGTTGACACAGCAGAAAGAAGGGGTGTTATCCAGAGGGTCCTGGACAGGCTTGAGAAGTGGGGCAGTATGAACTGAATGAGGTTCAGATATGCCACTTGGGTCAGGTCAATCCCAGATACGTGAGCAGACCGGGAGAAGAATTAATGACTGCTAACTTGAATGGCTGTTAGGTAAGCTGTATGCCCACAGAGCAAATCTGGAATTGCTGACCCTCACCATGCTGCTGTAGCAATCAGACTATTGCTAATGTTTGCATATGTAAATGTTCACTGCTTTCTTTTTCAGTGTGAATGCTTGTCTTTATGGATCAGGAGAGGACACTAACAGCTTATGCAAACTGGCATCATGCAGCGTATCAGTAAAGAGAGAACTCTACACTATATGCCCCACCAATGCTCAGTCTGCTAGTTTTCAGAGTATCACAATAAATCAATTTTTCTCCGAAAATCTGCAATAAGGTTTTGAGATATAAGCACATCAGAGCTTACCTACATACAGTAAATCTACAACTGAAACCTATTTTGAGCTAATACAATTTCTAAATGAATTGAACAGGGTGTTTTTTTTTTAACTCTAGTATTATCTCAAGTTTCTGCTTTCTATCATGGAGCATAATGCTTAATGAAACATTTAGCATGTTGTTGCCATTTTCTTAACAGTGTTTCATTTTTCCATAACCAGTTTCCTGAAATAATCCCTATATAGTTCATCCATTTATTTAGAATATATTAAGAAGATCCATTGAGATGACTCAAAGAGTCACATGAAGCCAACCTTACAGGAAACTGTTAGATTTAACCTTTTTTTGTGTGTGCAAAAAGAAAAACACTCCAGGGTACAATTTCTTAGTGTTGATTGTGGCTTCTTTGGCTTAATATCATTGCTTAACTGTGCATTGACTCAGAGCTTTGAAAGAGTTTATTTTCCAAGAGCTGGGAATATGTTGCCATATTCAGAGTAACTAAGTTGCAGCTGTATATTTTCTCCTTTTCCCCAACCTTTCCAAAATCCAAAAACTTCCGATAATGAGATCTTTATCTCTTAGTCCACATGGAATATCCTTTAAATCCACAGAACAAGAAAACAACGACTCTGTTTTTATCTCACTATTGTTGTAATTTGAATTACATTCCTCAGCAGAACCAAAGCTCTTAGGTAGATTTTATTTTCTTTATTTGCTGCCTTGTCTTCATTTTCAGCACAGAGGGCCATATAGATGAGGTGCTGTTGGTATCTTTCCAACAGCAGCATCTGGCTCTTTGGCAAACTGTTTCACTAACTGTTGTGACCTTCTGACAGCTCCAGCACTACTTTTGAAGGCTGTGTAGATTGGCTGGAGTATATACGGGTCATCTTTAATTCTTCCTTTTGGGAGCTGTTTTCATGTCAGTAGCAAGTGATTTTGAGGATTTTCATGTAATGACTCCGTCTATCAGCAAACAGAAAGGTAATTTATGATTAATTCAGTATATTTACATCCTTAGAGAGAAAGAAAAACAATATGAGTTTCTTCGGTACAACTTATGTGCTAACACTGGTGGTTAGAATTAAATGTTTTATTTCTGCTTACTCAAATGAAACAAAAGTTCTTGTGCTGCAGCTCACTAAGTAGGAAGCATTTTGGAATGAAAAGTTTTGTCAACTTAGTTTAAAGTCTTGAAATTTCTTTAACAAGTCAGTAAGTGTACTTATGTTTTTTATTATTATTATAAGCAATTAGAGAAAATACAGACAACCATTGTTTGCTTATTTCAGTTGGATTAGATACAGTTTTCTGAAATTCATGATGTCATTTGACAGAATAAATAATGCTGACATGTTCTCTAAAGAGAGTAATTTTTTTCCCCTCAGCTTAGTACCTATTGCTCATGTTTTAGTAGTTTAACTGCATGAGATTTACTCACCATCCTATGATGGTGACCTCAAGAGATAAATTGAAAAGCTTTGATGGAAGTGTTAGTTCATATTTATTGGCATCAACCTTCTTGGCCACATAGCACCTTTTTTTTCAGAATATTAGCAACTGAATTTTCAGATGACATAAACACATTACCTGCAAATTTTCAAATGGAACGTATAGAATTGCAGTTGGACTTTCTACTTAAAAATCTCATTGTGTCCCTTTACTTTTATAAGACATATTCTACAAGTGAGAAACATTGCTCATTTCTCCACTGCATCTCACTTGTGTCATCGCTTTTTGTCAGTGCATACATTTGTGAACAGATATTTCCAAGAATGAAGCACAGGAAGAGCAAAATTTTATCAGAAATCTCTCACAAACAAACACTGCTGAACCCAACTAATGCTTCAGTTTCACAATAACAAGTTCAAACATCCCACTAGTTCTGTGTTTTTGTTGCTCCCTTCTGTTGTTTTAATAAAAAATATTTTAAACTATTTTTTTTACTTATGTTTATTAACTGTATTATACATTTTATGGGGGCTGCTCTGAAAGCAGTGCCTCCTATTTTACGATGCTGGCCCACAGTATCAGAGGCAGATGTTGGTGGTACAGCAATAGAGGTTGAACTTTCCCACCATTGTCCCATTACATATTGCTGCTGTGTGACAGATGGCAGCAGAGGGGCAGTCTGGCAGAATGGCATCTGACAAGGAAGTACGAACGAAACAAAGGTGTGCCACTGAATTCCTCACTGTGAAAAAAATGGTGACCACTGACATTCACTGATTCTTGCTGAACATCAGTGAAGATCAAACACAGGATGTGAGCTCCATGATGTGGTGGGTGGTTCATTTCAGCAGCAGTAACAGCAACAGTGGGTCACCTCTGGTGGCTCTCATTCATTGATGGTGAAAAAGAATAACAGTGGCAGTGACTGTGTTGAAAAATAGTGTTTCGTTGCTGAGATATTGCTTAATCAAATAGAGTTACTGTGATCATTGTAACAGTTGTATTTTCTACGGAAATAATTAAGAGGCATCACTATCAGAGCAAACTTTGTGCTTGAGGCCCAGAACAACTGCAGTTCTCTCAATGGGGCCCAGGCAAGCCAAAAGGTTGAGCACATTATTTAGTTCATGACATCACAGAGCCACAGCATTTCTTTTGAGATCACTTGTTACGATTCTAAAATGGAAAAAGTCCTCCCTGGAGAAGAGTTTAAAATATGTGTTCCGACCACTTAGAAATTTTATCCTTTCTATTTCTTTCTTACTTTGTGGTTTGAGTATGATTCAGTTCCTCCTAATACAACTCTAAAATGAGAAATTGAAAATAATGTCAACTCATGGTCAGTGAATGTACTAAGGTGTAGAAGGTTAAATCAGTGTATATTTCAATCCTTTCCAGGAATTAAAGAAGCCATTGAAAAGCATAAGAGCATTCACGTTTTTCAAGATAAACCCTGACATCTCAATGGAATTAATGGAATAATATATTTTGAGTATTTCCCACATGTAACACACCCTAACCCAACCCTACTGATTGTGAAAGGGGACCAAGTTGCTCTGTGAAGAATATTAATCTCAGTTTGTTAAGTTTTATTTCTTAAAATGCTTCTTTGATATCTCACCATATGTGTTATCAAAAATACTTCATTTAATAAATGATTCACATATTTTCCACGTATACCCAGGATGAGCAGTATAAATCCATAATATTTGGAGGAAAAAAAAAAGCTAATATTGTCCGTGGCTTCAAGCCAAAATGTTTTCAAAAGTAGAACTGGGAATGTAGAAAGCTTTTACTATTATTTACTTTGGGGTCAAACATTACATTACTGCCCCTATTCTATATATCAGACTTGATAGATCACAATCTCCTATGCAGTAGATGGATTATAACCTCAGAATCAACACACAGAAGAAGCATTCAGTTCAGCATTTTATTATTACTACCAGGTATATAAGAAATTGACTGTAAGATGTTGTATCAACAGTTAGAATATTGGAACAATGAATCTGAACTAAGTAAATACTTAAAAAAAAAAAACAACCCTACATTCCAACTGGCACTTTTCCTTGGATATATATCATCCTTTCTCTACTAGAATCCCTTTTTTTAACCCTTCTCTAAAAGAGAGTCAGACTTACCAAAACCATAAACAATTAGGGTAGGATGAGATTTTGATAATACCTTGAAAGATCTTGTAGTGTTCAAATAATAAAGGGAAGAACTGGCAGGGACTGTGTAACAAAACTCACTGGGGAAAAAAAAACAACAACAACAACAAAAAAACCCAACTTAATCTAAACCTCAAGAAATATTTCCTGAGAACTCTACTAATGAAATAGTTTATTAAGGGAAATTCTTTTGCTCGAGTCATTTAGAACTAGACTGGAGCAACAACTGACACGGGAGTGGAAAAGATGATCTAATTCCCATGATTCTGTGGTTATTTTAAATGGAATTTTTTGGAGTTTGTTTTGTTAGCACACCTTTCCTTACTGGTGAGGTCTTAAAGACCTTGTACAGCTGTTGTCTGGCTTTCTCCTGTCTAGCACTCTGTGTAAGTTAAATAACACCTAACACATGGCACTTGGAACATGCAGTGTTGGTGTTGCTGCTCTGGTCTTTCCAGCCACTACATATCTACCAACTTAATCCTGGACCAAAAATTAAAGAAACTATACCTGTTTGCTACTTCATGTTAGTTCCACTTTAAAATATCGTCTAAAAAATATGTGGTGTTAATATATTTGGTATCAGAATAGGAATGAATTATTAAGATTTAGGGCTGGATTTTAACATTAGTCTCCTTTAAGAGCCAGCCATCTGCTTCACATTGAATTACAAAAAGACCACTGTATTACTATGATACTAATGGTCAAACTTAAACAAAGATACTGGGACTGAATTTTCAGAATTACCCAGTGGAAGTTACCCTAACTTCAAAAGCAACAGAGACAGGGAAATACTGGGCACTTTTAATGATGCCAGACAGGCAGTTTTACAAATGTAGAAGACCATACAATACCAGCTGTATTGCTGCCATGTAGTGGAAGAACATGTAATTGTTTGTCATCTTAATCCCAAGCATGTGTTTCTCTTGTATTCTTTGGACTGGGAGCACCACAGTTTGCCATGCCAAAGGCTGAAAAGTGTTATTAAATGTACAGCTCTCTAGGACATTCTTTTCAATTCAACTACACTGATATTTGTGTTTTCAGGAACAGGCCTTTATTTTGTATAGCTAGTAAAGAGTATGTACTCAAGACTGCTACATCAACATCTTCTTTTTCCACTAGATCTACTCTCCATACACAGTGTTCTGCTTTCCTATGCCCTTCTTCATTCTCTTGTACCTTTCCTAACCCTGATCAGAACAGTGTATTGAAATTTAAACAGAAAGAATCAAATAAGAATATGGAATGTTTGCCCTCACACATCAAGGCAACACACAACAAAGCAAGTAGTATGTCTACTCTCAACACAGTTGCTGTAACTGTCCAGGAAATCATGAGGTGTATTCCCTTACGTATAAAGGATGAAAGCAACAAAGAAGTCAAATTGGGAGAACAAGACTGAGAAGGGAGAGAACAAAGAACATCTTGAGAACTGAAATCTTGTCTTATGAGACAAAGATAAGAGGTATTAATTGATGACTGTGCAGAAAGTATGCAAAAAGTTAATAGTTAAAGCACATGGTTGTCAAACATACCTTGTAAATTAGAAATTTGCTTCAGAAAGAAAAGGGCATATTCTGCAACTTGTTAGATTTGCAGCTTTGCATTACAATACTATAGGAATATTTTACTCCGAAGACACCATTCCAGCTAGAAAATTGGTGTACGTTATTGCTCTTTTTATGACTACATGTATTTCATACTGTGATTTACATTTTTGTTTCTCTTGGACAGTGGGATAGATGCTATGACCATCTTTCCCATGCTTAGAACAAGATACTTGAATTAATTGTAAAAGCTCTGTTTGATAACATATTTATATCAGTTAAACATTCATGAACACAGTTTGTCTGTGTCTCTCCTCACAGGTTTAGTATTAGAAAGCAGGAGCTAGAGAAGATAATGTTTTTATAAATTTTGTACTACTGTAAAGCTAAGATGTTGGGAAAGCACTTCTAAGCACTTCATGGCACACACCAGACCATGAAAGTCACCTAATTAAAATATTTTTAATACCATCAGACTGGCGCCAAAAAACTGAAACAGTCTTTCATGGGATTACTCAGATCTACCTAAAGTGTGCTGTTCCATTGTACCATATATTGCATTAGGTAACCTCCACCAGCATATGCAAAAAGCATATGCTATATATTTTTCTCACAAAGGTATTTCTTCATTCAGTATGCACATGGAATTGTTTTCAGCTGGCAGCTGGCACACCACTGGCACTAGTCTGTGAGATCCAAGAAAAACAACTAAGACAACGTCATTGTCAGTAGGTTTAAATTCATCTGGAAAAATGGGCTCAGGTCTAGAACCTGAGAAAGGCTGAAAGCAAATGATGAATGACTATCTGAGGGATGTGCCATAGGAGGTCAAGAGAAGAAAACATCTTCTTTCATTACCAGTTTATTAGGTCCATTACAGTTAGTTTAGGTAACAACCTGTTATTAACTGATAAATGTTCAAATGGAAATGAAAGTTACTAGCTGCTGGTGACTTTCTAAGATCCTTATGTTAGATTATATGTTTAACAGCTACTGCAACCAGCATCATTGTGGCATAAAATGAAGATCTAATGTATCTGATGTGATTTGTATACAACTATTTTGTTCTGTTCGGAAGTACTTGAAATGGTTGATTGCTCTGTTCTTTAGAAACTTCCCACAGTAAAGTAAAGCAAAATAGTCTTACTGTTTTGCCTAGTGTTATTTAGCACAATTTGAATTTATGCCAGTATTCTAGTCGGGAAAATTGATATACATCTCTCTTTCTTGTTACACAGGAAGCAAAGGCTGCTGTGATCATTCATAATTTTGCACAGACTCCCATTATTTTCCAGAACTGCAAGAAACATTTGAGAACTGAGACCATGTTTACCAGTGGTATTTTATTTTACATTTCATCAATCAGCTCATGCTAAGAAAAAAATAATAGTAACTTCCTTTTAAACTGCACAGAGACAGAATTTTATACTAATAAATAAATAAATAAATAAAAAGAATTTTGCTAGTTATTTTGTCCATGACATGCAAATAGTTTTGACTCATGCCCATTTCACAGCCATGAGCTACACAGGCCACCACAGCTAATACTTCTTCTAGCCACCAGTGACCTTCCAACTAAGAAAAACTTTTTGTCCTATGATGTATTAGCCAGACAAACGTACACTGAGACACACATGCGGACCTCACACAACATTTTAACCTGTAAGATTAACTGGGTTAGACATGTGCTATTTTGTTCTGTTTAGAACCACGGTTTGAACCTATAGAAAACTATTGTATTAAAATCAGTAAAGCCTATTAATAATGTTGAACTACAAAAAATGATTACTTTATATCTCCAGAGCTACCCAGCAGACTCCAAATGTATTTTTGGAACTAACAGGCAGGAGAAAACTACTGAAGTTTGAATTAATTTCAGCATTAACTTTTACACTCTTGCTGTTGAATCCTAATCTAGTAATCAATTCCCATAACATTACCTTGTAACCATACATGGAAGTTTAAAATAGTAACCAACTGTGACTGCAACTGCACAGCTGCGTTAACATCCTTTTTTGATATCATTTACATTTACTTGGCTTCAAATTTACATGGTTTTATTCCTTGTCAGTTCCAAATATACTGATGTGCTCTTGAAGGCCGAGAACAAGCATTCTATTATTTACAGAAATTGCAGCATGCAAATGTTTTTAAGAATAGATGTTTTAGAAAAATGCCTCCGTTGCCATTAAAACATATGGGAAAATCATTTAGTTCTTAAGAAAATTGTAAAACTAAAGGCAAAATTCCTTAAGTAACACTTTTTTTTTTCATAGTCTGTCACAGCTCTTCTTAGTGAGGAATGAGATTCCATACCCCATTGTTACAGCACCTCAACATGCACAGCAACCTCCAAAAATGGTAAGACAACAAAAATGTGTATGGACTTCAATTAGCATTAAAGATCCCATACAGACCCTGTCAAAAACCAATAGGACAGCAAAATCACTCTCATTTGTACAGCTGCTATTTAATGTTTGAATCCAAACAGCCTCAACACCTGCCAAAGCAAAAACCAAACTCAATAAAAGTAGAGCTAGTTCTTGTTCTTGACAGTGCAGTGGCTTCTGGTCGGTTCAATTATACTGTAAATAATTAAGACCCTTAAATAGCCTTTAATAGTATTTGTGTGCATTACTTGTCACAATGTAAGGCAGAAGGTGTATTTTGAAAATGACTGGTTGCTAAGAACAAAACACTTGTATGCATTTTATAGTACAGCACAAAGCTTTCCAGTAACTGAATGAATTTTCCCTACCTAATTGGTATTTCAATTCAATTACGTTAGTGTAGAAAATTAAAACATAATTGCTGTGTTGCAGCAGTTTTCAGGACTGAACTACGTGCTTAGTGAATAGTGTAGCCAGGTCAGAGAGTCTTAAATAGTTCTACACCGAAACCACAAAGTAAGTACATATTTTCACTGCTAGGCAATTTCTGGGGATACATGATGTTTGCCAGGAGTATCTGGAAGAATACAAAAAAATAAAGCACTCAAGACAGACCGTTACTGTCACTTGAAAACAGACTTTGTCTTATTCCTGGAAAGTCTCAGAAGCTGATGAATAAGAACTTCTAACACCACCTACTTTCTGCCAGAAAAGTGTCCTCACAATAGTTTCAACACTGAAACTGACTGCTTTTAGCTATTTCTTTCTTTCTTATGCTTACAACCAAAGTGAAACCACCATGCTTTTCCTCTTTATCTTAAAGTAGTTTTATTTCCTTATTGCAGTGTTCTTTAGTACCATATTATACTCATCCAACAAATACATAGAGCTAGCAAGGCAATCAGGTAGTTGCTTTCCAATAGGCAAGTGGTACTCTGTTCCCAACATTCAAATATACACTTTAACAATAAAGAATTGTGAGCAAAACATAGCTCTCTGTTGTAGTCAATATCAAACAAACAAACAAAAAAAAATACATCATGTCACTGTAATCTTATAATTTTTGTATGCATTGCACTTCAGAATAATGTTATTTACATTTCTATGCCCCATGTAATAGTTTTCAAGGAAACCTGCTTGGAATATCATATACCTCTGATGTCGACCTACAGTAAGTAACCAGCTTCTAGATTTTCCTTTTAGACCAACAATCTACCAGTTGGGGCTATCTTTCACAACTTGCTTAAAATGCCTTGTTCTCCTGCTGGCCTGAGGAAGGCAAATGGAAGTATGTCTGTTCTTAATACTTCTTCCATTCAGAAATTCTCCAGATTCCATGAACATGAGTGGATGTCGGTTGTCAGGGACTAATTCTCTCAGGTTTTCTTTGTGACTGAAAAGAATTAATATAAATTTGGTTAGTCTTGTATAAGGATCATAAGAAATTAAAATTAATTTTTATCTTCTGCTGAGGTAATAAGTTCTATATGCTCTCACTGATACTGGTATAGCGATCTCCTGAATTTGTACTTAAATAACCACTGCCCTGATTTGACATCTTGCAGAAGTGATACTGTATACTGTTCTCAACTTGAAAGCCATTGGGGGATATGAATGGTTGACCAATTATATACATTTTACAATTATGATAAGACAATCAAACTTGTAAAAGTAGAGTTGGGTTCCACCGCAGTTGTATATTCTGTTGTCAATAAATATCACACACTATTGATAGATTTTCCCAAGAGATTTGTATTTCATGTACATACTCATGTTCTAGAACTTGATATACATTCACACTGTCTTGTCATGTATGGTAGTATTCATTTCAATACCATTTCACAGACAGATGTTAAAAAAGCACGTGATCTATGCTTCCTTGCTATGTATTTCTGCCTCTTAGGATGCTCAAAATTTTTATGTGAGAATCAACCAGTACTTGAAGGAAATATTATTTGCCTGTATCTTTTTTGACTGATAGCAATAATATTTGTTGGGAATATGTTGAAATTTGTTGAATCCTTTGAAAAAATCAGTTTTTTCCTATATGAACAAAAAGCTTTGTTTCTGATAGTAAAAAATATTTACCTCACTACTATAGAACTGTTGACACAAGAAGAGTTTCCAGTTCATCTTGGTGGAGCCAGTATATACCTCATTAAGTTCACACCGAGACATGTCTGTAGAGATGACTTAATCACTTTGTAATGATTCAGAGCAAAGGAGAAGGCTTTGTTCACAAAAACTGAAGCCTGTTGAAGTTATAGAATACCTAAATACCTAAAAATATGCTTTGTATCAAATTCATTCGCCAAGTAATGATCACATTTCATGAACTGACTTTCTGAGTGTTTAGTATAATAAATATTTCCCTGAGATTACATGAGTCCTGTCAATTTTATTTATTATTTTTATTTGATCTGACATCAGAACTTTTACCAATCAAAATCTACAGTTACTAGCCTTTGTGTATCTATTATTCATAAGAGACAGTCAGCCATAAGTTGACCTGTCTATATGTAATCTTCGTATAGTGCTGAAGACAAAGGATTTCGGTACTCTATTTCCAAAATGTTCAATTCATTTTTCAGTGGAGGATAGCTATCGTCACTGTTGCTTGCTAACAAATACCACTGCATGCTCTTGATAACATTTACTGAAGATGTTTCATATTTGTGCAAGGCAGGCACTGCAGAGCATTTAAAAAGACATAATTTGTGCCTTGAAGCCATCCCTATGCCTTTGTAATCACAGATGTTTCAGTAGCTGAGCTGGTTTTCAACACAGTTGAGCAATATATCATTTACATTGCAAACATCAGCTTAAACTTCCCTGAGGATATCACAGTTAACTATAATTTCTGCAGTGCTATTTAATTCAGTCTCTCCCAGTCCTGGTCAACCTGACAAGAGGACTTTTATTTGGACTAGTACTGCATGGTTTTCCAGTTTAACCATCTGGCACAGCTACTTGTTTCTTTAGAGGAACCCCAGCAAATGCTATTGAATATAGTCAGTTACCATTTTATTTGGAATTTCAGATATATTCCCAGCTTCAGATGACTGGCTACATTTTCAGACTGAGTATGGCTCCTTTCCTGAGAGTCATACATCTGTTCCTAAGAGTTGAGCAGGACTGAGTTAAGAAGGTATATATACATTGTCAGGAGACGAAAAGAAAGCAAAGGAGACCTCAGTACCTGGAATTTGTTTTCATGGTATTTGATTTTTTTTCTGCATGTTATCATCCACCTACAATAGATATTTTTTTTTTACTGACTCCATATATCTTAGGGTGATATTTTTAAATTACTGTATTAGTTTAACTACTTATCTGTTGTTCTAGAAGATAGAATCTGGAAAAGTTGTTTTATTTCCTAGTGAATTTTTATACCTAGTGATTTATTCCTCTTGAACAGAGACTTTCTCAGAGAAAACAGAATGAGAAGAATATCTTTAGGAATGTATTGCTGTTCATTCTGCTGGTCTGACAGCTTGACAAGAACTCCATAGCAAACCTGATGAGAAAATTGTCAGCAGGGGCAACTCACTGACACTTGGGAGCCAGTCAGAGGCACAAGAATAGAAAGGAAAAGAGCCTGACAATAAACTAATCCCAGAAATCTATATGGCACAGCAGGAGAGAAAGCACAAGAATGGGAAAAAAAGCAGGGTGGGAGTAAACAATACCATAAGAAGCAATGTTATGTTCAGAAAAAATCAGTAGTGGTGATTGAGAATTATGGACACATGTGAAAAGCATGCAATTTTTTTTTTTGTTTTTGCAGATGTGTGCAAATACTGAGCTGCCTGTATGCTCACTGCATAGCCAGGAATAAGGATTAATCAGATTTTTCTAGAAGGGCGCTAAAAACATGATTATGAGGCACCAGGAATTGAAAAGATATCCAATAGTTCTGTGGAACTACTTCCCAAAATACAATGCAGATACAATAAATACATGCATCTTCCAGCATTTGAGGGAGAGATCTATAACTGATTACTGCACAGAAATTAACCAGATTCAGGTCAGGTCCCTGGCTGAGAATAGTTATTACCTGAGAGAGGAAAGTTAACATAGGTTTTTGTATTATTCCTCCTCTGTTCTATAGTGTTCAGCAATTGTTATGATTTGTTTTAAATGAAGCTCACAAATCACATTTATTTGTTCTTTTGGGTGATCATATTTGTTCTGTAGCATCCACTTCTGAAGCCTGCCTAAATAAATTAACATGAAAAATATCAGATACCTGACTACTCTTGAACAAATGCACTTGCATGATCTTCAAAAGTTCCTTCCAACTGAACGGTTCAATTCTATTCTAGATTTGAAAAGACTTTACAAAGCATTTAACAAACAAATATTTCTAATCTTCAGCTCCTCTATTTAAGGGAGAAAACTATTAAGATTTAGGAGCAAATCTTCACCAGCTGAAATTCAAGTAGCCAAGCATCACAAAAAGGAGACATTGCTCAGTGGCTTGCACACATGCATGTCTTGGGCAGCTGTATCTAGCTTGGTAGCTAGATGTCTGCAAAGTAAATTCAGCATTGCCATTCCTCTCTTGATTAAGCACTCTCCTTCTCTCATGCAATTAAAACTATTTTAAGACAGTCCAAGCTTTCTGAGAATGTGAAGGCCTACTGAACACATTTCCACCTTCAAACCTTTTCTTTACAAAAAATAATTTGGAAATTACCTCAAAAATGGCTACAAAGGGGAAAAAAAAAGAAAAAAAAAGTCTTTATCACCACAAGTCCTTCAGATTAATTCAGCCTTTTTCACAAAGGCGATCCTATTATCTCACCTTCTCTGTCCTTGTGAATACCAAATCCTTATTTAATTTCAGCTGTGACAGTATACAAATATGGCGATACTGTTCAAAAAATGATCTACACTTTTTCTCCTCTCTCAAACCAGATCCAGTGCTATTCCGGTATGCACTTCATAAGATAAGAAAGGTCTTTCAACTTTTCAACTTACTTAGAGCTATTACACCACTGTCAGGCCACAGCACATGGAATACACCATAATCCCCTTAGTTTGCTTGTTGAATTCCTGTTTTTTTCACAGTTTACATTGGCAACATAAAGTCTGTGATTCAACTGCATGTATAGGAAGAGGGAGGAGCAGGAATTTGTTGATCAGTTTTAGGAAAAACAGATCCGAGACAGAAGAATTTTCCACAGACAGTACCAGGTGGATGCTGCCATCTCAGCGTTGCAGGCAGAGTAACCAGCTCAGTCTGAATACCAGATCCCCCTCATACTGCACAAGTACAGTCATCCTTACCTTTTTAAGGCCTCACCACCTAATGGAATAATCTTTAATGCATTTACATTTAAAAGCTGTAATGGAAGTCGAATCCCTTTTGATGGTAGATGTGCTCTACGTTAGTGGAAAAAGACAGGAATTTGCATAGGTCTTTGAATGCTGTAGACTGTCATCCCAATTCATTTTCAAGAAACTAAGCATAGACTTAGAGTAGACTGGATTAGTTCATTTGAAGTTTCAAAGATCTAGTCTAATTGCCTGAACAATTCGGTGCTAACCAAAAGGTAAAGCATACTGATGAGGGCATTATCCAAATGCCTTGTGGGCATTGACAGGTGTGGGGCATTAACAAGCTAACTAGGAAGCCTGTTACAGGGTTGATCATCCCCAGAATAAAGACATTTTTTTCTCATGTCCAGTCTGAACTTTCCCTGGCACAACTTTGCACCGTTCTCATGCATCCTGATGTTGGTTCTAAGGGAGAAGAGAACAGCACCTCCTTCTCCATTTCTTCTCTTTAGGAAGTTGTAGAGAGAAATGAGGTAATCTCTTGGCATCTTCTCTGGACTAGACAAATAGGCGTCCTCAGCCTCTCTTCACAGGATATGGCTTCCTGCCCTTTCACCAGCTTTTGGGGCCCTCCTCTAGGCACGTTCAAGAAAGTTATTATCTCTTTTTATACTGGCGCCCAGAACTGCACACAGTATTGAAGGTGAGGTAGTAATAATGCTAATAGTAACAGAACAATCACGTATTTTGGCCGGTTGGCTATGCCAGGGCTGCCAGGGCACACTGATGATTTATGTTGTGCCTTTTGTTGACCAGCACCCCCAGATTCTTTTCTGCTGAGCTGCTCTCCAGCCAATCAACTCCTAGTCTGTGCCTGTGTCTGGCATTACTGTGCTTCAGGTGCATAACCTAGCATTTACCTTTCTTGAACTTTATGATGTTGCTGATTGCCCAGTGCTCCACTTCATCTAGATCCTTCTCCAAAGCCTCTTCTCCCTCCAGGCAGGCAACAGCATTACCAAGATTAGTAGCATCAGAAAACTTTTTAAGTATACCTTCAGCTCCTTGCATCCAGATTGTTGAAAAAACGTTGAACAGAACTGGCCCTAGAATTGAGCACACAGGGACAGTGCCAGTGGCCAGCTGTCTGCCAGATATAGCTCCATTCCCCATGACCTTTGGGGCTCTATCATCAAACAAGTTCATCGCCCAGTGGAACACATACCTTTTAATCAGAGCTGGACAATTTGTCTGAAAGAATGCGGTGAGGTACAGTGTCAAAGCATTACTAAAACCTTTAAATATATATATATATTTGTATATGTAATACCCTACAGTAATGAGAAAGAACAGTTTCAGCAGAACAGAAACAAATATCCCAGAGTTATGGATTTAAATGAAAAACAATGTGTACATTAGGGAAAATATGCGCTCCCTCTCCCTGATGTCTCAGGAAAACCTCCCATTTTCTAGATGAAAGAAACGGACTGTACCACTCATACTGTGGCTCACTCAGCTCCCCTGTTTTCATTCTGCTCTTCTGCTGTGAAAGCCAGAACATGTGTGGCCACTCCTGGGGTGTGCTTGGCAAGCTTCAGAGCACAGACGCCAAGCTCCGGAATGCGATTTTTCCAGCATCGATATGTGGGACTGTAGCTGTCTTGCTGGCTGGATTTCTTTGTGCTGTTGGCTGGCTCCACGTTTGGCTGCTGAAACTAATGAAGGTGTTGCCAACAGGACTGGTGTGGGGATTAGTCTGGTTTAGCTGTCCTAACCTTCAAGATGCCATGATCCTTCAATTTCCCTTTCACAGAGACAAAAAAAAAATAAAAAAATACAAAAATCTTTCTATGTTTAAGAACAAGTTTCTAGAAGCACTGCTTTCAGAGATCTTTTTCAAGGGACTCGAGCTGAAGGAAGTGAAAGTGCCATACCTATGTCAGTTGTTACAACACACACAGCAAACAAAACCTTGTGCAATTTCTGTGAAGGTCATAGATTTATCAAGTTATTTCCCTGACTCGCTGATAGCTACGTGGAAGAAACAGTGTATTGCTACACTTCTGCCTTTTATTTAGGACTGGTTAAGTATTTGGCAAAAGGCAAAACAATGTATTTGTGTCTCTAAAAACACAGTATAGAGGCATAAAGACAAGCAACACTGTACGGCTTACGGCTAAGCCAAGATGCCTAAGAAGAATAGAAAAGAATAGTAAGACAAGAATCTCTGTCTGCATCTTGAACAAAGGTACTCATACAAGCTTTTCCATAAATCCTTTTTAAGCATTTGATGATGGCAAGACTATCGAAAGCTACCTGAGCTGCTTGATAAATAACCCAAAAACAATTTGAAGGTATTGACAAGTTAGGAGAGTAACACCTATCTCAATAGAGCTTTGCTGTATGAAAAAGGTGTATGTGATGTAGACCCTAAAAATGGACAGGAAAACAGCCCTTCTTCAGTACATTTTGGACGTTTGAAAGAAAATGTATTTTACTGAGGCACAAGACATTATAATGCTCCACTGGGGATAATGTAGTTCTGCACTGATGGTATTCAAGTCAGTGCTTACAGACCACAAGAGAATCCATCAAGTGTTTGCTCCAATATCTCTGGTTTCTAGTGAAGAAGTATCTTTTGTACTACTTTCCATAAGGACAAGTACATAAGAGCATAAGCATGGCCTGCAGAGGTGAATTCTCTTGGCTCTGTGTGCTTTGAGAAGTTCTCACGCATTTGGTGGCTTCAGTCCTTCCTGGAGCACTGCCTGGGGTGGTGTTGCTCCACTCCCAGTGTGAAACAGAATGCAATTTGCACAGATTGTTCCTCAATCTTTTTTAGAAGAATGAAAGTTGGGAAATGTTTCCATCACTGAAGTGCTTGGAAAAAGAAGGGGAAAAAGATTAAGAAGCCCAGACATTCAAAAACAAAGAACAGGAAAAAAAGATAGAGGAAAGAGAGAAAAGGAAGTAGCTGAAACTGCATCAGGGATGGATGTATTTAGAGACTACAAGGTTTAAACATCATGAGCTTATGCATAAATCACAGAGAAAGAACTTTTCAAAACTAGGGACTGGAATTTGGGGCACTGTAGACCTTAGGAGACCTCTGGAATGATGTAGGACTTGACAAGTGTTAGAAGGTGTAGCAAGTGTTTTTCCAGAGACAATGGCAAGGAAAGAACAGTGAAAAGTACAAAAAAAAAAAAAAAAAACACCTTGTACAATCAACTTAAGACTGTGTAAATCATCATTCTTTTGTTCCTAAGATAAAAGATTGCTCCTAGAAGAAAGAAAGTATTAAGAGGGATGAGTATTTCAGAAATATATCTTCTTTTTTTTTTTTTTTGGTGGAGTTGTGGAAAATAGCTGAATTTTATTGATCCAAGGGATTTAAAATAAACTGAATACAAAGAAGAACGAGGGGGGTGGTTCTTTGGCAGGAAAAGACTACAATAATGGACTGAAAGAAAGCAAAAAAACTTCAGAGAGTCTGTAAGGACAGAGGTGATATTGCCATGTTTGTGAATGGGGGCGTGAAAAGTGGGTGCATACTTTTGGGTAAACATCAAAAGCCTGGGAAAAGCTACTGGATGATTCTAAAAGCTCCTTATCCAAACCAGTCTGGTTTGGAGGAGATAGCTTTTCTTGCAGTTCATTTCTGTTTCTTCCTGTAGCCAAAACCAGGAAGCATAGAGAGAAAGAAAAAAAGGGTGAAAGGGGTGGGGAGAGGGGAGGGGGGAGGAAAGAAGTGGTAAAGAAAAAGAAAAAAAAGAAAAAAAAAAGAAAGATAAAGGAAAAAGAAGATGAAAAAAGGAAGGACAAGGGAAAAAGAATGAGAAGCAAGAAAGGGAAAATAAAAGGGAGAAGAATAAATATTAAATGTTAATAAAGCTTGAGAAATTTGGGTTTTATTTGTTTTCTGAGTTGACAGTAATTCTGGAGATTAAAAACAGCACACCTACAGATTTATGGATTCTGTAATTCAGAAGGAAAATGTAACCACTGTTCTTTACTGGTGTGTGATAGCTTGTATTGTATTTACATAGCCAGAAATTAATAATCATGTATATAGTGATACAAATGACGAAATTTTAAGTGGAGTTGTCTACTGTTGCAGAAGTGAGTGAGGTATTACTCTACACTTCTAGAACTTTTTATTAATTTTTGTTTTGCTTTACGTATCCAACAGATATCTAGATGAGGATTATAAGCATTTCTACATTTTATTTGATGCTTGATAAACAGTCTTATTTAGTTATGGGAAAAGCAATTTCATGTCAAAGTGCAGGAAACTTCACACTGATTTCTTCTAAAAGATAGGGTATTCAAATGTTAGAGGTTAGAAGCAGGTCAGGAGCAGAGATGCCAAATTTGCCAGGACCTTACTAAAATTTGCACATGTAAAATGCTTTATAAACATTAGCAATGAGATAGGAAAATATCCTTGATAAAATATATTTGAAAAAAAGTTCACAAAACTCAGTGACCCCCTTTGCATCTCTGATGAGCAGAGACAGTGTGAGAAGGGGAGAAAAGAAGAACAGAGAAGATGCCAGAAAAAATGGAGCCAAACAGAATGAGGTAAGCCCCATCGACATTCTAATCATAATTAGATGGCCATGGTACAAGGAAATGGTACAAGCATGCACAGCTTTGAGCATCTTACTCCCTCCTGCCCAAAGAATAAAGAAACACAAAGTAAAGGAAATTCCTCCAAATATACAGTAACCAGTGTGTAAGATGGAAGGAACGAGTCTGAGACTTCCAAATTAGAGACACATGAAAGGGCAACTTTCCCCTGTTTTGTATTCTTAGCTCCTCACTCTGAATTTGTTGGGAAATACATGTTGTCTTTCCCTAGATCCTACGTGTTTATCAACTGACACAGGGCTTCATCGTACACAATTTAATGGCTCTCTATACCAGCAAAAAAAAGTGACAGTTTAAGGTTGCTTTGTCCTGTTGTTTCCTCACTTTCTAAAACAGGCAAACCCATGATTTGATTGTGTAATCCCAATGACTCCAGTGAGATATTTGGAAATAATCACTTGACAAGCATATTGCGGTGTGCCCATTTGTTGCTGAACTACTTGCACTCTTCACAGTAGCTCTCAAGACTTCTTTTCTGATAAAACATAATTCAACATTTTTAAATGCGACGTTTTCAATTTATGTGGTAGTAGTATTGCTGAGCACAACAGTTCTCACTGCTATTAAAAGAATTAACATACTTCAGATGTATTGGCAACCATACAGACAAGCATATTTGGATGAGCAAGAGGACTTGCAGGCAGCTTAATTTACTTCACCGTGATGCTGCTGGGATATATTTTAAGAAACACCTACAGTGATTTCTGTTTGATAGTGATAGGACAAGGGAGAACGGTTTCAAACTAAAAGAGTAGAGATTAAGATGAGATGGAAACTTTTTGCTCAGAGGGCAGTGAGGTCCTGGCACAGCTGCCCAGAGAAGCTGTGGTGTTCCATCCCTGCAGGCACTGGAGGCCAGGTTGGATGGGGCCCTGGGCAGGCTCAGTTGGGGGAGGCAGCCCTGCCCATGTCATAGGGTTGGGACTGGGTGGGCTTTAAGATCCCTTCCAACCCAAACCATCCTACAATGCCATAATTCTGTGACTTTGTAATGCCTGGGTTCTATCATCCATACCCTCACAGAACCTGAACGTTTAACTTAATTTAGAAGTGAGCTGATAAACACACTCCAGATACATCAGCAAAACCGAGATTCTCCCATTACAGATAATCAAAGGTCCTTTCTGTATCTATTTGCAACTATAACCAAAACATAAGCAAAAGCACGTCGTTCTATTTGCTGCCACTAAATTAATTTTTGTAAAAGCCCAAGAAATAAAACACATTGCTCTGGTAATAGAACAACCTGTCTAACAGCTTCACACTCTTGAGTTTTGCTGAAACTGCATCACAATTACATCGCACCTTGAAACCAATTTAATAAAAAATATAAATTCTATTTATATTTTTGATAGAAGTCATATCGATTTGAGTTGGTTTGTTTACTTGTGTGCATATAAAACTTTAAATGCTAACCTTTTTGTTTGTTCTGCATCCCAACAAGTTAAGGGTAGCAGTACTGCAACAGATTCACAAAGCCCATTAACACTTCCAAAGTGCAATGGGATTTAACAATACATAACTCAGGTTATTTTTACTTTTATTTTACTTCTACTTAAACTTACTTTATCTTGAAAGCTGTTAAGTATTGCTTATTACACTTCAATGTAGCCTTAGTAATCCATGATTACAACATCATGTAATACGTCACTAAACACTACATCTTCACTTCCCTGTGTTGGGGACCAGGTGGGATACATTCTCCTTAAGCATCCAGACAGTTTCTATTTAAAGGAAAAAGTAACTATTTAATTTTTTTTGCAGGAGAGAAACTGTCTGATTTTAGCACTCAGGACTCATGGGATACATTCTAGGCCAAGTCAGAAACCTTAAATCACAATACTATCATTGGTATAAAGTTGTGGGTTTTCTTTTAAATATTTTACTTTTTATTAAT